>LR738710.1:635038634-635071446 GCA_902687465.1 Secale cereale
TGTGTGTGTGTGTGTGTGTGTACAGAGAAAACCAATTAAGACAACATTGAGAAGATGAGTTTTGAAGACAAACAAAGTTGAAGTCAAACATGATATGAAGATAAAGCAGTTATGACGCCAAATGAAATCTTCAGAAAAGTATGGTGGTGGCGTTATCCACCGTATAGGAAGTATTAGACCAGGTGTCGCTCGAGAGTCAATTTCCACATTAATGTATTCACACGCAGAGTGTTAGTCTTCATGAATTCAAGACATACGTTACTTAGTGTGTTACACATCTAAGTCGTCAAAATGCATAAGCGTTAGGATGTGTGTCCAATCACAGGACATTTGAGGATTCTAGGTTATTTAGCTCACACCATAGCTTGCAAAACCTTTTCTCATCCAAGGGCTTAGTGAAGATGTCTGCCAGTTGCTCTTCAGTGTTGACACGAATGATTTTAGTATCCTTCTTGATCACATGATCTCTGAGAAAATGCTGACGAATTTCAATGTGCTTTGTCTTCGAGTGCTGAACTGGATTGTGAGCAATCTTGATGGCGCTCTCATTATCGCAGTAGAGAGGCACCTTTTGCATGTTGAAGCCATAGTCCTTGAGAGTTTGCTTCATCCAGAGGAACTAAGCACAACAAGATCCAACAACAATGTATTCAGCTTCAGCTGTGGAGAGGGACATTGAGTTCTGCTTCTTTGAAGACCAACAAGGAAGAGTTCGTCCAAGAAAATGACATGTGCCTGAGGTGGACTTGCGATCAACTTTGTCACCAGCATAATCAGCATCTGAGAATCCGACTAGATCAAATATTGAGCCCTTGGGATACCATAATCCTAGTGTGGGGGTGTGAGCCAAATATCGAAGAATTCGCTTCACACCTAGGTGATGCGATTCCTTTGGTGCCGCTTGGAATCGGGCACACATGCAAACGCTAAGCATTATATCGGGCCTAGATGCACATAAATAGAGTAAAGAACCAATCATGGAGCGGTATACCTTTTGATCGAACTCTTTACCATTATCGTCGGAGCCCAATTGTCCTTTGGTTGGCATTGGCGTCGTGTACCATTTGCAATCTTGCATTCCAAACTTCTTCAGACTCTTTGAGGTATTTCTCTTGAGATATGAAGATACCATTCTTGTGTTGGCGTATTTGGAGACCAAGGAAAAACTTCAGTTCACCCATCATAGACATCTGATATTGCTCTTGCATCATGTATCCAAACTCATCGCTGTATCTTTTGTCAGTGCATCCAAAGATTATGTCATCCACATAAATCTAACATACGAACAGTTCTCCATCATATGTCTTCGTGAAGAGTGTGGGATCCAATGCTTATGGTTTGAAGCCTTTGCTTTTCAAGAAGTCATTGAGTGTGTCATACCATGCACGAGGAGCTTGTTTGAGTCCATACAGTGCCTTGTTTAGCTTGTAAACCATGTCAGGACGCTTTGGGTCTTCAAAGCCTGGAGGTTGTGCAACATACACTTCTTCTTCAATTTTCCCATTCAGAATTGCGCTCTTCACGTCCATTTGATACAGAAATATGTTATGATGGTTGGCGTATGCTAGCAGTATGCAAATGGCTTCAAGTCTGGCAACATGAGAAAAGGTTTCATCGAAGTCAATCCCTTCTACTTGAGTGTAGCCTTGAGCAACGAGACGAGCCTTGTTTCTGACGACTTGACCATTTTCATCTTGTTTGTTGCAGTAGATCCACTTGATGCCAATGATGTTATGTTTCCTTGGATCAGGACGCTTTACTAATTCCCAGACATTATTCTGCTCAAACTGTTGAAGCTCTTCTTGCATTGCTTGAATCCATTCAGATTCCTTAAAGGCTTCATCAACTTTCTTGGGTTCAGATATTGAGACAAATGCAGAGTGACCACAGAAGTTTGCTAGTTGAGTTTCTTTTGAGCGAGTGAGTGGACCAGTTGCATTGATGCTGTCAGGGATATTACTAGCAGATATAAACCGGCCAAGAAGGTCCGGATTACACTGACAAGCTTGTTTTATTACAAGCCCAGTAGAGTAGGTACAAGAGATTACAACCCATAGAGGTTTGGGGCCCATGTATAAGGCCCACGGTCTATAAACCGTCGTATCATGTAACTTGGGATGTAAGATAGAAAGAGTAGAGACCGAGGCGGACATGTTTATGAGCCGGCCTCGGGACTCTGTAAACCGGACCGGGCGTCGCCTCCTATATAAAGGGACGACCCGGCGACGGTTCAAGGACAAGAAACAACAGCTCGAGACACAGGCAAGCGGATTCGCTCCCTGTTCATCGACGCACAAGCAATACCACACCAAACTAGACATAGGCTTTTACCTTCATCGAAGGGGCCGAACTAGTATAAACCTCCCTTTGTCCTTTGTCCGCTTTAACCTCTTCAAGCTAACCCGCGCGATGGCCTCACACCTAAGTCCCCTAAACCAGACATCTGTCATGCTAGTTCCATGACAGTTGGCGCCCACCGTGGGGCTATCGCACGATGGTTTCGAGTTCTTGAAGGGCAGCTTTGAAGGACTCAAGGGTTACGCGGTTGGCCGGATGACCAAGAGTCGCCGCGGCGGGATTTACATTGACGATGCAGGCTGGGGCCCCGAGGCCGATTCAATCGAATACGGGTACCGGGTCCCCTTCGGCGGCATCCACGTTTTCATCGGCAAGATCGGCGAACCGGGGCCTGAGTCGGACGTCTTCCCCAACATCGTCGAGCCGGCTCAGCGTGCGAGATCGGCCCGGATTCAGCCCGCCATGAAGCATGTTTTCGTTGGAGCAGTGCATGGAGTACAAGCCGAGGACGGATTGGATTATGGTGGCGAGAAAGTTGTTTATTCCGACGATGAATCTTCATCCGGAGAGACCGAATCTTTGTATCTGTTGCAGGACGGCCGGTCGGAGGGCGTGTCCGATGGTGACAGTATTCCGGACCCCTTTGATCCGCCGAACAGGGTTGCTATTTTCATGGCCGGATCACAGTCTGCGCAGCATCCCTCGATGACCGGGGCGTTCACCTCAGAGGCAGCGGGCGCTGGGGCAGACAACCAAACCCCATCGCCCTCTGACGTCCTATCCACCTTGGTCGAGAACTTGGCGGCGCTTGCAACAGCAGAAGTGGCCACTGCCGACAAGGCGCAACATGATGCGGAGATCCTTTAGCTGAAGGGCCGGATTGAGCAAGCTAAACGGGATCTGGATGCGGAGAAAGCCAGGATGGCTACAAGGCAAGCAGAGCTAGACTCCCAAGCTTTCCGGCTCAGGGTGGATCAGAATTTTGCACAAGAGGTAATGTACAGAAGACAGCAAACTCGTCTACCGCCGGTTTACGAGGCGAGGAATTTCTTTGGCACACCAGGAGCGGGAGCCAATAACCGCCCAGAGGTAAACCGGGGAGGAGCGCCGGGGACTGGCGCGTCGGTTCAGCCACCGGCCCAGAGCGAAACCGCCAAGTTGTGCCAACACCGCACGTCCCCACCCCTCCCGGCCATTATTCTAACCTGTTGGACAACATTGTCGCCGCTGCTTCACGACTGGTCGCTTTACCCATTGAGGGGACATCCCCCATGGCGATGGAAGCACGATGGGCTAAGGAGTTGCTGGACACGGCGCTGACACAGCAGCAGGCGTACTCTTATAGCAGGGAGAGGATTCATTCAACCCCCGCCCAAGCCGGAGTTACACCAGGCACTGGGATGAACCGGCTGTGTCTAGCAGCGAGCGGAGACGTCACCGTCATAGGCAGGATAATCCGGCGGGAGCAGAAGCTCACGCCCAAGAGGCGATAAACCGGGCTAGACATACCGCCCGCGAGGACACCTGTCAAGCAACGCCGGTTCACATCACCACCGCAGAAACGGGAGTCACGGTTAGTTCCTTTGGAGTACAGTGTCTCGTCCCCGCTTTACGAATCGTGAAATTACCCAAGGACTTCAAAGGCCCATGCAAGGTACCCAACTACACGGCGGATCTAGCTCCAGAGGCATGGGTTGAAAGTTATGAGATGGCCATGGAGATGCTTGATGTGGACGAAGCGGCGTGTGCCAAATATTTTACCATGATGCTTGAGGTCACAACCCGGACATGGTTAAAAGGCCTACCACCTAACTCCATCGGGTCATGGGGTGAGTTACGTCGCCAGTTTATCAAAAATTTCAAAGACACGTGCAAACAGCCGATGTCGGTGGTAGACTTAGCAGCGTGTGTTCAAGGAGAGCAGGAGCCCACAAGCACTTGGGTGCGGCGAGTATCAGAAATCCTGTACTAATCCAATAGTATCAATCCCAGTACGGCGATAGTAACATTGGAAAATAATTGCCGGTTCGAGTCTTTGAAGCTGAAGTTAGGACGGCTCAAGCGCGATTGCAATGACATGGGAACGCTCATGAGCGCTTTGGTGAAGTATGGGGACTCTGATAACACCAAGTACCCAGATGCAGACGGAGACAAGTCTGGGAAGGCGAACAAAGCTGGTAAACCGGTGCAGGCCAATCCGGCAGGGACAGGTTACAATGGCAAGCGAAAAGTGGAGGGCGGCTCCGACTTTGTGGCCAATACCAACATTCAGGGAAACGGGCAGCGCCGCAAGGGTAAACCGCCCCCGTGTGGCGAGGGGCTATCCTTCGATCTAGATCAACAGCTAAGCATGCCTTGCCCAAGACACAGTACGAAGGGAAACCCGGATAAGCATCTGTGGAAGGACTGCCGGATCATGCAGGAGGCCATGAAACAGGCCAGATATAACCACGGACCCCCCAGCGGCGGATCAAGTTCCGGTTTTCAGGGTCCACGTTACCAAGGTAACGGATCCGGACCAGGATATCACAGCGGTAACAATAACTACAACGGCAACAGTCAGCATCAACATAACCAGCATCATGGTCAGGGTGGTTACAACAATCAAGGCAATCAGCAGCGTCAGCAGCAGCAACAATCCGAATATCAGAGTAATCCGAAGGAGCTAAGCAGTGGACAGTATAATGTTTTCACCACAAGTTTGTGCAAACGAGATCAAAAGGTTCTGAAGCGGGCAATACACGCAGTTGAATCGGCGATACCACGCTTTTTACGTTGGTCTGAACAACCCATTGTGTGGAGCAGAGAGGATCACCTGCCACGGGTTGCGGGCCAGTTGGCCCTAGTGGTGGCACCACAGGTGGGTGGCTACAAGTTCACAAAGGTACTTATGGACGGCGGCAGCAGCATCAACATCCTATACTACAAGACTTTCTGGCGTATGGGGTTGACAGATAAGAAGTTGAGACAGTCCAACATAGTATTCCATGGAGTGGTGCCAGGTAAATCGACTTACCCAGTTGGGAAAATTGATCTGGAAGTCACCTTTGGGGATGAGCAGGATTCTAGATCAGAGACAGTGACCTTTGAGGTCGTAAAGATCAGGAGCCCATATCATGCTCTGTTTGGGAGACCGGTTTACGCCAAGTTAATGGCTAGACCGTGCTATGTTTATCTACAACTTAAGATGCCGGGTCACAAGGGAACCATCACGGTTCACGGAAGCCGCAATATCGCATTGGAATGCGAGGAAGGAGACGCAGCATATGCGGAGGCAGTGTGTGCTACAGAGGAGTTGAAATTCTACAAAGACAATGTTGATCCGGCGGATATGTCCCCGTTAAAGAAGCCAACTACACAGCATGATCCGGCGTTGAAATTTAAATCGGCGGAGGAGACCAAGCAGGTTGACTTTGTTCCAGGTGATTCATCCAAGTAGTTCACTATGAGCGCTAACCTAGACCCCAAATAGGAAAACGCGCTCATCGAGTTCATCCGTGAGAATCGGGATATCTTTGCATGGAAGCCTTCTGACATGCCGGGTATACCGAGGGAACTCGCTGAGCACAGTCTTAATATTGATCCGAAGTTTAAACCGGTCAAACAGTATTTGCGCCGCTTCAATGAGGAGAGGCGCAAGGCTATAGGTGAAGAAGTGGTCAAGCTTTTGGCCGCAGGATTCCTAGTTGAGGTGTTTCATCCAGAGTGGTTGGCTAATCCGGTGTTGGTGTTGAAGAAAAATGGAACTTGGAGGATGTGTGTTGATTACACAGACCTAAACAAGGCTTGCCCAACTGATCCTTTTGCTCTCCCCCGTATTGATTAGATTATCGATGCGACGGCAGGATGTGAGCGGCTAAGTTTTTTGGATGCATATTCAGGTTATCATCAGATCAAGATGGCAGTTAAGGACCAGGAGAAGACAGCTTTCATAACTCCTTTTGGAGCCTTCTGCTATGTATCCATGCCTTTTGGGCTCAAGAGTGCCCAAGCAACTTATCAGTGTTGCGTGCAGAACTGTTTCAAAGGGCAGATCGGAAAAAATGTCCATGCTTATGTTGATGACATTGTGGTGAAATCAAGGAAGGAGGAGACGCTGATAGAGGACCTAAAAGAAACCTTTGACAACCTCCGGGTTTATAAGATGATGCTTAATCCGGAGAAGTGCGTTTTTGGTGTTCCAGCAGGCAAGCTCCTTGGATTCTTAGTATCAAACAAAGGAATAGAGGCTAATCCGGAGAAGATCAAGGCGATCACATCCTTGGCTAAACCGGCTTGTATCAATGATGTCCAACGCATAGCAGGCCGCATTGCAGCATTGAGCCGGTTCATCAGCCGTTTGGGAGAGAAGGCGATCCCGCTTTATTAGATGCTGAAAAAGACAGACCGGTTTGTATCGAGCGATGCTGCAAACGCTGCATTCGAGGATTTGAAGCGGCAATTAGCAGAACCGCCAGTTCTTGCTGCCCCTGTTGACAAAGAGCCATTGCTGCTGTACGTAGCCGCCAATGCTCGTGCAGTTAGCATGGCAATTGTGGTGGAGCGCAAGGAAGCAGGAAAGGAATATCTGGTTCAGCGCTCGGTTTACTACATCAGTGAGGTTCTTATTGAGTCAAAGCAAAGGTATCCGCACTAGCAGAAGTTGGTGTACGGCGTGTTCATGGCAAACCGGAAGCTGAAGCACTATTTCCAGGGCCACCCAATCACTGTTGTCAGCTCAGCTCCATTGGGGGATATAATCCAGAACAGAGAAGCCACTGGCAGAGTGGCGAAGTGGGCCACTGAGCTTAGCCCACACGGATTGAAGTATGTACCCCGTACTGCTATAAAATCCCAAGCACTGGTATATTTCATCAATGATTGGACAGAATTGCAAGCACCAGAGGAGAAGCTGGATCATACATACTGGACTATACACTTTGACGGTTCAAGGCAATTAGAGGGCTCGGGGGCTGGAGTCGTGTTAACTTCCCCACGAGGTGATAAGTTTTGTTATGTCCTTCGATTGATGTTCCCCTGCACTACCAGTGCTGCTGAGTATGAAGCTCTCCTTCATGGTTTGCGGATAGCCAAGGAGATGAACTTGAGCCGGGTCAAGTGCTTTGGTGACTCAGATCTAGTGGCACAGCAGGTGTCTGGTAAGTGGGACTCTAAAGATCCACTCATGGCGGCTTATCGGCGGGAAGTTGAAGTAGTTGCAGGATACTTCAAAGGATATCAGGTGGACCACATAGACCGGCGGAAAAATGAAGTGGCTGATGCATTAAGCCGGCTGGGCTCTCAGCGTAAACCGGTTCCACTAAATACCTTCTTGGATGAATTGCACAGTCCGTCGGTACAGATACCATCGAAGGAGGATTTAGCTGTTCCTGATCCGGAAGCACAGCTAGTTCCAGCACTTCACGTTATTCCGGATTGGACACTCCCTTACTTGGCGTACCTGAACTGAGGTGAGTTGCCAAAGGATGAGGTTGAGGCTCGGCAGATAATCCGGCGATCCAAATCTATGACCATCGTCAATGGAGAACTTCATCACCGCAACGTCTCTGGGGCTTTTCAGCGATGCGTATCATCAGAGGAAGGCTGTGATATTCTTCGGGAGATTCACGAAGGAGATTGTGGTCATCATGCCGATTCAAAGTCATTGGTAGCTAAAGCTTTTCGTCATGGGTTCTATTGGTTAACTGCTCATGCTGATGCGGAGGACCTAGTCAGAAAATGTTATGGTTGCCAGAAATTTTCACGGCGTGCTCATGTTCCGGCAGAGGAGCTACGGATGATTCCAATTACTTGGCCATTTGCAACTTGGGGGCTTGATATGGTCGGGCCCTTTAAAAGATCCCAAGATCAGAAAACCCACCTGTTGGTAGCAGTGGACAAGTTTACAAAGTGGATTGAGGTAGAGCCTGTCAGTAAGTGTGATGCGGCAACAGCGGTTAAGTTCATCAAAAAGGTAATTTTCCGGTTTGGCTTTCCACACAGCATCATTACTGATAATGGCACCAACCTATCTAAAGGGGAGATGGAAGAATTTTGCCAAAGGGAACATATTCGCCTGGATGTATCTTCAGTAGCCCTCCCTCAGTCCAATGGTCGAGCGGAGAGGGCCAACCCAGAGATCTTGAGAGGCATCAAGCCCCGGCTTATGGTTCCTTTGAAAAGAACACCAGGTTGCTGGGTAGAGGAGTTACCTTCTGTCCTTTGGAGCATCAATACTACACCTAACATGTCTACAGGTTATACGCCTTTCTTCATGGTATATGGTGCTGAAGCGGTTCTCCCTAGTGACATCCGTCACGACTCACCTCGGGTGGCAGCTTATGTTGAAGCGGATAATGAGCAAGCAAGACAGAACAGCTTAGACCGGCTGGATGAGGAACGGGACACGGCAGCAGCGCGATCGGCAATTTATCAACAAGACCTGCGCCGATACCACAGCCGCCGGGTTAAGACCAGGACGTTCCAAGAGGGGGATCTGGTGCTCCGGCTCATCCAAGACCAGACAGATATGCACAAGTTATCCCCACCTTGGGGAGGACCCTTTGTGGTCAGCAAGAACCTACACAACGGTTCATACTACCTGGTCGATGTTCGAGAGCATAAAGACTCACGTACAACAGAGGAAGAGACGAAGCGGCCATGGAACATCGCTCTTCTGCGACCTTACTACACTTGAGCCATTGGCTCCGCTTTATGTACCATGTATATATTATGATTAATAAATAAACCGGTGCCCCCAGTAAACCAGGGAATCAGCCATCTTCCTCGAAAAGAGTATCACATGAGAATTTTGCTGAAAGCTCAGGTGATGTCCATCTAAAGTCTATTTTTCTTGATATATATCATTTTCATCAAGAAAACAATTACTTTGATCCGTATATTTTGATATGCAGGACAATTATTTGTTAAGGGACCAAAGAGAGTTTGTTGCGCAGCACAACTCAAACATAGGTACCCGGTGAGCACACCAAAGGGGTATCACATGGGAGTTTCTCTGAAAACTTACCATGGCCTCCTAAACCGGCGCCCTTGATACATCAAGGTAAAAGCCATTGACAATCATCGAGTTGATCACCTAAAGACAAGATACCTCAGAGGTCTTGAAACATTGGGTAGTATCGATGAAAACGTCAAGTATGGAGCCTGGCAGCTCGCAAAAAGCCATTGACAATCATTGAGTTGATCACCTAAAGACAAGATCCCTCAGAGGTCTTGAAACATTGGGTAGTATCGATGAAAATGTCAAATATGGAGCTAAATGGCTGCTCGCAAAAAGCCTGGAGCTAAATGGCCGCTCGCAAAAAGCCTAGAGCCTGGCAGCTCACAAAAAGCCTGGAGCTAAATGGCCGCTCGCAAAAAGCCTAGAGCCTGGCAGCTCACAAAAAGCATGGAGCTAAATGGCCGCTCACAAAAATCCTAGAGCCTGGCAGCTCACGAAAAGCCTCGAATTTGGAGCCTGGCAGCTCGCAAAAAGCTTCGACTACATGGTCTTATTTGCCAAAAAAATGCTTTGTTTCTATGATTTTGCAAACTTTGTTTTTAAACAAGTCCATTGGTGTGGGATTGGGCAACTGCAAGGTTGACCATATCTGCAAAGTTAAAAGTCTGGGTCATGAACACCAGCATGAGTTAAAAGTCTGGGTCATGAACACCAGCATGAGTTAAACCGGCGTTCATTATAACCCGGATCAGCCATCAGGCAAAAGCCAAGTAAGAGAGCCAAGCGCCTCATCATCACCTATGCTTTCAATTATGCCTACCGGATTAAGGACGTCAGGCACACTTAATCAGAGGTATGATGTATCTTTGGTATAAACAGTTATTCCTTTGATACATATGTTTATTGGAGCAGTGTAATGGGTCCGGTGGTAAACCGCCAGGACATCTTTTAGCCTCATTTATGCAAACACAGATAATATAAACGGATCAAGCATGGCAAAACAGAGGATTAAATTGGCAGATGCCAAGACAAGTTGTGCCATCCATATTGGGACAAAGACAATGTTTCAACTACCCTATTACAAGGCACCTGCAGGCCCGAATAGATTAAAGTTTTGGCAAAAAAATTCAGCAACTACAAATTAAACCGGACGGTTTACGACTCCTCTTCACGCTGCGAAGGCTGAGGGTCAACTTTTTCCAGGTCTTCATCAGCTTCGGGCAATGGCTGGAAACCAGGAGCGCGCCAATCAATCTTGGAGAGTGCACGGAAATACATTTCTTCATCAATAAGATCTGACGGATCAATATCTGGAGCGAAAGTATGGCCACGAACCGGTGGGATCAGATTTTCAGTGTCGTAAACCGGCCGCTCTACCCGCTCATTTTCTAAGTCATAGGCCGGATGATACCTTGTCAAATCCGCTTCATCGGCAAGCTTACTGGCAAGCGGGCACATGTCCTTAGTCAGAGCACGGAGGTCTTCGGTAGAGAAGACTGACCCGTCCTCTTTGTTGCTGGGATAGCCGTTCATAGCTTTAGCTGGGTCAAAGTCAGGGACCCATGCTTTGGCCCGGGTCAGCGCCATAAGAGAACCAGCCCGTGCAGTAGACTTCTTCACCTCCACCAGACGCACAGGCAGGACAGATAGCTTCTCCAAAGTGGCTTGGATGGTAGTTGGTGCCGGTTTGTTATGGGACATGGCACTAATAACCCTTTGAGCGTCGGAATAAAGCTGCTCCACCAGGGTATAAGATGCCTTGAGCTTCTTCCGGACATCATCTCCAAGATGAGTTATGCGCCTCCCTATATACATTGGCTAAGTTAAACCGGAGTGGAACAAAAATTGCAAGGATGAAAAACATATACAGATGGGTACTCACCAAAGATAGCAGAAGTCATGAGTTCTATTTGCTGTCTTAAACCGGTCAACTCCTGCATAACCGGATTAAGAGCAGCTTCAGCGTCCTTTGCTCTTTTTTCAAGAGCATTTCTCTGCACTTCCCATGTGGACCGCTCCGCTTCAAAGTCTTTTTTCAATTTCTCCATGTTGGTCAAGGTAAGCACAAGTTCTTCCTTGGCTTTGGCTGAGGTAGTTTCATGAACAACCAAGCTATTCCGGAGCTCAGTTACCTCCGAAGCCCTCCGGGTCAAGTCAGCCTACAAGGAAATCAAACGGATTAGAAAGACAGACCAATCAAGTCTCAAGCACATAACAAGTTATGCACTTGACACTTGGGGGCTAATGTGCAATTGAAGTAAAGAAAGGAAATTTTTTAGACAAGTCCCAAGCGCACAAACAAGTTATACCCTTGGCACTTGGGGGCTAATGTAAGCTCATTCTCAGGCATAATGGAAGTCCCGGTTCACCTACAATGAAGCTAAACCGGCACTTGGGGGCTACCATGGCCTAAAGACAGGATTGTAAAATTATGAAGCAGAGACAGAAGTAAAAGGAAAGAAAGTCACCTCATACTTATCCTTCATCATATTAACCAATCCGGCTTCGTAATCGCGGCTGGTAAAGAGCCGGTTCAGATACCCGGAATGAAGTTCCTGGGCACTCAACTGTGCATAGCTGGATAAGTCTGTGCTCCACTTGCCTTTGTCTTGTTGAAATTTTTCTTCCTTGGCAATATGCCTGGCCAAGGTGACAGGCTCGGTGGGAGCAGTGAAGGCTAGCCCGGTTACCTCAACATCTGCAGATGAGGCAGCAGTTGGCTGAAGGGGGATAGCAGTAGGCGCCAGACTGACAGGAGCCGGGCTAGCCCGAGGAGGGCTAACCCGGACAGGGCTCGCCGATTCAGCCGTATTCTCCGTATTGTCACCTCCCAGAGCAGCAGTGTCGTCACGATCCATGGGAATGGGATCATCAAGTTGAATGTCAAGATTGTCCTCTGGAGGTACGGCCGTTTCAGGGTCCTCGGCCGGTTCAACAGCAGTGGTTTCAGCGGCCGGCTTACTTGCTTTTGCCTTTTTGCTGGGCTTTGGCATTCTGATAAAGGTCAAAGGAACAGTGAGAATCATAAAGTTAAAAACATGAAGGTAAACCGGATGTTTGAAAGAAGGACTTACCCAGGCACGGTCTTAAGCACTGGGACCTGCGTAGCAGTTGACTCGCCGGAAGAGGACAGAGCAGCCTCCTGATAGTTAGGATCAGACGGTTTAAGCGGTTTACGTATGAGACCGGCTTTTGGATGAAGGAGAGTTGGAGAAAGTAAAACCTCGGAGCGGCGTCAGCGAGCCGGTGTAAGGGGTATTCCGGCTGATTCAACCACATGGCCGCTATGGCGCGTGGTCCAGCGAGCTTCATGCTGCTGTTTCTTCAAAAGAAAGTTGGGATCCAATTGAGCATAAGGATGAGAAAACGGATATTTCCGGGACACCCGGCGGACTCTGGAGAGCAACGGTCCCGAATCAGAAGAGAGAGAAATTACCTCAACTCCCGCCGCTTTACTTCCTTCCGCCAGATCCTGCGGAAATGCATTATTAACATAAATTTAGACAAAGGAAGTCAAAGGATATAAGGTTTAATTAGTACCTCAGAATCCGGATCCTCCTCCTCAGGGTGTGAAGCGGAAGCAGCAACAACCTTGTGCTTCTTAACAACATAAGTTTTCTTGCGTGGTTGCCTGGCCGGTTTATCTTGAGATTTCCTCTTCTAGAAAGGATCATTGGCCTGCGCAAAGGATAAGTAATAAATGGAAGACAATTGATATGGCCGGATTAAAACAAACATGAAAAGATCAGGAAGGACATACCGCTGGCGGTTTATTGGTTGCGCAGAACGGAGCTAAACTGGACCGGCTGCACTCCTCCAAAGGGATGTTTAGCATTTTCTTCGTGGTTCAGTAACTTCATCTTCAGGAAGTATTATGTCAGTGTGGCACTGAGGATCATCCGGTTTGCCGGAGTATTCACACATCAGACGTGAGCGCCGGCTTAGTGGGAGGATGCTCCAAGAAAGCCAGCAGCGAACAAAGTCGACTCCGGTTAAGTTGTTGGCTATGAAGGCCGTGAGTTTAGAAAGTTGAGGGGCAAACCGGGCACGATCCGGGGCACTGAGGCGTTGCGGCAAGGGGTGATCCGTTGCCAGGCGATAGGCGCGGTAACCCGGCAGCGGGTTCTCTCCTTCAGGCGAAGTGTCCCTACAATAGAACCACGGTTGGTTCCATTCTTTCGGGTGGCTGTGAAGGGCAGCATGAGGGAAACTCACATCCTTTCTCTTTTGGAAACTGACGCCACCCAACTCCTGATGCGGCCCGTCAGTAAACTCTGTCCGCCGGTTCAGATGAAAAAAGCCTCGGAACAGATCCACTGATGGTTCTTCTTGAAGATATGCTTCTGTGAAGACTTGAAAATTGCAGATGTTTGACATAGAATTTGGGCCTACATCCTGAGGGTGGAGCTGAAAAGCGGCTAACACATCCCGGAAGACCTTTGAACCGGGAGGGCTAAAACCCCGGGCCAGGTGATCAAAGAAAACAATGATCTCTCCTTCTTGGGGTGTATGAGGACACTCCTTTCTTGGGGCCCGCTAGTGCAGAACCTCCTTAGGACCCAGAATACCGATCGAAGCAGCGTTTATTAAGTCATCCTCAGTGATCCGGGAAGGAACCCAGTTGCAAGCGACAAATTGCTTGGCCATCGGTTTGGATGAGGAAATGCTGAAAAGTACAGTGCAAAAATCTGGTTTACCAATTGCTAAAGTATAAGCCGGTGCATTCTATAAAGTTATGGGGCTAATTGTCGGTTTAAGCAAGGGACTAATGGTATTACTAATCCGGAAGCAAATATGAGCGAGACAGCTACCGGTTCGTGATGATGGAAAAGAAGAAGCCAAACCGTCAATTACGGGATATGGGCTTACATCTAAACCGTCAGTAAAACATATGACGTGCAAGTATGGCTAAACCGGGGAGATGAGCTACAGATCTAAAGTATGAAGAAACAGTTTCCACAAAGAGCTGAGGTAAACATGGATCTAAGGCATAAGAAAAAGATGGAATAAATACAAGTTATATTCAGGAACGACCGCGGAGTTTCTCTACAGATCAAATCTAAACTGATAAAGCTAGAGGAACTAGGGTTATGATGGTGGAGCGGAAATGCATGGATTGGGTCAAGTCTAAATAAGTTTGAATCTATAGCAAGGCTGACCTACGGGGATGAACAACAAAGCTTCAAGGGTTCATGGCGAAGCTACGGAAGAAACCCTAGAGTAAGATCTACGGGGAAGAAGAAGGAGTACCTGAAGAAGTAGAGGACGGCGGCGAGGTTCTCTGGAGACGTTCAGGTCGATGCAGCGGCCTAGCTCGAGGACGACGGTGAGCTTGAAGAGCGGCGGCGGAGCTTCGAGCGATGGAGATGGAGGAAGAAGAAGGCAGAAGGGGAAAAGAGATAAGCCCCAGCGGTATTTATAAGCCGAAGAGGTAAAAACGGTAAGCGCGGGAATCGAGGAGGCCAGAGATTGGATAATGATTGAGCTGTTGCCTTGATTTTCGGTGCGGCATTTAAGAAAGGTAACAGACAGATGCGAGCATTAAATGCAGAGATGATGTCACAATGGATTGAGGCGATTCCAGGAGATGACGTCATGGCCGGTTTATGAAGCAAATAAAACTACAGAAAGGAGATTTGCGCGAGACTTAGAAGACTGACATGAACAAGTTCAAATCAATCTGGGGCCTAATGTCAGGGATATTACTAGCAGATATAAACCGGCCAAGAAGGTCCGGATTACACTGACAAGCTTGTTTTATTACAAGCCCAGTAGAGTAGGTACAAGAGATTACAACCCATAGAGGTTTGGGGCCCATGTATAAGGCCCACGGTCTGTAAACCGTCGTATCTTGTAACTTGGGATGTAAGATAGAAAGAGTAGAGACCGAGGCGGACACGTTTATGAGCCGGCCTTGGGACTCTGTAAACCGGACCGGGCGTCGCCTCCTATATAAAGGGACGGCCCGGCGACGGTTCAAGGAGAAGAAACAACAGCTCGAGACACAGGCAAGCAGATTCGCTCCCTGTTCATCGATGCACAAGCAATACCACACCAAACTAGACGTAGGCTTTTACCTTCATCGAAGGGGCCGAACTAGTATAAACCTCCCTGTGTCCTTTGTCCGCTTTAACCTCTTCAAGCTAACCCGCGCGATGGCCTCACACCTAAGTCCCCTAAACCGGACATCTGCTGTCAGGCCCAAGATGCGATTCTATCCCGATCACGTGACACTTACGTGATTGGGGCACAACCGCATTTCGGGCGCTTAGCAAGATGGATATCATTACATCATACCATTACATACATACATGGGGGATACAACAATACATACAAGTCACATGAATACAACAACATCAATACAAGGTATCCGACTACGGATACAAACATGAAAAAGCACACGACATCCATCTGCTATCCCAGGCTGCCGACCCGGAACCTAACCCAAGACTGAAGAAGAAGAAGAAGAAGAAGAAAGAACTCCAAAACAACGAAATCGCTCTCACGTCAAGTCATCGGAAACCTGCACCTGCAACTGTTGTTGTAGTATCTGTGAGCCACGAGGACTCAGCAATCCCATAACCATGGGTAACAAGACTATCAAAGCTTAATGGGTAGGAAGAGGTAAAGTGGTGAGGTTGCAGCAGCGGCTAAGCAAAAGTATGGTGGCTAACTTACGAGTACAAGAATAAGATGAGCATCTACGCAAAACGATCGCAACTAGTAGTGATCGCTAAAGATCCTGAACTACCTACGAGTCAAACATAACCCCACCGTGTTCTCTTCTCAAAGTGAAAAGAGACAGTCACGGTTACTCACACAGTTGTGTGTTTTACTTCGGATCCTCTGTCAAGTTTTCTACAACCGGACATTAACAAATTCCAATCTGCCACATAACCGCGGGCACGGCTTTCGAAAGATCATAACCCTGCAGGGGTGTCCCAACTTAGCCCATCACAAGCTCTCACGATCAGCTGAAGTGATAAATATAATATCATCACCCCTTATCTTAGGGAAATCCGATCAGGCTCGGCATCCCGGTGCACAAGACATTTCGACAATGGTAAAACAAGTCCAGCAAGACCTCCCGGTGTGTCGACACCCTGATAGTAGCCGCGCGTATCTCGTCTTAGGCCACGACCGGATGGGCGATCCTACGAGTAAAACCAATCCTCGAGTTTCCCCGTGGTGGCCCCGCAGTCTCCCCGTTTGGGACCAACACCATCAGCACTGGCCCCCCTGCTATGTAGAAGAATCCTCGGGTAGCGCTAACTCCCTATGCAGTTTAATTAATTAATTAAGTTGTTATTATGAGCAAATTAAAACCAATGTTGGGCCTTGCTGGAGGAGTTTTATTCAAAGACGAAGTGTCAAGGGGTCCCCATATACCCAACCGTGTAAGGAACGCAAAATCAAGGAACATAATGTCGGTTTATCGGTGCCTAAGGTGGCATGAGTGGAACAAAACACCGAGCAAAAGGCCAAGCCTTCCACCCATGCCCAGTATATAGGTGTGTTAATAATAATAATAGATATTATGATATTCCAACAACAAGTTCCCACCTGGAACGATCTTCATCTTCACCTGCAACTAACAACGCTATAAGAGGGGCTGAGCAAGCGGGTAACATAGCCAAACAATGGTTTTGCTAGGAAGGTTTCAAAGGTTAGAGGTTTCATGGCAACAAGGAGAGGCTGACAATAATGATGGGTAGCGCGACATATAACGATAGCATCGAGACACTAAGCATGGCAATGATAGTAAAGGTATCCAAGGGTATGGTCATCTTGCCTGAGATCCCGCAAGGAAGAAGAACGGATCCAAGAAGAAGACGAAGAAGAAGCCTTGAAGAAGAACCACGGGTAGACGAAAGAATCCTCACGAACGCAACGGAACAAGCACTAACGAGAAGAAGCAAGCAACACGGTAAACACACAACACAAGAACACGACAATATGCTCAACCAAGTATGATGCAAGACAGTCTACATATGATGCACAACAAGTCTATATAGGAAGCAAAACATGGCAAGGTAGGAAGCACAGAAAACAACACAAGTCTATATATGATGCAATACATGGCAAGGTATGATGCATGACAAATCTATACAGGAAGCAATACATGACAAGGTAGGAAGCACAGAAAAACAACACAAGTCTATATGATGCAATACATGGCAAGATATGATGCATGACAAGTCTATACAGGAAGCATTACATGGCAAGGTAGGAAGCATAGAAAACAACACAAGTCTATATGATGCAATACATGGCAAGGTATGATGCATGACAAGTCTATACAGGAAGCATTACATGGCAAGGTAGGAAGCACAGAAAACAACACAAGTCTATGATGCAATACATGGGAAGGTATGATGCATGACAAGTCTATACAGGAAGCATTACATGTCAAGGTAGGAAGCACAACAGATGCACTTAGGATGCATTACATGACAACATAGGAAGCACACCAGAACAACACAAGAACAAGACAATATGCTCAAGCAAGTAGGATGCAAGACAGATCCATATAGGATGCCAAACATGACAAGGTAGGAAGCACAGAGAAGCAACATAAGAACAACAAGTTTAAATGAGGCCGGAAGCTACTTAAGACAAAACCGATAACTCCTCATATGCATAGTTTGAAATTAGTCCAGATCTGCACAAACCTTAAGTTAAAGTTGTTAAACAGCAATTTAACATGCACCATCATGATCTACACGGAATTCTAGTCAAGTTTCATATAAAGTTTGTTTAAATCGGAGCTACGGCCTAGAAGATATGAGCAAAACAAGTTAAGCATGGCAACGGTGCAAGATGCACCCAAACATCAAGCAAACATACTCCAAACATGTTAACAAGATGATATTATGATTCTATATGCAAAATCACACAAGTTCCATATAAGGAACACTCCAAACGGAGCAACGGGCTAAAAGATACACCCGAAACAAGAAACAAGGCAAAGCTGCAATTATCAGCCACATAGCAACTTTGGAGCAAGAAATATATACTCTACAACACTCAAACATGGTGACAAGAAGCATGGACATGAAGTAGACATATCCTACAGCAAAAAACTCCATTGGAGAAACTCCATAGGAGGCATGGATCAATAGCAACAAGCTACAACATTTTGAACATGACACTAAAAACCTGACAGTAATATTTTATAGCAACTTGGGAGCAAGAATTAAATAAGCTACAGCAAGCAAAATGAGCAAGTGAGGGCATGAATGGATAGACAATAACATATAAAACATGGAATGATCAATGGCCACCCCAAAACTAACATGGATTTGCCTAGGGCATCAAGCAAACATAGCATCAGGATATTACAGATTCTAGACTTAGTGAAATTTCACTAAGTGTTAAAACAGTAGCATTATCATGGCATGTTTGCAAGCATGTTTAAGTCAACACAAGGCATATCATGGACAGTTAAATGCACCACATCAAAGAACACATCAAGGAGATTCTAAAACATCTAGGCATGTGACAAGGGGACAAACACAACAATAGCAACGAGCTCCTCAACTAGGCATCTCGTAACAAGTCACAAAACCTAACAGCCACATGCACTTTTGCAACAGAGATAAACATGGCAAAATGAACTCTAACATGCATGCTAAAGCAACCAACATGTAGAGCATCTCATGATAAACATTTTGACATCTCATTTGCTTCATTTGGATAAACATGCACCAAGTTATCATATCTCAAACATAGCAACAAAATAACAAGTAGCAACAGTTTATAACAAGTAGCACCCTTGCAACAGATATTAGAGCAACTAGATGAACTCAAATGAGCATGGCACAATGGAAGAAAGTGTAGAGCATATCACCACGATCATTTTGACATATCATACATTCAATTTGGACATACACACATCAAGTTACAAGCATGCAAAGTATGCATCAGAAGTTAAAAACAGCCAAAAGACTTAGAAGAAAAACAACCTCCCGGGGTGATCTGGACATTGTTCGTCTTGAGCGGACACGTCCGTCGGTGGGCGCACACAGGTCCACCTGGTAGTGTCACACGTGGAGGGATGGCGTGGACATGTCCGGACGCCACCGGACATGTCCGGGGCGCGCGTAGAGGAGGCAGATGAAGTCAACGCCGGCGGCGCGGGTGCAGGGAACTCCGGCGAGCGTCGGGGACGCCGGGAATGGGCGGATCTGGCGAAGGGGGCTCCGGATCCGGCCACGGATGAGGGCCTCGAGCCTCAACTGGCCGGCGTCGAGCGGTGGCAAGGCCGCGCCATGGCTGTGCCTGCGGGAACGTGAGGAGGGAGAGAGAGCTCGATGAGGAAGGAAGGAAGAGGATAAAGGGGAAGGGAGTCCTGGGAGAGCTCCCCGGAACGCGGCAGTCCACCGGTGGCACAGGCAACGGCGAGGTCAAGGGGTCGCGGAGCGACCCGCCGGCGGCGAGCGGTCTTTGGGAGCGAGCAGGAGAGACGGGAGTGCTGGCGGGCGCGGTCGGGCCGCCTCGGGCCCGGCGGCTGCGGCTGCGGCTCAGATCCGGCGGGGTGGGCCTGGCCTGGGTTTCGGCGGTGTGGAGGCTGGGAGCCTGAGGGAGGGCGCGGGGGCGACACGGAGCAGCGGCTTGGGGCGCCGCGGGAGCCGGCTTGAGGGTCTCCGGCCGTCCGATCTGACCGCGGACGGCTGAGATCCCGGCTCGGGAGCCGGCTGCGGCTCGGGGAAGCCGGCTGACGGGCAGACTTGGGTGGCGGCGGCGCCAAGTGCGGAGAGGAGAGTTGGCTGGCGCGAAAAACGAGGGGAGGAAGAAGAAGGCCATTTTTGGCAGGGGTAGGCTGCTTAAATAGGAAAGGGGGGGTTAGGGATAGGGTTTGGAGGGGGTTTGAGGCCGTTTTTGGACCGTTAGATCCCGATCGAACGGCTCCGAGCGGAGGAGAAGTAGGCTGGGCCTAGTTGGGCTGTGTAGAAGACCTTGGGCTTAGGGAAGAGAAGAGAGGGAGAGGCCCGCGGATGTTTTCGGAGACCGAAAACGTCCGACGAATTAGCCGCCGACTAGTGTCGCTATATATATCCGTTGGGCTAGCAAACGAGCTCTGAATGCGATGAAATTTGGCAGGCGGCCTGTCTACACTATAATAAGACCACACGCCAAGTTTCAACCCATTCTGAGAACATTTTTCGGCCACTCATAAAATAAATATTCGAAGGCGCCGCGGGCGCGTGTGAGTGTGTCTGGGCTCAGAACGGACAACGGAAAGGACGAGGGGACTCGGGCGGATGCAAGTTTTGAAAACATGCTGATGCAACACACATGATGACATGGCAAGATGCAACACGCAAGCAGATGACAAGGCAACGACAACGAATAACTGACTGACACCTGGACGACACCTGACGCACCGGTCTCGGGGTGTCACATCTGCCGTGCTAATTCCACGACAGATGCCATCAAGAATCTTTTCAATTTGTACTTCATTTGCAACTCGTGGATGAGCTGGGCGAAGACTTTGCTCATTCTGTTGATTGTCTTCATGTTCAGTGTTGGCTTCAGGTTGAGCATAGTCTTCGAAATTGTTAGGTGGAGAGATGATGATTTCACCTTTAGTTGATTCCTCGGTGGGTACGATTTCACCTGTACCCATTTGCTTGATAGATTCACTTGGAGAGGCTTCATCTAGCACATTTGATAGGTGCTCTCTATGTTAGTTTCATCGAACCGCACATCTATGGTTTCAACCACTTTATAGTGAAAGAGATTGAAGAGCCGATAGGTGTGCGAGTACTTTCCATAACCAAGCATAAAACCTTCATGTGCTTTCGGTGCAAATTTGGAAGTGTGATGCGGATCCTTGATCCATCACTTAGCACCGAAGACTCTGAAATAGCTTATGTTTGGCTTCTTACCAGTCAGTAGTTCATATGATGTTTTCTTGAAGAACTTGTGAAGATAAACTCTGTTGATCATATGACATGCAGTATCAATGGCTTCAGGCCAGAATCTTCTTGGTGTCTTGTATTCATCAAGCATAGTGTGTGCCATCTCAATGAGAGTTCTGTTCTTTCGCTCGACAATGCCATTCTGTTGTGGCGTGTATGGGGCAGAGAAGTCATGCGTAATACCCAATGTATCAAGATAGGTGTCGAGCCCAGTGTTCTTGAATGTAGTTCCATTGTCACTTCTGATGTGCTTGATCTTGATGTCATAGTTGTTCATGGCCCTATTTGCAAAGCGTCTGAAGACATCCTGCACTTCAATCTTAAACAGGATTATGTGCACCCAAGTGTATCTAGAGTAGTCATCAACGATCACGAAACCATATAAGCAAGCAGTAGTAGTGATAGTAGAGTAGTGAGTGGGGCCGAATAAGTCCGTGTGAAGCAGCTCGAAGGGACGGGTTGTGGTCATGATTGTCTTCGAGGGATGCTTGGCCCTAGTCATCTTTCCAGCTTCACAGGCACCACATAGATGATCTTTCTTGAACTTGACGCCCTCAATGCCTATGACATGCTTCTTCTTGACGAGAGTGTGTAGGTTCCTCATGCCAGCGTGACCAAGCCTTCGATGCCAAAGCCAACATTCTGAAGCTTTTGCAAGAATACATACCGCGAGTTCTAGTCCTGCAGAGAAATCTACCATATACAGATCACCTTTTCGATGTCCTTCGAAGACTAGAGATTTGTCAGCTTCCATAAGCACAAGGCAACGATACTTTCCAAATACCACAATCATATTTAGATCCCACAACATGGAGACTAACATTAAGTTGTATCCAAGTGATTCAACAAGCATTGCTTTGTCCATGTGTTGATCCTTTGAGATAGCAACTCTGCCAAGTCCGAGTACCTTGCTTTTACTAGTGTCAGCGAAAGTGATGTGACTTTTGGGAGATGGACGTAGAGTTGAGTCCATGAGAAGACGTCGATCACCAGTCATGTGGTTAGTGCATCCACTGTCAATTATCCATTCAGTGGCTTCCGAAGCAGTACCCTACAGATCAGTTAGCGACTTAGTCTTCACAAAGAGAAGTGTGAAGCATAAACGTTTGACGAACAAGTGGGTTATGGAAGTTTAGATCTTGATCAGTCACGATAGGAAACTTGTCAAGAAACCATGGGACGAAATACATGGTTAAACCATTTGGACATTTGATCCTGCGTCCCAAAAGATGTTTAAGGTCCCCAGCATTGGCGTCGGAAGATGATTTTCGTCTGGAGACCCTTCCCTGCAAGAGAAGTTAATTTTTCTTAACCACCCACATCTTTAGGGGTGATTTAGAAGCAATAAGTCTAAGAGCAGCATCTGAGAATTTTGGCTTAGGAGCCCTAGCAAATAGCCTTGCAGGAGGTGAATAATACTCATATGAATATGCAGAAAAGTTCTTCGTTTTATGAACATAGCGGTTTGATGAAACACACTCGTATTCATAGGTCTGAGTATGATTTCCCTGCAAAACATTTGAGTTAGGGTGAGTCTGTTGCGTCCTCAGTCTGTATGAAGCCTTTGGACCATATGAAGCCTTTGGTCTGAGGTTTGTCTTCTTCCTAGGTGGTGTCACGACGACATTCACCGGAAGATTCTCAAGACGACTTTTGGGCACCTAGATCTTCTTCATTTGTGGCCCATTCCTGCAGTTAGTACCAATATACCTGGCAAACACTTCACCATTCTGCTTCTTAAACAGTTTATAGTTTGCATCAAATGATTCATCAATAATGATTGGGTTAGCACAAGTGAAGCCAGATAAAGTGGATGGATCTTCTGGTGGTCCTTTTGCAGCAGCCCATGTGGTTTTGGGATACTGCTCAGGCTTCCAGTAGGAACCATCAACATTCATTTTCCTTTCGAACCCAACACCCTCTTTCCTAGGGTTTCGGTTCAGAATCTATTTCTTTAGGACATCACAAAGTGTCTGATGCCCTTGAAGACTTTTGAACATTCCTGTTTCAAGCAATGTCTTCAATCTGGCATTCTCATCAGCAGTAGTAGTGGTATCCTCCTTAGAGGGATTAGTTACCACATCAGCAGTTGAAGATATTGCAACCGTAGCAGCAGTAGAACATTCAGCAACAGAGTTAGCGTTATCATGCTCAAGACATTTTAGGCATGGTGGTTCAAATCCTTCCTGAGCGGGACTGATCTGTTGAGCACGAAGTGACTCGCTATCTTTTTGAAGATCTTCATGAGCCACTCTCAATTTCTCAAGTTCTTGCTTCCTTTGAAGATAATCATAGGAAAGCTTTTAATGAGTAGTTGAGAGTGTTTCATGACGACTTTCAAGTTCTTCGTACTTAACATGAAGATCTTTAATGTCTTCAACTGAGGACTGAGATCGGGTCATTTTTGCGTCCAACAGATCATTGCTTTTGTCTAACAGTTTTTGAATATGTTCCATAGCTTTCTGTTGTTCAGTTGCAATTTTAGCAAGTGTTTTGTAGCTAGGTTTGGATTCACAATCAGAGTCATCTTCACTTGAGGTTTGAAAGTAAGCATCGCGTGAGTTTACCTTGGCACCACGTGCCATGAAGCAGAAGGTGGGAGTGGAGTCATCTTCATCCGTGGCATTTGTGTTGGTGATGAGGCCATGGTCTTCAATGTTGAAGATAGACTTGGCAACATATTCTAAAGCCAGGGCCAGGCTTGCCACGCCTGAATCGGACTCCTCTTTGTACTCCACATCTGCCTCCTCAGAAGCAGACTCCTCCTCTGAATCCATCTCTTTGCCAACAAAAGCACGAGCCTTGCCAGACGAGCTCGTCTTGTGTGATGAAGACTTTGATGAAGACTTGGAGGAAGACTTTGAGATCTTCTTTTTCTTCTTATCATCAGAATCATATTCCTTGCTCTTCTTCTTCTTGTTTTCATTGTCCCACAGTGGACACTCAGAAATGTAGTGACCAGGTTTCTTACACTTGTGGCAAGTTCTCTTCTTGTAGTCACGAGAGGAAGCTTCATCGTTTCTTGAGCTGGATCTTGAAGACTTTCCGAAACTTTTCTTCCTTGAGAACCTTTGAAACTTCTTTACAAGCATCGCTAGTTCTCTACCAATGTCTTCAGGATCGTCAGAACTGCAGTCAGATTCTTCTTCAGATGAGGAAACAGCCTTTGCCTTCAAGGCGCGAGTTCGGCCGTAGTTTGGTCCATAAATGTCTCTTTTCTCAGACAGCTGAAACTCATGTGTGTTGAGCCTCACAAGTATGTCAGACGGATCGAGAGTCTTGTAGTCAGGACGTTCTTGAATCATCAGGGCAAGAGTGTCGAATGAGCTGTCAAGTGATCTCAGGAGTGTCTTTACTATTTCATGCTTTGTGATCTCAGTGGCGCCGAGTGCATGAAGCTCATTGGTAATGTTAGTGAGGCGATCGAATGTGAGCTGGACGTTCTCATTGTCGTTTCTCTTGAAGCGGTTGATGAGATTGTGAAGCACACTGATCCTTGAGTCTCTTTGGGTTGAGACGTCTTCATTGTCTTTGGAGAGCCAGTCCCAGACTAGTTTCGACGTTTCCAGAGCACTTACACGACCATACTGTCCTTTGGTCAGATGACCACATATGATATTCTTAGCAGTTGAATCCAGCTGGATGAACTTCTTGACATTAGCAGGAGTAACACCTTCACCGACCTTGGGAAAGCTATTCTTGACGACATACCAGAGGTCGACGTCAATAGCTTCAAGATGCATGCACATCTTATTCTTCCAGTAGGGGTAATCAGTGCCATCGAAGACAGGACACGCAGCGGAGACTTTGATTATCCCTGCAGTCGACATAGCTAAAACTCCAGGTGGTTAAACCGAATCACACAGAACAAGGAATCACCTTGCTCTGATACCAATTGAAAATGCAAGTTATCGACTAGAGGGGGGGTGAATAGGCGATTTTTACGAAAGTCTTCAAAACATAAGGGTTTTGAAGACAAATGATAGAATTGAACCTATAGCAACACAACGGAAGACAGAACTAACATGGATCGAGATGGAAAATATAACTGAAGCTAAACAGACAGTGGTCTTCACACAGTGAAGACAAATAGAGTAGGCAGGTAGGCAATGGCTTCACGAAGATAAACTAAAATGTAAAGGAGAGTGGGGGTAGAACCAGTTGCTTGATGGAGACAATGATTTGGTAGACCAGTTCCAGTTGTTGTCTCAACTGTACATCTGGTCAGGGTGGCTAGGTATTCAAACCTGAGGACACACAGTCCTCACCGTATTCCCCTTGAGCTAAGGACACCCAGTCCTCGCCCAATCACTCGGGTAATTCTTCAAGGTAGACTTCTGAACCTTCACAGACTTCGTTCACTGGCAGTCCACAGTCACTCTAGGACGCTCTGAACGTGACGCCTAACCGGCTGGAGGAAGCACAGTTCTCAAGTGTAACAAGTCTTCAGGTCACACAGACAGAAAGACTTCAGTGATGCTTAACTCTCTTTGGCTTTGGATGTTTTGGGTTTTGTCCTCAAAAGGATCTTTTCTCTCAAAGGCTTCTGAGGTGGGTTGCTCTCAAACGACAAAAGCCATGGACTAACTCTGAGCAGCCACCAATTTATTGTGTAGGGGGTGGGCTATTTATAGCCATGAGGCAACCCGACATGATATGTCCTAAATGACCCTTGGTCACTAAGGAACTGACACGTGTCTAACAGTCGGATTTTGAACACACGCGGCAACCTTACTTGGGCTCCAAGTAAAGCTGACGCATCCAGCTGTGGATAAGATTTGCTCTCATTTGTCTTCGCTTGAAGACATGGGAATTTTGGTTGAGAACCACCTCAGTTATTTAACTGTGTTCACTTGGACCCCACTTAACAGTACGGTGGATCCTATGACTCAAGAAGGAATAAAAAGAACTACGAAAGAAACTACGTCTTCGCGTTCCATAATCTTCAATGAATGTCTTCATACGAAATTATCTTCACGTGAATGTTTTCACGTACCTCCATTAACTTCAATGTCTTCACACATTTTTAGGGGTCATCTCTGGAAGTTAAACCGAATATGTGAGGAACTATTACCTGTGTTATCCTGTAATTCTCACAAACACATTAGTCCCTCAACCTCATTTGTCGTCAATACTCCAAAACCAACTAGGGGGCACTAGATGCACTTACAAGAGCTCACCGGACACCATCTGTTGGAGCTGGACCGAGAGCGGCACCTACTCCGCCAAGTCATGCTACCTCACGCTTTTCCACACATCCACAACTTCCCCAACCTGGCGCCTCACATGGAAGCCTTGGGCACCAGAGGGGATCAAGATCTTCCTCTGGCTTGCCGGCCTTAATCGGTGCTGGACCTCTGCACGACTTGCCTGCCATGGCCTAACGCACACCGCCACATGCGCTCTCCGTGACCAAGAAGAGTAGTCGATGCACCACCTGCTTGTGGGATGCGTCATGGCCCGCACTGTGTGGTACAATATCCTATCCTGGTGCCGCCTTACTACGCTTCCACCGGACAACACCATGGGCTTTTACGACTGGTGGGCTACGGCCCTCCACGACTCCTCGGCGGGCCAGCGCAAAGGCCTTGCCTCTCTCATTGCGTTGACTGCGTGGACCATATGGAGGCATCGCAACGCTTGCATCTTCGACGGTGCAACACCTTCCACAATCCTCCTGATTCATGACATCAAGGAGGAAGATCGCACGTGGGCCAACGCCGGGGCTCGAGGGCTTAGTTCGACCATTGGTGTAACCTGACTTAGTTGTACGCGGGCTGAGCACCCCCTTCCTCTGCTCAAAGCGACCTCATAAGCGCCTACCAGTGTACGCTTCATGAGGTCCGCCACTATATGTTCTCCTCTTCTATCAATGGAATGATACGCTCCGCGCGTATTCACGGAAAAATATAAATCCAAAAAAGGTCAGTGGACCTTACTTTATTGTAGATAGTGTAAGATGATTAGGAACTATAGATAGTCTTTTGTATAATATCTTGTTCAATCCTAGGAGCAACAAACAAATGTCCATTAGGGACAGTGTTGTCCTTTGCGCGTTGTTACCTTATCGAAGGTGTTGCCGTGTTGGTTTAAAAATCTTTTTTTTTGAATGTCACCTGAGGGAAGAAGAAATCCTCCCCACCTGAATTGTGTTCATTTATTGCCTATATGCTTTGCAGCCTAATACAAGATGGAGCTCAAGTGAACCAGAAGTACAGGGGGCACAGAGAGGAGAAATAAAGCAAAACAACACACAAACAACACATGGCGAGGGGGAACACAACACAACAAGGGGCACCACCGACGCTCGAACTGCAGCGGCGAGCCGAGACTAAACCATGACACTGCACCATCGACGCAATCGAAAAGCACCGGGGCAACCAAGACTGCACAACGCCGCGACACCACCTGTGTCGTGGGGTACATTCGAACGGTTACGCCGGGACAAGACGACGCCACGACACCTGTGTGCCACCAGCGTAGCCGAAGGGCATCACCAAGCATAGAACTCCACATGGCACAACAAAACATCACAACAAGGGGGCACCACGGGCGCTCGAACTGCAGAGGCGAGCCGAGACTAAGCCATGACACTGCACCGTCGACGCAATCGAAAAGCACCGGGCAACCAAGACCGCACAACGCCGCGACACCACCTGTGTCATGGGGTACATTCGAACGGTCACGCCGGGCCGAGACGACGCCACGGTGCCTGTGTGTCACGGGCGTAGTCGAAGGGCAACACCAAGCATAGACCTCCACAGAGCACACCCTAAGCATCACAAGACCGGGGGATGAAGACAGCGCCATCAAGATGGAAACGACGGGAAGCGTCGCCGGTGTCCCGGCCGGCAGCAGCTGGCCGACAATGGATTTCTCCCAAACCCCCGTCACATCCTCCCTTCGAAGAGAGGCAGAGCAACCGCCAATAGCGCCGGGCAGCGCTGGGATTGGACAACCCTAGATCTAGGTGAATCCAACCGGCATCGACGCCGGCAGGCACCCTTGACGCCGAGCAACCAGCAAGGACCACTAGTGCGGAGCCCCAGCAGGTAAAGCCACGACACAATGACACCCACCGGGGGATCTGGGAGGTGCAGGGCTCCCAAGCGCAGGAGCCACGACACCACCCTCGTTTTGGCGAGCGCGGAGGAGCACGGCGACAACAGAACAGGCGGCGGCGGATGCGGAAGACGCGGCAGTTTTGGATCTGCGGGAAGGCATGAAGCGGAGGTCCGACCGACAGAGGACGACGATGGCGAGTGGTGAGGACGGGAGCGACGGAGGCCGGCGCAAGGCATGGAGCAGGGGGGCTGGGGCGCACCTTCCAACCAGCAGGCCATGGCGGGAGGAGACGCCGCCGAAGCCGCCACGAGGCCCATCCACGGAGCCACTCCGAGGGCGCCGGAAGCCCGCATCCACGACAAGCCGGCCGGGACAGGAAGGAGGCGCCGACCGACGTCGGGGAAGCGGGCCACAGGACGCAGGGAGCAGATCTGGCCGCCCCCGATGCAGATGAGGAGAGGGAGGTAGCAGGACGAGAAAACGCGCGCGGGGAACGGATCCCCCGCCGCGAGCCTTCGCCGGTCTTTGCCCGACGTTGTTTTGCTGGTGGCGGCGAGGGGTGGTGGTTGGAGAAGGGGCTGTGGCGGCGCGGCGGGTTGCCCGCCTGAGTCGCCTCAGAGATCGACGCGGGGGGATGATGCGTGTTTCAGTCCTACAGTAATTATTTTCGGTTTAAAAATCTGCTGACGGTACTACCCAACATTGGCACGCGAGCGGCAATTCCTTCTTGAAAACGCTATGTTGAAGTGGTGTACCCTTCATCTGCTAATATGTTGTCGTAGAGTCTTTTATTTTCCTCTTTGTAAGCTGATTTGTTCGGCATTATCAACAATTAATAATGTCCGTGGTGTTCGAATAATAATAATATACCGTGTGCATCACTGGATGCCTCCTACAGCTTCTACAATTTTTAGTGTTACTCTGCAACCAGATCAGCAGGCTAACGCCTACTGTCGACGCTGCTCGTATCACCTTGGTGATTTGATTTGTGGGAAGATCACCGACTTGATTGATCAGTCGATCAAACATTTCAGACTTTATTTATGGGGGCCCTGGTTCCAACCGCAAACCAGACCAGTGTTATTGCCCACTTTTTCAGATCAAGAATTCCACCCCTGTACAGCCAGCCTCACATGCAGACGGTTGTGCGTTTGCTCTAAATTATCACCCCCATGAATATACATTGATCCTCAGCACCGACGCCATAAATTGGAGCCTGACGAGGGTAGATGGATCTTGCCGGAAAATCTTCAATGGGCAGCGCAAGTAGCATCCACAGGTACAACCCCCTCCACCTCTGGTGAACACTACTAGCTCGATCATCTATATAAGGTCACCAAGCTCTCGCCATGACCAAACCACAAGCACCACGGTCACTTCACTGATCAAGTAGCTGGCAAGAGCTTTGAGCGCATTGCAACCTTGCATCCGGGTCCGATCGATGGCGTCCAAGGTCGAGCTGGTGGTGGAGGTGAAGTCGCCGGCGGAGAAGCTGTGGACGGC
Organism: Secale cereale; assembly: GCA_902687465.1. Taxonomy (NCBI): domain Eukaryota; kingdom Viridiplantae; phylum Streptophyta; class Magnoliopsida; order Poales; family Poaceae; genus Secale; species Secale cereale. The sequence continues at coordinate 635,068,365 of LR738710.1, forward strand.
GATGCGCGAGTCGACGGAGCTGTTCCCCAAGATCTTCCCCGAGCAGTACAAGAGCATCGAGACCGTGGAGGGCGACGGCAAGTCCGCCGGCACCGTCCGCCTCATCAAGTATACCGAGGGTACGTGCGCCGTGAAACGATCCACATATCCAGACGCGTATGTATAAGCTTGTAGGAGTAGTACATATGTAACGTGAGCATTGGGTGCGTGCGTTCAGGGGTTCCGATGGTGACGTTCGCCAAGGAGAAGGTGGAGGCGGCGGACGACGAGAAGAAGGTGGTGTCGTACAGCGTGGTGGACGGCGAGCTGGTGAGCTTCTACAAGAACTTCAAGGTGACGGTGCAGGTGACCGACAAGGGCGCCGACGGCGCCGGCGCGGTGGTGAACTGGACCATGGAGTTCGACAAGGCCAGCGACGAGGTGCCCGAGCCGGACGTCATCAAGGAGACCGCCGCCAAGACCTTCCACGACCTCGACGACTACCTCCTCAAGAACTAGCAGCTTTTAGCTGCCTCGTCGCTGGCCGCCGCGGACGACCCTCCGTCCGTCCATGAATACTGTCGTCGTTGCCTGTTCTATGCGGTGTCCCCGCACCTAGCTTACTCTCACGTAAACGACCGTGTGTGCGGCCGTGTACGTGTGCATCTGCCTGCGATGGGACGGCCGCTTGAGCAGTGGAATCTCTACTTTCTACCTCTCTACCTAATAATAATAATAATAATAATAATAATAATAATAATAATCTCTACCTAATAATAAAGAAAATAGGGTTTTCAGCCCGTCCGTCAAAAAAAATACCCCCGAAGTTGCTACAAATTACCGACCATGCCACCCATAAGTAAAGAAAACGATTCGATTTTTCGGATTAAAAGCCACCGCGCGATTGGTTGTCTTATAGTAGCGAGTCGCGTAGAAAACTGAGATAGACAACTAGCGAAGTGGTTCATGTGTCGCTTTTGAAGCGAGGAGACCAGGGTTCGATCCCCGTTTCCCACAATTTTTATCTCTCTTTCTCACGCAGGTCTTCTCCACGTATCCTTTCATGGGCCGGCCCATGTTCAATGCGTCAGTCCCCTGTTTGTTTTTATTTTATATTTTTGTCTTCTCTTTTCTCATTCTGTTTTCTTTCTTCTTTAAATAAATTTGGATTCCTTAAATTTTAAAAGTTGCGAGTTCCCAAAAAATATGTTTGAGAAATCATAAAAAATATGTGTATTCAAAAATGTTAGAAAATCATAATAAATTTGCAGATTCAAAAAATGTTGGTGGCTTTGCAAAACTGTTCGTAAATTATAAAATGAATTCACAGTTTGAAAAAAAAATGGTTGGGAAATAAAACCATGTTCATGATTTTGAAAGCAGATTGTGTATTCAAAACATATTCGAGAATATAAAAATAAAATGTCTGTGATATTTTAGAAAATGTTCACATAAATAAAAATAAATATTTTTTGAAAACTTTCTTCACCAATTTTTAAAAAAGTTAATCGATTCAAAAAATATTTGTTGAGTCAAAAAATGTTAATGAATTTGGAAACTGTTCATACATTTTTAAGAAATTTGTAAACAAAACTAATGTTCGTGTTTTCTTTAGAAAATTCAAAAATTCAAAATAAAATTGTTTGTCCATTCGAAAAACTGTTCACCTATTCAAAAGCATTTTATGTCTAGAATTTGATTAGTTTTTCGAATGTCTTTATATGTCTTGGCATTGGGAGTAGTTCGTGGTCGATGAGATTTGTTTTTAAAGTTTTAGGCGTTCCCTTGCGCAACATAATGACAAGTGTGTCATGCACCGGCAAACTCATAGCCTTGGGATTTACCACGTCGAATGCAGTGTGATCACGTGGACATCGCGACCATCATCGACGAGGGTGAGAAAAAAAGTAAATGGCGACTTGGTGAGACATTGCGCTAAAATAGAGTACGCTTATATATCACGATATTGAGTCATACTTAATTGGTTAGCGCATAATTTTTTTGTCCCCCGTTGCAACGCACGGGCATATTTGCTATATATATATATATATATCTTTACCTAATAATAAAGAAAGTTGGGTTTCAGCCCGTCCGTCATGCATCTTTGCAGAAAAGCCCCTCTGTTTTTTATAAATTAACCCGCACTACACGTTTAAGTCATACCGAACCGTTTTTTGGCATTTTCGCATAAAAACCCCTCAGGTTTCATGTAATCAACCCGCCATCCATATTTAAGTCAGCCGAATCGTTTTTTTGTGTTTTAACAGAAAAACCCCTAACCTTTTGGTTAATTAATCTGTAGTTTATCTAAAACAAAAATATCCTTATCTTTTAAACCGTAACTCCGATTTTAACATATTATATATGAAATTTGATTAGAAAAATGTGTAGAATCTAAATAAGCTGTTACTTTTAGCTGTTAAATATTTCTAAACTATTAATTTGGGTGCAAACTTAATCTATAGTGCACGGTCCGTTTTTCTTTCGCACTGGTGGCGATCCAAATTGCAAATAAACACACATTAAAACTAGATTGAGAGGAAAAAAACATTGATAACCACGCACGCACAACTCTGAAAAACCTCACGGGAAAAAATAACATTTTTCCCATCCTATTCTGAGCGATTGTGTGCGTGCGAGCGCGCGTACGTGTGTGTGAGAGAGAGACGCCTTAGGACTAACCATATTCAAATACGTTTGAGACCACCATCGGGAACACAAATGTGATGCCATTTTAAAATAAAGAACATCTACCTACCAGGGTCTCGAGTCGTGGTTATTGGGTTAAGAACGTGTGTTTTTTTCTATCCCGTTGCAACGCACGGGCTCTTTTGCTAGTAATAATAAAGCACGGAGGGTTTCTGCCCGTACGTCATTAAAATTGCCCCCGAAGTTGTGATAAATTACCCGCTATGCCACCCGCAAGTGAAAAAACGATTCGATTTTTTTTCAAAATCACCGTCGTGCCGACTGTGTTAATAAATAAGACGCCCGAAATATAACATAGATATAGAATGGCTCTGTCCTCTCCCTTCCAACGGGAAGACCAGGGTTTGAATCCCACACTTCTCAAAATTTTCTCATACATTTTCTCACGCACCCC
>LR738710.1:635071553-635094326 GCA_902687465.1 Secale cereale
CCCCCCCCCGACTTGGGCCTACGTGGACCAGCATTAACGCCCGTTTTTCTGTGTCTTCTCTTTTCGTATTTTTCTTTTTGTTTTTTCCTTCTTTGAATTAAATCGAGATTCAATTTTTAAAAAGTTGCGAGTTTGAAAAAGGAGTTTGAGAAATTCGAAAATATGTGTAAATTCAAAAAATAATCAGGACATCATAAAATTTTAACGGTTTCAAAAAATGTTAGTGACATTACAAAAAATATTTACAAATTATAAAAAAACACAATTTGGAAAGAAATGTCATGAAATAAAATCATGTTCATGATTTTGATAAAATTATCGTGTATTCAAAACATATTCGTGTCTTCTCTTTTCTTATTTCTATTTTTGTTTTTTCCTTCTTTGAATTAATTCGTGATTTTCAATTTTTAAAAAGTTGCGAGTTTGAAAAAGGTGTTTGAGAAATTCTAAAATGTGTGTAAATTCAAAAAATAATCAGGATATCATAAAATTTTAACAGTTTCAAAAAATGTTAGTGATTGTACAAAAAATGTTTACAAATTATAAAAAAACAATTTGGAAAGAAATGTCGTGAAATAAAATAATGTTCATGATTTTGTTAAAATGATCGTGTATTCAAAACATATTCGTGGGTCTTCTCTTTTCTTATTTCTATTTTTGTTTTTTCCTTCTTTGAATTAATTCGAGATTTTCAATTGTTTTTGCAAAATATTTTCTACCTTCCTTTGTCGTTGAAGTGTATTGGCTTTCTTTCTTACAATACAAAATGAAATGTACCAACTGTACTACGAACCGATAATGGAAACTATGATAGGAACGCTGCCAGGAGGTATGTTAATTAGGCTAGGTGCATTACTTATGGAATCACATGATAAGAAAATCAATGAATTAATATTTTGGGAGGTTGGATTCCTGATGTGCTTAGCTGGATTGACAAACTTTTCAATTACAAGTTCATCGTATTAGTTTAGTCAGACTATTCACACACACACACACACACACACATATATATATATATATATATATATCCTTAAGCCTGTTGATATCATGTGCGCGATGACTGCTACTGCTACTATCCTTGCTACTGTATCTTCTTCTAGCTGCTAGGTTGTGCTACTGCTGCTGTTGTATGCATGTGAATATATGTGCAGATGTGTTACTGTATACGAAGTTGTATAAATATGTAAAAATTCTGTCAAAAAGCTCAATGTACATATGTGTAGATGTGTTAAAATTTTCTCAATGATTTTGTGGTCAAATAATTAGTACTGCATGTTATGCTTTGCCGCCGGCCCTGACTGACACGGAGACGGCCCTAGATCGAATGCTCACAAAGATGGGCCTCGCTATGGGCGCCCTCCTCATGTCAAGGCAGACCAAAAAGGGGCGACCTTATCATTCGCTTATCTTATCTGATTAACTAAAAAAATGTTTATTTCTCGTGTGCAGACCACTTCCTTTGTGTGAAAGGAAAATAAATTTATCTTTACCTTTTCTTTTTGGCTATTGCATTATGAAGTCTATAGTCTTCACCGCGATGATTCCTTGCTAATGTATGGTTTATTGCAATCTATGCTAGGTTGATAAGCAGAGATGTGGTAAGTTCGCCTTTATTTTGCAAAGTATGCTACGCTGACAAGCAGGGATGAGGCAAGTCTACCTTCTATGCATACCTGATCTATTCCAAACATGCATTCAATAGTTTTGTAAAGCTTTATATTCTTCTTTTTTCTAACATTTGTTGGGTTTGACGAGATGCTTCACCAATGTTCAGATGTGCCATTCTTCTCATAATTTTTGTTATTATTAGCTGGATAATCTAGATTTTTTTCCCTGTCTGCTGTAGGACACTAGGACTGCTGCTTAATTCCTAAATCTCCATTTTAAGGAGAAGGTAGACTTTTTGTGTATACAGAAAGAAGCTAAAGGAAATGGTCATTAATTGTAGTGCCTGAGGGAGTAGGACATGATCTTATTTTCAAAAGTATACATGTAGATGATCAGCTAGATGCATCTTTAAATAAGCTCCTTCTTGATGTTGGTCTCTGGTTGACTCACAAGATTAAGGTGGACATCTTTTTTTCGACACGAGTTTACTTGATATTGCCCCATTTCTATTTCACCTTCTGTCGATATGTTACTCTGCATTTGTGGTTGCCACTAGAATTGCTAGAATGTGCACTAATAGACGTGCCAGAGGTTGGGTTTGAAATGTTATACCACTAGACAGTTGAACCAGAGTTTGGATGTGAAAATAACCTTTACATGAAGAAAAAAAGGCTATGTGAAATATGAAATAGTTTGTGAGGTTATACAAATACTTGCGCTCTATAAAATTAGTGTTATATATTTATTAGTTGAACTGGACTGAACCACAAGATATTGATTTCGATGAGCCTTAAACACGAACATGAAGTTTATAAAGTGTGAGGTGTTTTCTCTCTCCTGGTGCAACGCACGGGCACTTTTCCTAGTAATAATAACGATAATAAAGTCGCAGCTTTATGATCACGTATACGTACGAATGGTGTTAGATTTATGTGATTTGGTCTGAGTCGATCTGCAGAAAAAATCCAGTACGTTGTGGTGGAATTTTTCCTTCCTTCAACCGGGCTACTCAAGAGAGAGATAACATGGGCGGAGAAGAGAAAACATCAAAGTTCGGCGAAAGTGCCTTTCTACACCTGAGCTCATATGCTCCTGGTGTGAACAGTAAAATAAATAAAATTAAAAAACATTTTCGGAAATTCTGATTTTTTTTGACATAATTTCACCACAAAATCACATTCATGAAAGCCGTAGCAAAAAGAAAAAAAAACAGAGCCTGAAAGTGCTTTCGAAAGTAACATTTCTAGAGCATCGATTTGTTTTTTTACTACGACTTCCACGACTGTCATTTCTTAATGAAATTTTACATACACAACAAACATTTTCTAAAGTATGTCGCAAATAAAAAATCTGATTTTTTTGAAATATTTTTCTATTTTATTTATTTTACTGTTTACACAAGGAGCATATGAGCTCATGTGGAGAAACTCCACGTCCCAAGTTTGGACGCTATATGAGGAAACCAACCGCATGGAAAAAATTAGACCTATTAAGCAGTACCAACCACATGAAAATATTACAGACAAAGATGATTTTCCATCCAAAGCAAGACACAACAACTACCCAAAAGCACAACGAAAATACTAACTGGCTAATGTTCTCTAGGAGGGGATGACAAACAAATGCCTTCCGGTGGCATTTTTAGGTGCTCGGAGATGGCAAAGTATGCATGTTTTTGTCGCAAAACTTTCTTGCTTCCATAAAATGCCATGCGCTTCTGAAAAATTACCATGCGTTTGTGAAGAAACTACTAGCAAAACTTTCGTAAATATCACCACTCCCAATGAACGTTCGCTGACTATTGGGTCCAAACACAAATGTCTACAGCAGACCAACAACACGACATCCACACGATTAGCCACTGTGAACTTCCTATTAAGTCGAGGCACCACACACAATAGCACCATCTATGTAGCAATCTCTTTTAGCATCTTACCACCATGCTTCACAACATCAACCAACTTTGGCTTCGAAATACATGTTCAATACAACATGGAAGAACAAGGTGTAAATACTATTGATGACCAACAAGTATAGGGGATCAATCGTAGTTCTTTCGATAAGTAAGAGTGTCGAACCCAACGAGGAGCAGAAGGAAATGACAAGTGGTTTTCAGCAAAGTAATGTTCGCAAGCATTGAAATTGTAAGTAGCCGATAGTTTGGTAGCAAGATAATTTGTAACGAGCATGTAACGGTAATGACAAATAATATGTAGCAAGATATCCCAATCCTTTTGTGGCAAAGGACGGGCCAAGATGGTTTCTTATAATGAGCAAAGTGTTCTTGAAGGCACACGGGAATTTCATCTAGTCACTTTCACCATGTTGGCTTGCACTACAAAAAAACACTTGCGTGATAATACGTGTTTGTCACAGTACGTCATGTTTTCTGTCATGCATGTACATCCATGACGATTTTATGATAGAATTAAGATAGTCATACCTGTGCTATCGTAGAAGTGTTCCACGACAATACAAAAAATATCATCACGGAAGTGTTCCATGACAATACAAAAAATATCATCACGGAAGTGTTCACTTCCATGACTATAAATGGCGCGTTATGGAAGTGCTTTCGTCAAGGGTAACCGACACGTGGCATCCACCGTAACAGGTCGCCGTTAAGCTATCGGGTCCGGTTTTGGATCAGATAACCTACTAAAAGCGAGGACCAATGGGAATTTTCCACGTGTAAAATTCTCATTGGCTGAAGGAACCATGTGTCAGCTCTACGTGCGGACGGATGTCAACCAACCAATGGACAGGAGGCGCCAATGATACATCGACACATGGCACGGCCCAACAGGGGCCCATTCAGGTCAAAAGGCTGGCCCATTTGACTTGGTCAAAGGATAACGTGCCGGCTCATCGAAAGCGTGCTAACGCCCTGCTCGCATATAGCCCATTCAGCCCCGATAACTCACGGCCCATTATGGCCTTTCTGAATTTGGGCCACTAGCTTCATCTGGGCCGTCCAATATGATTTCAGCCCGTTGTAACTTCTGGCCCATGTACGGCCCCTGACGTCTTTCGACCCATATGAGGCCCTTTGTAACTCTTGGCCCATTAATTGCCCGTAGTGAAACAGACCCATAATGAACAATATATTGCTTCGTACCCATTAACGGCATATTACTCCATTGGGCCGTCCCCGGCCCGTGTTATCTTTCGGCCTTTTAAGGGCCCATTTATTCTTGGGCTGATTTGCAGCATTCGGTAGCTTACGGCCCGTTACTGGCCTTTTCCGCTCATGGGCCAAATTAAGCCCTTGGTTAAAGTCGGCCCGTTTGTGGCCCGTTAATCCGTTGGGCCGTTTTCATAGCATCTTCAAATGCGGCCCGTTAACGACCCGTTGTGCCTGTCATAAAATTAAGCCCGTTATACTCGTCGACCTCTTAAAGGCCCGTTATGCTCGGCCCATGAATCGATGGCTGCCATTCTAGCTCGTTTACGGCCCATAATGCGGTTCGTTATTGGCCCATGTTTGGCCAATCGGTCATACGACTTGTAGTAGTTCCATTGATTCTACGGCCCATAGAAGGCCCGTAGGAGGCCCATGGTCACTACAGCAGATAGCAGGACCATGGTGAAAACTGTCCATATGTTGACCGTGGTTATTGTGGCCTAGTTTTAAAAAATAGGTTATTGCGGCAACTAGCATACCACGGAAAAAGAATTGTACTGACTACAAGCAAATAAACAAACTAGACAACAAAATAAGCAAGCACCATACGCTAGGCTATTACACATATTACAACCACTAGGCATCAAAATTTGCCACCAGTGCAAATATAGGAAACAAACCAACATATTACATACACTGGTTGTCAAAGTTGGCGACCAGTGCAAATAAACGTCGCAGCAAAACAAGTCCAGAACTAAAACCACTTCACAAGAGCTCATGAAACAATATCATGGGTATCCACCATGCTGGCAATACGCTTAGCAAGCTTATTAGCTTTCTCTTGTTTGGCGCTTAAATCCTCCAACACTTGCTGTTGCACCCGAAAGTATGCATCTGAATTCTGCAGGGACTTCCCCAGTCCTTCGGCTTCCTGTCGCAGCATATCTGATCGATATCTTTCAACTTGAAGTTGAGACTCAAGAAGCCAAACTGATTCAGGCAGTGAGTTCGAAGAGCTTGTGCCAACAGTAGTGGCCAGTAACTCAAACACTACGTTAAGGCACGACTTTGGGGTTGTCTCACTGTCTACATGATAGTTTTTATCAGCTTTCTTGGAGACCAACAGGGTTGTCTCACTATCTTGAACCTTATCCGCATTACTTTCTCTACCATTGCAAAATGTGGTGCTCTTCTACAATATATTGTCGGCATTCTATAAGAGGAACAAACAGACAAATCATTGGTTTAGCATGTAGTATATGAAACTCATTTTGGTAAACCGATTCAGTAGAATGGTGGACAGGATAACAACAGGAAACAAACATATATCTATGTACTATGGTCGTTGTATTGTCTATATCATTCTAGTTTATGTTGCCAAATCTAGAGACATAGTTCAAATCATATATGTTTAAGACAAAGCAGCATAGACAGAATATAAGTGGGGGAAACTACACAACACTAACAACACTTGTATTGTGCATGACATGAGAACATAACTGTTTATACAATTGAAACTGAAATCAACATAGAGCAAGAAGTTAGAACAACAATCCAGTTAAATAAATAGGTTTAAAACATATCTGTTGCGCCATTGGAGTTTCAACTAGATCCTTCAAATTCAAAATTAGTTGGTATGAGTAAATACAGTGATGCAAGTGCAAAGGAGTATGCACCACGGCTACGGAATCTGACCTGACAACAGTTGCTCTTCTGCTTTAAACGTGGAGTTTGGGTTCGCTGTAGTGGTCTTCGTGCTTTGGGCACTGCGGTTGCCTTACTAACTACTCGTGTGGGGGTACTCTGTGATGGACATGGTGTTGTGTCAGCTAGAACTGTGTTACTATCTGTTGGGGTTGGGGTTAGATGATGTGTAGCTGGTTCTCTGTCCAACGGTGTAGGGGTACAATCTGCAAGAGTCTTAGTTATGTGTGGTGGGACTAGTTCATGAGCCAGTATAACCATGGTTCTATCTGCAATTCTGCATCGACTGGTAGCACCGCCTTTTGTGAAGAACGTGTTTTTTCTCCCTTATATACAACCATCATGATGCGGAGCATCCCACAATCATCCCCATGTTCACTTCAACCACTCCCCATGACCCAAGGAGACATAAGACGAGACATCAAATATGCACCATTGGACACAAGGTTAACTCGCTCCTCTCCGAACCTTCACTTTACACATGTGAGACATGGCTACTACCTCAAACATATGTTCTATGCATGGCCAGAAACCAAGAGGGAGACCATGAAGCAGCTAGGAGCATCCGACAAGAAGGCGAGGAAGCGAAGCAAAAGGAGCTGCGTGGAAGCTATAGCTCTCGGACGTCCGACGACCTCCGGACGTCCCGCACCTGGAGATTCCACTAGCCAGATCGACCCCAGCCGAGGCAACCTACAGCGCTCGAACGACCACCAGATACCGGACGTCCGACAATCATCAGCGCCCGGACGACCGGCTTCCACCGGACATCCGCTAACTCCATCACATAGCCAAAACGTCGGAAGTTCGACGCCCACCGGACGCCCGGACCCCCGCGAGCGACCGGACGGCTGACGCATGTCGGACGTTCGACACCTGCTGTGTGCGCACAGTTATTGGGCCCGAGGCCCATGTATCCCTCTCCCACTTACCCCTTCGTGGACCTAGACTATATATACTCCTCCACCTCCTCCTAGTTAGGGTTAGCATTGTGTTAGCTCATTTAGACTAGAGCATTGCTGATCCCTAGGGGTTCTACTCCACCGAGAGACCGCGGCCTCTACAGGGAAGATCCACACCGGATTCAAGAACTCCTCACGGAGAAGATCCCTCGCGGAATCAAGACCTCCTCCCGGAGATGAACTAGTTACCGTGTATCTTCCCTTTATTGTGTTTGGATTATTGTGTCACTCGTGTTGTTCATCGATCTAGCATATGTGTGATTGTTCCCGTCATTCTTGAGTGTTTTTCCCTCATGATTTCTCCCTGTTCTTCCCCGTGTTCATCGTGTTCTTCACGGGATTCCCTCCATTTCATGAAAGATAGGCCTTAGGGTGTCCACCCTACATCGTTTTGGTATCATGAGCCACGTTAATCACGAATTTAGATCCCCCCTCACCGTTTTCTAACTTGATTTTGTTGTGTTCTTCCCCAATTTCGAAAATCCTCACCAAAAATAGCCCCAATTTATTTTGTGATTTGTTGTTTGGAGATGTTTTGTTGATTTTGATCCATGGATTTGCTTGGTTTCAAGTGGATCTAGCATTTCCCCAAGTTTCCCCACTTTCCATCCACAAAATCTCCTCAATTTCGAGCCCAAAATCCCCTATTTCCACCCAAAATTGCGTCCCGGATTTCAAAATTCGCGTTGACCCCGGCCCACCGGACGATCGGCACTTTACCGGACGTCCGGATCTGCCAGATGCACCGGACGTCTGACATTCACCGGATGACCGAAACCTCTTTCTGGAACCTCTTTCCAGAACCAAAACATCAGATTTCCAAGCCCAACCGAACGTCCGACGCCCGGACATCCGACACTTCTCGGACGTCCGACACCTTTAACTATCAACTTCGGCTGATTTTTGTTTTGTCCATATCTAATTCATCCGAACTCCGATTTCGGCGTTCTTGAGCTCGTTTTGAAGCTATTGTCATCCCCCATACCACAAAATACTACCGTCATCATTTGTCTCCATCAAATTTTATGAAATTAGGCAAGTTTGCCTAGGCCTTCCACCATATCATCTGCATAGCCACCATAGCCTTCTGCAACCTAACCCTTTTTGTTCCCCATCGCACTAGTGGGGTCTTGAGTAGTGATTTGAGTCTCCTAAGGTGTTTCGGCTACTTAGGGATGATTGCTTCTTCATCAACCACCAGCACCACTTCCGCATACCCTTTGCCCACTATACATTACCACCTCCACCTAACCCAATTTTTTGAGCTTGTTTGAGTTGTGGCTTGTGTCTCCTAAGGTGTTTAGGCCACTTAGGGACCGTGCCTTCAACTCCGACACCGTGTATAGCCCATCATACCCTTCCGCCACCATAACCCATTTTGGCCGGGTTTCCACCATTAATTCTGCAACCAAAACCACATTTCCGCTACCACCATTTGACATTTGAGATTTTGAGTTGTGGTTTTTTCTGTTTACTAAGGTGTCTCGGCTAATTATGAATGGTTCTACATCAAGAACACCGCATATCATCATCGCCATAGACTCAACATCGACAACGATCACTTCACCATTTTGACACCTAACCATAAGCAAGAATGGTAACCTCTATATCACCTTGGTATCGTGGTATCCCTTCATCGTATATTCCCCCTGGCCATTGTATTGTTAACCCCTAGCCCATTTTTGCATCAATTGCCTATCGAGACTAGCCTTTGAGTATTGCCGACAACGTTACTTGTGCACATTAGTGATCATCGATCCGCACTTCCATTGCATACATACCATATCATCTTGGTATCATCATATCATCTCTTGTGTCACAAGATTGTTCCCGCATATACAAATTGCTATCTTGGTTTGTGCATTTGACATAAGTCGTCATACAAAAAAAGAATAAGCTTTTAAGCAAAAGAGAAAGACAAAGAAGCTTGTAAGCAAGAGCCATAGCATCACAAAATATCATATCGTACTTGATCATCTTGGATCATCTTGTGCTAAAGCACCGGAACATCATACATACATAGCATACTTGTGATAGGAAGTCGCTAAATTTTGTCTCATATAGGTAGTGCACAAGTTCGTATCCGCCTATTGAGCAATCGGCTAGCGTCTCTCTAGCGTTGTGTGACAAGAGCATTTTCCGTCGATTCCACATTTTTTTCTCAATCCTTGGTTGCACAACGACATTTATCTATCCGTGCGTGTGTTTCCGTGTGCCATTCTTCGCTATTGGTCTACTTGTTACATTTGCGAATTTGTGCTCTTTCAACAGTATTGACTCTTTCTAATATTTTGCATGAAATTTTTGTGCCACTATCCTCATCGATCCACTCCATAAGCCTTATTGTGTAGGTGTGAGAATTGATGAGAATCGGTACCAATTGTGCTATTTCCTTGATACATATTGAGTGATCATTGATCCATTCTCAACATCGGGTAAAGTACATTGATCTAGTTCTTCTCTTTCTCCCACTCACCACTACTTGAGTCTTGTGATGGATAGGAAACATTTCATCTCTGGTCTTCGACATCGACGGCATGAACAACTACATCCACATGCAAACCATCGGACTACAACGAGTAATGCAAGAGCGCATAGACAACATCACCATCGACTTACGACACTCCGAGGCAAGGAGAAGGGCTTACGTCGACGATGTGTGCGACTCCATTGGCCAACACATGGAGGAGATCTGACACATTGTGATCAACTAAAACTCTTCTTCCCCTTCGTCATCCTCTCGGTGGCGATGCTCAAGTCACAAGTCTTCGGAGCACAAACACGAGGCAAGCACAAGTCATCCACGTCCACACCGCCATGGCGACCATCAACATCGTCATGAAGGGCAATTCACCTCCAAGCATCATGTGCACGACGACGACAAACGACATATTCTATGAGCTCAAGCATGCCATCAACACCATCATCATGAAGATGCTCGACACGCGCATACCTACAAGTCCGAACAAGCTCTACTTCACGCCAAGGCCAAGCTTCAAGAGCACATAAGAAGACCACAAGGAAAGCACCACTAAGAAGGAGCTACAGCTACAACCACCACTTAGGCATCTTCGCCAAGTGTTATCAAGGCATCTTCGCCTTTGGACGTACGCCATCTTTGCCTACTTCCCATGAGTTCACCTACATCGACATCTTCAACATCAAGGCGATCACCTACAAGCGAGGGCGATACTTACATCTTTGGAAGCTACCCACAACACGATGATGACAAGATGGCCGAGCATGGACCATCCCCTTCAACCAAGGAGACGAGCATGAACCTCTTCGACACCATGAAGAAGGCGCCCATATTGGACTCCTATTCCGGGTCAAGCTACGCGAGCAAACATGAGACCTTCTCTTTGATCTCGGAGGAGAGTGATGTCTTGACATATCCTACGACATTCATCTATGGATGCATTATGGATGAGGAAGTTGAGCATATATACAATTGCACCTACACCTCTTCGACATCCACGTATGACGAGATGCCCCAATTTCAATGTGAGGAGAGACACCACCACATGAGTGATATGAGTGACTCCACCATATGTGACACTGAGAGCATTTCCTTTGAGAGGATGAGAGTGACCACCACTAGACCCACACATGAGAGCATGCCACATCTCCTATGTGAGGTTGCGAGCCATTTGAGTGACTCCACCAACCATACGAGTGAGAGCATACAAGAGGGAGTGAGTGAGCCAAGTGAGGTAGTTGATAGCGCATGTGAGGCCACTATGATTTCTAACGACTTAACCTCTACTCCGAGTGTGTTTTATTCTTTGGTGTTAGATCTCGAACAAGACGAAGGGCCAATCCTCGACGAGTCCATCCCTCCAAGGGGAAAACCGATGGCCATGATAGAAGAAGATGCACCACCCACATGGTTCCATCAAGATGAAGATAACAACGATTGGATCTTCAACACCTCACCTACAACACATGAGCGACGCTCCAAAGGTAACATGGGTGTGGTGCTTCTCTTGTCCCACTAGTGGACTATCTTACCAATGATTGCTTGCATGATGTTGACACACCTATTCCCATGCCTCATGCTAGTGCGACTTCATCATGTCATGACTTACCAATTTATGAATATGATGATGATCATGTTGACTTGCCTAGTTTTGATGCTATGCTCCATAGGATATCATGTGAAAATTCGTTTGGCCACATCATGTTCAACAACCCTTTAAACTTGTCATATGCTATGAGTGAGATCTTCCATATTGCATCATTTCAATCTCAACATAGTAACTATGCATGCCCCATTAAAGTAAATCCGATTTGTACTTGTGGCATAGATGACAAGATCATGGTCATTGGAATGTGTTTCACTTGCGATGATATTGCCATGCTTCCTTTACATGATTTGCACAATTCATCTACTATGCCATGACATGAACACATATTTTCGAATATGCATTGTTTTGGATGTTGTCAATATTCTCCATGTGATTTCCCACTAATTCTCATGAGGAGACCCCCATAGTTTCCCCACACATACTAGGATATCTTGATGCATTCCATACCTTGCATGATTACCATAATTGTGTGCACCATATGCATTCCATGAATAACAATGCTCTACATACTTCTCATGATGCATTACACAATTTGAGTTCACTATGCTATGCATAACAACAAACCCCTCATGATGGATGGCATGTTTCTATATCATGCCTTTGATTTATTTGAGCATTGGATATTATGTGCTAACCAACACATGCACGTGCGCATCATGATGGATGATGTGTACATATACCACACACACACACAATTTTTCCTTTGTCTTTGTTTTGTGTAGGTACTCATGAATACTTGACAACCTCACAATCCCATGAGTTGGCAAAATTAGCTCTTGAGAGCAACGATGATTTGGGATTCCGTGAATTGTCCTTACCACCGTTCTCTTCACGCAACGACTACGCGCATACCTTTTACTTGGGTCTCACACGACTATGGGTTATTTACCACTTGTCATCTTATGCCCATTCTATTGTGTTCAATTTGCATGTTATGCCTCTTGCTAGGACTTTGCCATGCAATTGTGACCCTTGCTTGCATTTACCCATGATTCACCATTCTACTACTACTATGTGTATTTGCATGCTTGGTGGAGATACTAGTAGCTATTGCCATGATTTCTTTGTGCCCCATGTTAGTGATGCTTGTTGTGTTGGGAGAGTCATGATGTTCCATTGCTATTTACATATGGCCTCTCGCTAATACATTGATCATATTTTCCTCATATCTTGCTTTCATGCTTGTGATATTTCATGTGAATTATTCATGCCCACTATTTGCACACATGACATGCTTGCCATGATTACCTCTAGTATGTTGCATCTTCGCACTACTAGCTTATTAGACTTGATCACTATGATTGCTTGCTATGTTACATCACAAATGTTCCATTCTTACTCGGTTTCTTGGGTTGATGACATATATGTTCATGTCATTCACATGATTTACATTGATCATTGTCACTTGTCTCCATTAGTTGCATCTCTCATTTTCACTTATAGTGAGTACAACTGTGCTATGCTTGTTGATCTCGGAGACTTGGACACCTTACTTGCGATGCATGCTTGTTTGTTTGATCCTCATGCCTTTGGTTGTTATCGCATCGTATGCTTCCATACCATGCCACATTACCTTGTCCTTTCTTATGATGAGCATGATGCACACTGATGCGTCTCCGTCATATCTACTTTTCCAAACTCTTTTGCCCTTGTTTTGGACTCTAATTTGCATGATTTGAATTGAACTAACCTGGACTGACGCTGTTTTTAGCAGAATTGCCTTGGTGTTATTTTTGTGCGGAAATAAAAGTTCTCGGAATGACCTAAAATTTCATCGAGATTATTTCCAGAATATATAAAAAATATCAACGAAAAGATCCACCGAAGGGGGCCCATACCCTGGCCACAAGGGTGGGGTGCGCCCCCTAGGGCGCGCCACCCGTCCTTTATCAACAAAGAACCGTTCATGATGTTCGTGTTCATAGATCAAGATTAGGATTTTTAGGATATTCGTGATGTTGTGTTGGCATATCACCTGGCTCATGATGCCACTGTCCTCATATTGAACCAGATGATTTGTAATGCCCCGGATGTAATACTTTCCCTTTTGGGCATATAATATATCTCCGGCTTCATCTATTCCATTCCGGGCTCTTTGTCTTTTCGGGTTTTCGTTCTTTTGTCGCGTGCGTGTGTGGCATTCATTCATAGCATGTAGTCATGTGCATCGCATTGCATTTGTGTTGTCATTTGCATCCGGTTCCACGCGTTCCTTCCCGTTGTCCGTTTCGCGTTCCGGAGCTCCCTCACGTGTCTGTGGCGTCCCGTAGGCCTACTTTGGTGTTTGGCCGTGTA
Source organism: Secale cereale (assembly GCA_902687465.1). Lineage (NCBI taxonomy): Eukaryota > Viridiplantae > Streptophyta > Magnoliopsida > Poales > Poaceae > Secale > Secale cereale. The sequence continues at coordinate 635,085,335 of LR738710.1, forward strand.
ACGTTACCGGTTTGGTGCGAGACTTGTCATGTGTTGTTGTTTTGGTATGTGTAACCTGCCTGTCAAATCTCGTTGCGTTTGGAGTTCGTTTGGTGCTCCAACAGTTATTCTCGTGGGCTCAAAGTGCCTCCACTTTGAGGCCCAAGACACCCCTCCAACAGCCCACCATACCAGCCCAAACCCCTCCTTTCATCTAGGCCATCCAATTCTAATCGCGTGGCCGAAAACCACACCTCATTTGGACAACCCTAGCTCCTTGTGCCTATATATTTGTCCACCTTCCTCAAATTTTGTGCCCCAATAATAGCAAACCCTAGCCCCTTCTCCCACCTCCAGCCTTCTTCCTCCACTCCAGCAGGAGCTCGCCGGAGTAGCTCGCCGAAGGACCACTGCCACCTCGCCGGAGTACCTCCTCTCCACCCTCACCTCACCTCACCTCACTATCAGGGTGTCGGCACGCCGGGAGGATTTGCTGGATTAGCCTTACCTTAGTTCGGAGTATCTTGAGCACGGGATTCCGAGAATACTCGGGTCTTCCCACCTTAGAGTTGTGACTCCGCAGATCGTGGGCTTGTCATGGGCCAAGTTGGAACACCCCTGCAGGGTTATGAACTTTCGAAAGCCGTGCCCGCGGTTATGTGGCAGATGGGAGCTTGTTAATATCCGGTTGTAGAAAACTTGACACCATGTTCCAATACACTACCAGCGTGTGTACCGTGACTGTCATTTTCCGAAAGGGTTTCGGGAGATGAACACGGTGGGGTTATGTTTGACTTGATTAGTTTAGGATCACTTAGTGATCATCTCTCGACCGAGGCACCTTCTCTTCTCGCTCTCTTATATGTAAGCTAGGCTAGTGCTCCTGCAACCACTTTCTTATTCTTTTCTTCAGCCTTATCCACTCCCAAGGCTTAAATAGTCATGTTACCCGGGAACGGGATTGCTGAGTCCTCTGTGGCTCACAGTTACTTCAACACCCCAGATGCAGGTATGATGGTGAGCTACCTAGGTGACGGCACTGAGCTAGACTGGGAGTACGGCGAGGAGCGTAGCCGTTACTATGTCTGTTATCCCGATGATCAGTAGTGGTTCTTCTACTAGGATTCGATCTAGACCTGTGGTTTAAGTTATGTTTGGTATCTTGACATTTGGATTTTACCCTTAGATGGGCTGTGATGTTCATTTGTATGATGATTGAAACATGTAATGAATTTGTGTGACGTGGCGAGTGTAAGCCAACTATTTTATGTTTTCCATCCCCATTTTTACATGAGTTGTGCAAAGATACCAAACTTGGGATCATTCTAGCATGGGCTTATATCTCTAAGTCGTGCCTTGACACGTAGGAGATATAGTCCCATCCTGGGCATTACATGGACCTCCACTGACCTCAACTCCAACTCCATATAATCTTGTTCGGGGAGAAAAAAAATCAGAGAGAAGGATTCACCGCGTTTTACATTACAGAGCCGTCGCCACCTCCTGTTCTTCCACGGGAGGCCAGATCTGGAGTCAGTTCGCGGCTCCGGAGAGTGGAGATCGTCGCCGTCATCATCATCAACCTTCCTCCGTCACCAATTTCATGATGCTCACCGCTGTGCGTGAGTAATTCCATCGTAGGCTTGCTAGATGGTGATGGGTTGGATGAGGTTTATCATGTAATCGAGCTAGTTTTGTTAGGGTTTGATCCCTAGTATCCACTATGTTCTAAGATTGATGTTGCTATGACTTTGCTATGCTTAATGCTTGTCACTAGGGCACGAGTGCCATGATTTCATATTTGAACCTATTATGTTTTCATGAAAATATTTATGTTCTTGATCCTATCCTGCAAGTCAATAGTCACCTAGTATACGTTATGATCCGGCAACCCCGTAGTGACAATAGTCGGGACACTTCCTAGTGATGACCATAGTTTGAGGAGTTCATGTATTCACTAAGTGCTAATGCTTTGGTCCGGTACTCTATTAAAAGGAGGCCTTAATATCCCTTAGTTTCCATTAGGACCCCGCTGCCATGGGAGGGTTGGACAAAAGATGTCATGCAAGTTCTTTTCCTTAAGCACGTATGACTATATACATGATACATGCCTACATTACATTGATGAATTGGAGCTAGTTCTGTGTCACCCTTGGTTATAACTGCTACATGATGAATATTATCCGACACCTATCATTGACGATCCATTGCCTATGAGTTCGTTCCATATTGATACTTGCTTTGTTACTTTCGTTACTGCTGTTGTCACCATCATTACAAAACTGCTACTATTACTTTTGCTACCGTTACCATTACTTCCATACGACTTTGCTACAAGATACTTTGCTGCAGATATTAAGTTTTCTAGTTGTGGTTGAACTGACAACTCAGCTGCTAATACTTGAGAATATTCTTTGGCTCCGCTTGTGTCGAATCAATAAATTTGGGTTGAATACTCTACCCTCGAAAACTGTTGCGATCCCCTATAATTGTGGGTTATCAAGACCTTTTTCTGAAGCCGTTGTCGGGGAGCATAGCTCTATTCTCTGAGTTACATGGGATTTATATTTGTTGATCACTATGAGACCACTAAAGGACGATAGAACCAAGATCGTTCCCTCTAGAACGAGGGGAGGCAAGGAACTGCCATCTAGCTCCGCACTTGATTCTCCTTCTGTTTTGAGTAAGCTTGCGACACCTACACCTACTATTTAATCCGATATGTCGCATGCTATTGATGATGCCACTTCTATTATGAATGATGCTTATGATGCTACTACTATGCTTGATGAAACTATGCCATTGGGCGAATTACTTGATGTACATCTTGCTAGAGCTAGAATTATTGATTATGCTGAAGATGATGATATTTCCGAAACTAATGAAATTATTGAAACTGAAGACTTTGAAACTCCTGTTAAATCTAGCTATCCTAAATATGAATTGCCTGTTGTGACCGAGGGATATGTTATGGACGGAGAGGTAGCTAGAGACTTGCTTGCTTGTAAGGATAGGAATGATCTTAAGAAATTACTACGTAAGTGGAAAGAAAAATCTTTGAATGTAAGAATGCAATATGATCCTAAATTTGCTACTTCACATATCCGTGTTATTGATAAGGATTATGAATTCTATATCGATCCTGAGTTAATTACTTTGGTTGAGTCTGATCCCTTTCATAGTTATGAATCTGAAACTGTTGTGGCACATCTTACTAAGCTCAATGATATAGCCACCCTATTTGCTCATGAGGGAAAAATTCGCTATTACTATATTCTTAAGTTGTTTCCTTTCTCGTTAAAGGGTGGTGCTAAGTTATGGTTTAATTCTCTTGCTCCTGGTTGTGTGCGTAGTCCCCGGGATATAATGTACTATTTCTCAGCAAAAAAAATCCTGCTCATAAGAAACAAGCTGCCTTATAGGAAATATTTAATTTTGTGCAAATTGAAGAAGAGAGTCTCCCATAAGCTTGGGGGAGGCTTCTCCAATTACTTAATGCTTTGCCTGATAATCCTCTCAAGAAAAATGAAATACTTGATATCTTTTATAATGGACTAACCAATGCTTCTAGGGACCACCTAGATAGTTGTGCTGGTTATGTTCTCAGGGAACAAACTATTGAGCAAGCTGAAAAACTATTGAATAATATATTGAGCAATGATAATGATTGGACTCTTCTTGAACCACCTCCGAAGCCAACTCCGAAGAAAAGAGGTATTCTATTTCTCAGTCCTGAAGATATGCAAGAGGCAAAGAAATCTATGAAAGAAAAAGGTATTAAAGCTGAAGATGTTAAGAATTTACCACCTATTGAGGAAATACATGGTCTTGATAACCCAACACAGGTAGTAGAGGTAAATTCTCTTTATAGATTTGATGAAGGCGATATTCCTCATAATAAGTCTACTAGTCAATGCATGGATGAGTTTGATAATTTTATTGTTAAACAAGAAAACTTCAATGCTTATGTTAGTAGAAAATTGAAACGTAATGCTCATACGCTTGAATACTTGGGTGATTATATGACTAAAACTATTAATGATCTTAAGCTTATCAGTAAACATGCTTCCATGGTTACCACTCAAGTAGAACAAGTACTTAAAGCACAAGATTATTTGCTTAATGAGTTGAATAGTAAAAACAAAGATAATGTTGTTAGAGTTATGACTATAGGTGGTAAAATGACCCAGGAACCTTTGTATCCTGAGGGCCATCCTAAGAGAATTGAGAAGGATTCTCACAGAACTAATACTAATAAAACTGGTCCTAGTAATAAAAAAAAGAAAACTGATAGGACTTTGCATGATTCTAGTGAACACGTTATAGATATCGCTAAAAAAAGACACATCCGTGACATTTTGGGCCGACCGAACTTTTTTCTGTCATACTTATGACACTTCTATGACAATAATTGTGACAAAACACGGTATCATCATAGATGTGGTGGGGTCCTACTTCTATGATAAAAAATCATGACATAAAATGGGCTTTTCGTCCTGGGCGGACCGGAGACGCAGCTGCATGACATTCTTTGTGCCGTCCATGACGAAAAAAACTATGGTAGAAGCAAAGGCGAGGAAAATATCGGGGTGTTCCAGGTTGCGGTGGGTGGTCGGGGCCGAGAGATACGCGTTTCTCTCGTACACGCACACGCGTGGGTGCGAGGCGTTGGGCTCTAACTGAACCCGAGCGAGGCGTTGGGCTCTAACTGAGCCCGAGCGATTGCACCGCAGGCTATGCGTTACTGAACCCGAGCGATCAAACGATGGCTGTTAACTGGACCCGATCGAGCAATTCCTTCACTACTGTTGCTAACTGAAGCCGATCGATGCTGCCTCTGCATGAACAGTGAGCGTTGCTGGAGGGTTTGGATGAACAGTTCCTGGCGGGGGTGGCTGACAGGACCCCGTGGAGGGCTGCATGAACAGGACCCCGTGGAGGGCTGCATGAACAGGAGACGATGGAGGGCTGGATGAACAGTAGCCCGTGGAGGGGTGGTTGAACAGGAGCCCGTGGAGAGGGCTGGTTGAACAGGAGCCGGTGGAGTAGCGCACGGTGGAGGCTGAACAGTCGCAGGTGGAGGCTGTAGGAGGTCAACGATGGATGACAATAGCCCGTGGAGGCTAGAGGGGGTTGACGGTGGTGATGAACAGTATCCCGTGGAGTCCTACTTTGTGGTACACCACACCCCTCCCGATGAACAGGACCCCCGTTTCGACCGTAGCGCTCCAACACAAGTCTGTTTCCTCCGTTTTGCGGTACGCCACACCCCTCCCGATGAACAGGACCCCCATTTCGACCGTAGCGCTCCAACACAAGTCTGTTTCCTCCGTTTTGCGGTATGCCACACCCCTGCCGATCAACAGGACCCCCGTTTCGACCGTAGGAGGTCCATTTCCTCCGTTTTGCGATACGCCAGACCACTCCCGATGAATAGGATCCCGTTTCGAACGTGACCGGTCGAACACAAGGCCGTTTCCTTCGTTTTGTGGTACGCCAGGCCTCGTTTCCATCGGCTCTTCCATCCAATCCCTCCCGATGAACACGACAACGCATTCCGTTACGACCCAGCCGGTTGGCTCCCCATGAACACGAAGACGACGCTGTTTCTCCGTTCCGACCCAGCCATGTACACGAGCCCTGGCCGTACGTATGCGCGAGTAGGCGTTCGAGACCCTACCCGTATGTACGTACGTGGCCTTATTTTCTTTCTTGCACACTGGTCGTTGTACGTACATGTACATGCTACGTGCGCGCCTCTACTATGACACGTGCGCGCCTCTACATCGACCAGTATGTATGTACACGTTCGCAACCAGAATGACAATGCTAAGTATGCTTCGACCAGTTGGGTCCCGACTGTCAGGCACTTCTTTGCGTGCGAATATGTAGCTGGTGGGTCCCAGCAGTCAGGGGGGCGAATCGTTTTTTTTTGCCCGGACGCACTTCCTTGCGTGTGAAGATGTAGCTGGTGGGTCCCAGCAGTCACGGGGAAACATTTTTTTCGCGAAATATGGTGGCCCGTCCGGTGGGTCCCCGATGTCAGGTGGAGGAATAATTATTTTGCGCGTAATAAAGAGGCACTTCCTTGCTGAGGCCGTGGACCCAGATGTCAGCCTCTCCACGTACAGTCCATGTCCGATGGAAGCCGTTCCTTGACCACGTTGACCACGCCGCGCCAAGAGCATGAGGGCGGTGGATGACGGCGAGGCTTAGGAAGAGGACAACGCGGAGCCGGGGAAGACGTGGCAGTGGATGCCCACACGTAGAGGAGTACGAGGGTTCACTAGTTCACTGCGGTGTGAGGCTACCGTCTGCTACTTCTCGAGCTTGCGTTGTATTCCCTCGAAGAGGAAAGGGTGATGCAGCACAGTAGCGTAAGTATTTCCCTCAGTTTTTGAGAATCAAGGTATCAATCCAGAAGGAGACCACGCGCGAGTCCCTTGCACCTGCGCAAACAAATAAGAACTTCGCAGCCAACGCGATAAGGGGTTGTCAATCCCTTTACGGTCACTTACGAAAGTGAGATCTGATAGAGATGATAGTTTGATATTTTTGGTATTTTTGATTATAATAACAGAAAGTAAAAGCGGAAAAGTAAAGTAGATTGTAGATTGATATGTTGGGAATAGACCCGGGGGCCATAGTGTTCTCTAGTGGCTTCTCTCATGATAGCGATATTCTAAGGCGGGTAAACAAATTACTGTCGAGAAATTGATAGAAAAGCGAATAATTATGATACTATCTAGGCATGATCATTATATATAGGCATCACGTCCAAGACAAGTAGACCGAAATGATTATGCATATACTACTATTACTCCACACATCGACCGCTATCCAGCATGCATCTAGTGTATTGAGTTCATAAGAACAGAGTAACGCCTTAAGCAAGATGACATGATGTAGAGGGATAAACTCAAACTTAGTGATATAAACCCCATCTTTTTATCCTCGATGGCAACAATACAATACGTTCCTTGCTGCCCCTACTGTCATTGGGAAAGGACACCGCAAGATTGAACCCAAAGCCAAGCACTTCTCCCATTGCAAGAACTATAGATCTAGTAGGCCAAACCAAACCAATAATTCAAAGAGACTTGCAAGGATATTATAATCATACATAAAGAGTTAAGAGAAGAACCAAATATTTCTCATAGATAATCTGGATCGTAAACCCACAATTCAATGGATCTCGACAAACACATCGCAAAAAGAGATTACATCGAATAGATCTCCTCGAAGACCGAGGAGAACATTGTATTGAGATCCAAAGAGAGAGAAGAAGCCATCTAGATACTAGCTATGGAACCGAAGGTCTGTGGTACACTACTCACAACTCATGGTGAGGCGATGATGATGATGTAGAAGCACTCTGTGGTAGATCCCCCCTCCGGCGGAGCTCCGGAACAGGCCCCAAGATGGGATCTCACGAGAACTGAAGGTTACGATGGTGGAACTAGGGTTTCCTCTGTTGTTCTGATGGTTTCGGGGTACGTAGGTATATATAGGAGGAAGGAGGGCACCGGGGGCCAAACGTGGGGCCCATGAGGCAGGGGTGCGCCCTATAGGGGGGGCGCCCCCACCCTTGTGGGCGCCACGTGTGCCCTACTCCGTGGTTCTCAAGTCTCCCGTGCGTGATTTTCTCCAAAAATATTTCTCCCGAAGGTTTCATTCCGCTTGGACTCCATTTGATATTTCTTTTCTGTAAAACCCTGAAACATGCAAAAAACAGCAATCTGGACTGGGCCTTTGGGTTAGTAGGTTAGTCCCAAAAATAATATAAAAGTGTATGACAAAGCCCTTTAAACATCCAAAACATCATAAATAATAGCATGGAACAATAAAAAATTATAGATACGTTGGAGACGTATCACCGTCGCCGCAGAATAACAGGGGGTGTGGGTGAGTAGAGGGATGGCCTGGCCAGCGGTGGGAACAGTAGAGGGCGGTGAGGCCTTCGCGGCAGCACAGCCGGCCATGGGAGGCAGGAGCATGCGGCACGACCGACGCTGCTTTGGGCGGCTGGAGCAACAAGACTAGAGGTTGAAGAAGCACTACGGCCGTTGGATGGACATCGTACAGTCACTGGAGCTAGAATCAGTCATATTGACTAAGTTGACAAAGCACACCGTCCCCGTCAACTTAGTAGGCCCACAAGTCAGCCTCCCACTAAGGTGGGTCCCAACCAGCAGGGGAGTATTCATATTTTTGTGCGTAATAAGGAGGCACTTCCGGTGGGTCCGACCTGACAGCGGGGGGAACATTTTTTTCGCGTAATACGATGGCCCGTCCGGTAGGTCCCAGCAGTCAGGGGGGAAACGTTTTTTCGCGAAATACGGTGGCCCGTCCGGTGGGTCCCTGCTGTCAGGTGGAGGAATCATTATTTTCCACGTAATAAGGAGGCACTTCCTTGCTGCCGTCATGGACCCAGCTGTCAGCCTCTCCACGTACAGTCCACGTCCGATGGAAGCCGTTCCTTGACCACGTTGACCACGCCGCGCCGAGAGCACCAGGGCGGTGGATGACAGCGAGGCCTAGGAAGGGGACGATGCGGCAGTGGAAGACCTCGCAGAGAGGAGTACGAGGGTTCACTAGTTCGGCTATAGTGTGAGGCTGTCGTCGCCGCGGAATAACATGGGGTGTGGGTGAGTAGAGGGATGGCCTGGCCAGCGGTGGGAATAGTAGGGGGCGGTGAGGCCTCCGCGGCAGCACAGCCGCCTGCGGGAGGCAGGAGCATGCGGCACGACCGGCGCTGCTTTGGGCGGCTGGAGCAACAAGACGAGAGGTTGAAGAAGCACTACAGCCGTTGGATGGACATCATACAGTCACTGGAGCTAGAATCGTTCATATTGACTAAGTTGACAAAGCACTCCATCCTTGTCAACTTAGTAGGCCCACAAGTAAGCCACCCACCACGATGGGTCCCAACTAGTAGGGGGAGTATTCATTTTTTTGTGCGTAATAAGGAGGCACTTCCGGTGGGTCTGATCTAACAGCGGGGGGGGGGGGG
>LR738710.1:635094398-635122205 GCA_902687465.1 Secale cereale
GGGGGGACGTTTTTTTCGCGAAATACGGTGGCCCGTCCGGTGGGTCCCAGCAGTCAGGGGGGACGGTTTTTCGCCAAATACGGTGGCCCGTCCGGTGGGTCCCAACAGTCAGGGGCACGTTTTTTCGCCAAATACGGTGGCCCGTCCGGAGGGTCCCTGCTGTCAGGTGGAGGACTAATTATTTTCTACATAATAAGGAGGCAGTTCCTTGCTGCTGTCGTGGACCCAGCTGTCAGCCTCTCCATGTACAATACTCTTCCGATGGAAGTCGTTCCTTCACCACGTTGACCACGCCGTGCTGAGAGCAAGGGCGGTGGACGATGGCGAGGCCTAGGAAGGGAACAACATGGAGGCAGGGAAGACTCGAAAGTTGTTTCCCACGCGGAGGGTAGTACAACTGTACGAGGGTTTACTGGTTCGTCTGCCGTCGCCGGAGAATAACATCAGGTGTGGGTGAGTAGAGGGATGGCTAGGACAGCGATGGGAGTACGGTGGGGCGGTGAGGCCTGCGCGGCAGCACAACCGGCCGCGAGGAGGAGGGAGCAGGCAGTCCCGCCGGCGCTTGTTTGAGCGGCTGGAGTAGGAAGAGCAGAGATTGAAGAAGCACGACGGCCGTTGGATGGACATCCAACAATCACTGCTTGTGCGTCAACCTTTTTTTTTAGGAAAGCGTCAAATCTGTGGAAAACATCATACAACCCATCTGCCATTATTTCTAATAATTTACAACCCATTTGCTAATTCTGAAGGTTTTTTTTTGGAGCCCATATTCTTTTTGTTAGCATTACATCCCATATTGTGGCCACGGTTAAAAAATGATACTCCCGCCGTCCGAAAATACTTGTCATCAAAATGGACAAAAAGGGATGTATCTAGAACTAAAATACATCCATATACATCTTCTTTTATTCATTTTGATGATAAGTATTTACGGACGGAGGGAGTACGAAATTTTGCATATTTCGGTGCAGTCCGAACTATTTTTAATCCCAAAATTTCGAGTCATATTCAAACTAATTTTCAAAATAAATGTATATCAATATAAAATCCAACAAATTGTCCATGCATAAAAATCAATGCAATTTAAAATCTTGAAATGAAAAAAAGAAATTTGAAACTAATTGCCGGTTTGATGTGTTTTAAAAATGTACAACCCATTTCTCATTACTGATAGGCCATTTTCTCGGCCAGCTGAATAAAGCTCTCCTCGTCTTGAAAGATTTGCGGCCCAACCGGCCTGACAAAGCGACTTACTTGGCAAATCACAAAAAAACTGGGTTGTGGCCGTGGACCCAGCTGTCAGCCTCTCCACGTACAGTACTCTTCCGATGGAAATCGGTCGTTGACCACATTGACCACGCCGCGCCAAGAGCACCAAGGAGGTGAATGACGGCGAGGCCTAGGAAGGGGACGACGCGGAGCCGGGGAAGACGCGGCAGTGGATGCCCACGCGGAGAGGAGTACGAGGGTTCACTGGTTCGGCTGCGGTGTGAGGTTGTCGTTGCCGCAGAATAACAGGGGGTGTGGGTGAGTACAGGGATGGCCTGGCCATCAGTGGGAGTAGTAGGGGGCGGCGAGGCCTCCGCGGCATCATAGCCGGCCACGGGAGGCAGGAGCACGCGACACGATCGGGGCTAGTTTGGGCGACTGGAGCAAGAAGACCAGAGGTCGAAGAAGCACTACGGCCGTTGGATGGACATCATACGGTCACTGGAGCTAGAATCGTTCATATTGACTAAGTTGACAAAGCCCTCCATCCCCGTCAACTTAGTAGGCCCACAAGTCAGCCTCCCACCAAGGTGGGTCCCAGCTAGCAGGGGGAGTATTCATTTTTTTTACGTAATAAGGAGGCACTTCTGGTGGGTCCGAGCTGACAGCGGGGGAAATGTTTTTTTTGCGAAATACGGTGACCCGTTCGGTGGGTCCCAGCAGTCAGGGGGAACGTTTTTTTCGCAAAATACGGTGGCCCGCCTGGTGGGTCCCTGTTGTTAGGTGGAGGAATCATTATTTTCCGCGTAATAAGGAGGCACTTCCTTGCTGCGGCTGTGGACCCAGCTTTCAGCCTCTCCATGTATAGTACACTTCCGATGGAAGTCGTTCCTTGACCACGTTGACCACGCCGCGTTCCGTTGCATGCATGCGTCCATGGGCGTGGTGTGTCCTGCTACCTCTTGAGCTTGCATTGTATTCCCTCGAAGAGGAAAGGGAGATGCAGCACAGTAGCGTAAGTATTTCCCTCAGTTTTTGAGAACCAAGGTACCAATCCAGTAGGAGACCACGCGCGAGTCCCTCGCACCTACACAAACAAATAAGAACTTCGCAGCCGACGCGATAAGGGGTTGTCAATCCCTTTACGGTCACTTACGAGAGTGAGATTTGATAGAGATGATAGTTTATATTTTTGGTATTTTTGGTTTAATAAAATAGCAAATAAAAGCGGTAAAAGTAAAGTAGATGTAGATTGATATGTTGCGAATATACCCGGGGGCATAGTTTTCTCTAGTGGCTTCTCTCATGATAGAAATATTCTACGGCGGGTAAACAAATTACTGTCGAGCAATTGATAGAAAAGTGAATAATTATGAGACTATATAGGTATGATTATTGTATATAGGCATCACGTCCGAGACAAGCAGACCGACTCCTGCCTGCATCTACTACTATTGCTCCACACATCGACCGCTATCCAGCATGCATCTAGTGTATTGAGTTCATAAGAACAGAGTAACGCCTTAAGCAAGATGACATCATGTAGAGGGATAAACTCAAGCAATATGATGTAAACCCCATCTTTTTATCCTCGATGGCAACAATACAATATGTGCCTTGCTGCCCCTACTGTCACTGGGAAAGGACACCGCAAGATTGAACCCAAAGCGAAGCACTTCTCCCATTGCAAGAACTATAGATCTAGTAGGCCAAACCAAACCGATAATTCAAAGAGACTTGCAAGGATATTATGAGCACACATAAAAAGTTCAGAGAAGAACCAAATATCTTTCATAGATAACCTTGATCATAAACTAACAATTCATCGGATCTCGACAAACATACCGCAAAAAGAGATTACATCGAATAGATCTCCTCGAAGACCGAGGAGAACTTTGTATTGAGATCCAGAGAGAGAGAAGAAGCCGTCTAGATACTAGCTATGGACCCGAAGGTCTGTGGTAAACTACTCACAACACTTGGTGAGGGCGATGATGATGATGATGATGAAGGACACCGTGATGGATCCCCCTCTGGTGGAGCTCCGGAATAGGCTCCAAGATGGGATCTCCACGGGAACAGAAGCTACGAGAGTGGAATTAGGGTTTTCTCTCTGAGTTTCTGGGGTACGTGGACTTATATAGGAAGAAGGAGGGCACCGGGGGACGCTCGAGTGGGCCTCGAGGCAGGGGGGCGCGCCCCCACCCTCGAGGGCCACTCGAGGCTCCCCTGACGTGGTTCTCAAGTTCCTCTGGCGTGATTTTCTCCAAAAATATCTCTCGTGAAGGTTTCATTCCGTTCGGACTCCGTTTGATATTCTTTTTCTACAAAACCCTGAAATAGGCAAAAAACAACAATCTGGACTGGGCCTTTGGGTTAGTAGGTTAGTCCCAAAAATGATATAAAAGTGAATGATAAAGCCCATTAAACATCCAAGACTTCATAAATAATAGCATGGAACAATAAAAAATATAGATACGTTGGAGACGTATCATGTCCCCACTGTCAGCCTCTCACGTACAGTCATCTTCGATGACTCTCGGTTGTTGACCACGTTGACCACACCATGCCGAGCGCACCAAAGGCCGATGGACGACGGCGAGGCCCCAGACTGGAACGACTCGGAGATGGGGAAGACGGGGCAGTGGTGTCGCAGATGGAGAGGAGTGGGAAACTTGACTGGTTCGGGTGCGCGGCAGCACAGCCGCGGTGCTGCCCACGGGAGACAGGAGCAAGAACAGAGGTTGAAGAAGGAGCACGACTGTTGGATTAACATCCAACGGTCCATCTGCTAGAATCATTTGTTGATTAAGTTGATAAAGCCGTACACGTCCGCTTAGTAGGCCCACAAGTCAGCCACCAAATCTGACGGGTCCCAGCTGTCAACGGGAGGAATAATTTTTTTCACATAACAAGGAGGCACTTCCTTCCGTGCGAAGATACAGCCGGTGGGTCCGAGCTGTCAGGTGGAGAAAACATTTTTTCAGATTAATAAGGAGGAACTTTCCTTGCGTGCGACCATGGACCTCGTGGGTCCCAGCCGTCAGGCTCTCCACGTATAGTCCTCTTCCAATGACTCTTGTTTGACCACGCCGCAGCGAGCGCAGCAAGGCGGTGGACGACGGCGAGGCCCCGGACGGGAACGACTCGGAGATGGGAAGACGCGGTGGGGTAGCGCTTCGCAGCGATGCGTGCTAAGCAGAGCCGCTAGCCGCCGGAGGCCGGGCCAGGCGGTCCCGGCGACGCTGGAGGAAGAAGTCGAGAGATTGAAGGTGCATGTCGACCAAGTTAACAATGCCCTGCGTAGGCTTCGACCTATTGGCCCACATGTTAGCCTACAAAAATGTAGCATATATTTAACCCATGTTTTCTAGAATGTACAGTCCATTTGCTGGGCCGGGTGAACAAATAATTTCGCGTCAATGCGGCCCATTTATATTATGTAAGAAATCCCAGCCCATTTGCACTTCCTTCAAATACACGAATTAGATGGGCTCGTTATATATATAATGTTATGTTAGAAGGAGCAATTAATATCAAAATTAAACTGTAGAGGCACATTTTTATATACATAATTAACAAATTAGCAAGTTATTGCTCAAAATAAAAATGAGCACGTTATTATTACATTGGTCCTTAAAATCTTCGCAAGCTTTTGTACGTAATCACCAGGATTTTCCTTGCCGGTGAGCCAAAAACAACCTGGATTTTCCTTGCTAACTTCTGTTAAACATTTACTTTTATAAGTTAATAACACGCGGGATGTTTTTATAATGTATATATAAGTCTCTATAAAATATATGATAATAGTAATAATATAAATATATATATAATGTGGTTTAAAAAATACATTGGGTTGCCAATCTTTAAGAAAAACCCCATAGGCCGGTATGCACCTCAAAAAACAAGTTGAAACCACTGTCACCGTATGTTGTGGGCTACACATGTTAAAATACAAAACCTAGGCCTAGCTGATACTTGTTTGCCCTCTGGAAAAAATGATACCAGATCCCCGAGCGAACTGGATTATAGAGGGGGCCGGCGGCACGACTGAAGAAGCACATCAGGAGCGATTTTTTTCTTCAGTGGATGGCTCTCGATGGCTTTTTTTAATTGCCTCTGCACCATACAACTTGTATTTTTAGCCTCCCAGTCCATGGTGGACCAGCAACCCATTTGCTGGGCAGGCCAACCTACAAAAACCAGCACTCAATTTTTCATCAAGCCCTAAAAACAACGCAGTACTATGTTTGTTTTGAGGCCGAAAACATTACGGAAGGGGTTGAGCGGGGGAGGGGGCAAGACAGAGCAAAGAGATTAAAAAGAGCTGATGCGTCGTTGCTACGCTAACAAAGCAGGTGCAATTCTTCTCGGGAAGAAGGTGTGCCGTTGACACCCACACGTCACAGTTCACACACAAGCACAACAGAAAAGGTAAACATTCGTATCAAACTCAGGTTCACAGGACACGTTCATATTCATAGCCAACATTCACTATCAACAACTCAAAAGATTCATATATACACAAGTTCAGCATGTCTATGGATCTAAATGATTGATAGATCACACAAAAATATTCATAGATAATTCATAAAAAGATTCAGATATACACATGTTCAGTATGTTTATGCATCCAAATGATTGAGATCAGAGCCAATATGATCCATGGACGAACTTTAATTACCTAGGTTACAGACTGGTAAATGGTGTTCAGTTGGAGGTACTTCTTGCTAAAATTAATGCTTGTACGAGTAACCTTTCGAGTACATAAGAGGCAGCACAGACAATCTGAACTTTGCTTGTAGGTTTATCCTCCAATGGTGGCCTCGTGTCGAGGAAGGTTTGAGCAACTTGGCCACTACTTTCATCCAACTAGTTTACTGGCTATCTTGGTCCTGTAGCTCGCCAAAATTCTACATTGCAGACGAGAAAGGAGGCGGTTGAGAAAATGAACCACCCAAATTTTTTGTGCAGTTCAACTGAAATGGAGCATCCCTGGCGTGCAGACTGATTAAGTGCCAGATGAATATATGTGTCAACCAACTTGTCTGGAATCTTTAGACTCCATGCCATACAATTCGCTACCATATGTGCCGATAACCAAAAGGCACAAGTTGGGACCAAATACTGGACTGCGTTCTTCTGGGCTATGCGCCAAGCAATATTTTTGGCATTCACTCTCTTAATACTTGAAGTTTGACAATTGGTTGACGCCGGCTGATACTCGAATGAATATAGGCACTTCTTCTTGTCAACATCGATGCTTACCTGAGTGAACTTTGGAGTACATAGCAGCAGCATAAGTACCTGTCCATATGATCTTTTTGTGCAGTTCTACTGAAATCACCCGATGTAATGATAAGCTAAGCGACTGACAGCAAAGGAAGAATGCAAGTCGAGATTAGTGACTAACAGGAAAGGAAGGAAGCTGTCGAGGCAATGAAGCACCCAAAGTTTTTGTGCAGTTCCACCAAAATCGAGCATCCCTGTTGGCACATATATTGAGAGAGTGAGATTTCTGTAATAGTGGGACTAGTTGATGACACATACACTAACAAATAGAAGCACCCTCATTATCTTAATGGGTAAAGTTCGCATTCCCTCCCTGCTCCACCACATGATTCACCTCCATAGACAAACATACACACGTACATGATTTAGCATAGGGTGCTACTAAAGATTTGTTTAACTCCGACAGGAAAATTAGGCAGCAATAAATTAGTGGTACTTAAGTACTCCTAATTAATTAAGTGAGACAGCAGAAGTGGAAGGGCTCCCTGGAGGATCGTCTCACATGTAAGGTAGTCATTGCTGGAGCCCTTGAATGGCCTCGACTGAGGCCTCTGGCTTCAGCAAGATCGCCTTGGCATTGTTTATTCTTCTTCTTCTTTCTCTTCATGCTCTGTTTCTCATTCTCCTCACCAGTTGGTGAAACCAAGTACATGATTGGCCTTCTATTTCAGAATTGGTTTTGTAAGTGAGGGAGTACAAGTGTAGTAGTAAAAAATAGCATTATTTTCTCATGGCAGTCGCAAAATAGAGATGAACACATGCATTAAATATAATTCTTACCTAAAGGAAGGTTATGGTGCCAATATGGATGATGAGGATTGGAAAACAGATCTCCCTTTGTGCAGTTCCACCGAAATGAACCGCCTGTTCCATTCTGACATTCCAGTTAAACAGCTCAAAAGTCACTTCTTTTAAGAAGAGTTTTGTGCAGTGCACCAAAAGGTCACAATAGCAACCAGGTGAAATGGATATCCCTGTTTACACGAAAAGCTATAGAGGAAACAGTCAGAGTCTCAAACAATTACAGGCAAAAACAATTGGTTAAACTTGTCATGGCTTATAACAGTGGCATGGCTTCATTTTTACTAGGGGCATTAGATTAAGAACAACAAAATATTTGGTATAAGGGCATGGGATAGTGGGTGCACCAGCAGTCTGATGTCTACACACGCTTCTACTCTTGTAGACTATGTTGTGCCTCCAAGCGCAGAGGTTTGTAGGACAGCAGCAAATTTCCCTCAAGTGGATGACCCAAGGTTTATCGAACTCAGGGAAGTAGAGGTTGAAGATGGTCTCTCTCAAGCAACCCTGCAACTAAGATACAAGAAGTCTCTTGTGTCCCCAACACACCTAATACACTTGTCAGATGTATAGGTGCACTAGTTCGGCGAAGAGATGTTAAATGGCAAGTGATATTGATGGCAAAACAAAGTAATATAAATCTGTAATAAAAAGGGCAGCAAGCAAACAAGTGGTAAACATGAGCACAAATGGTATTGCAATGGTGGAAACAAGGCCTAGGCTTCATACTTTCACTAGTGGCAACTCCCAACAACATTAACATAATCGAATCACATGATATTTCCCATAAAACATGCAAAGGGGACACACTCGGAGGTCATTCCTTCGTGGTCAAGAGAGGAAAGAATTATGTAGGGCTACAAAAGCACACCTCAAAGTTCGTAGTTCTCAATCTAAGGATTTCCCAATGTCACCGCGGCCATCCAAAGAGAGTCCCACAATCACCACAACATATCTAAAGGATAGTCAAAGACAAGCACCAAGAGACTCTCAATCTTCAATCAACACACAAGAGAGGAAATCACTCATGAAAATACTTTTCTAATCCATGTCCAATAGACCGCTGTCACCTTGGTCTCGGGGATTATACTAGATAAAGACAAGTGAGTACATCAATCCAATACATAGAGGAAGGGGAAATATCATGGGATCACCCTAGATTAACATAGCCTATGATCACAACGAAGATCACATCATGGGAGAGAGAATTGACCACATAGCTACTGGTAAGAACCTCAGCCCCAAGGAGGAACTACTCCCGCATCATGGAGGGAGGAAGCAACATCGATGGAGATGAATCCGGGGGCACTTCCCCATCCTGGCAGGGTGCCGGCGCAGGAATTCTGGTCCCCGAAGCTTGATGGCGATGGTGGCGGAGATCGGAATCGCGTCTGGAGAAAAGGGGTCTGGAATCAGGGTTTTCTCGACGGACCTTAAATATATGCCAAAGGGGGTCATCAGAGGGGGTCAGGGGTGCCCAGGCGCCCCCCCGGCGCGGCCCAGGGGGGGGGGGGGCGTGGGCAGGCCGCCTGGAGCCCCTGTGGGTCCCCCCCGGCTGTACTTTGGCCGCACGGTAGCTCCTGGAACGCTGATTTTTTATATATTTTTTCTAGATTTTTCCTGGCAGTTCTTGTAATGTGAAAACCTGAAATACAAAAACAGCCGAAAACAGAAACTGGCACCGGGGTGCACTGAGTTAATAGGTTAGTCCAAATATGATCAAAAGTGTATGGAAGTGTATAAATATCATAGCAATATCACCCAAAAGAGGCATGTAGCAAGCAGAAATTATAGATACGTTTTGGACGTATCAACATCCCCAAGCTTAATTCCTGCTCGTCCTCGAGTAGGTAAATGATAACAAGAATAATTTCTGTGGTGACATGCTATTAACCATATAGGACTTTTTCATAGTCATATGACAAAAGCTTACTGAGACAATGAATCTGTAGTAATTAAGTTGCCTCATGAGAAAATCACAAAGGACTGAAAGTTTTACAACATGACATTGAAACATCAAATATATTTGTAATGAACATCATGTGCAAATATGATAATGTGATATCTAGCTTGCCCCCTTTAGTGAAGCAAAACATAAATGCAGGGGCACCTTCAAGGTTTAAGTGATGACTAGATACAATGATTTCAAAATAAGCGATATCACAATCATGCAAAAGACAATGCTACTTTGGGACAATGCACATTACACTCAGAATGACAATCATGCTCTCAGTAGTTGGTGCTTTGAAGAAAGAAGGTGGAGACTCAACATAAAAGTAAAAGAATGGCCCTTCACAGAGGGAAGCAGGGATTACTCATGTGCTAGAGCTTTTTATTTTAAAAACATAGAAACAATTTTGTCAACGGTAGTAGTACTTCATATGTGTTATGCATAAGACATCCTATAAGTTGCAAGCCTCATGCATCGAATACCAATAGTGCTCGCACCTTGTCCTAATTAGCTCGGATTTCCATGGGTTATCATTGCATTACATATGTTTCAACCAAGTGTCACAAAGGGGTACCTCTATGCCACCTATACAAAGGTCCAAGGAGATAAATCGCATTTGATTTCTCGTTTTTGATAGATCTCAACTTGAGGACATCCATACCGGGACAACATAGAAAATAGATAATGGACTCCTCTTTAATGCTTAAGCATTCATAAGAGGTTGAGGATTAATGTCCAAGCTAAAACTTCCACCATGATACATGGCTTTGGTTGGCGGCCCAATGTTCTTCTCTAACAATATGCATACTCAAACCAGTCAACTCATGGCAAATTACCCTTACTTCGGACAAGACGAACATGCATAGCAACTCACATGATATTCAACAAAAGTGTAACAGTTGATGGCGTCCCCAGAAACATGGATACCGCTCAGCAAGCAACTTATAAGAAATAAGATACGTAAGCGACATATTCTTTACCACAATAGTTTTTAAGCTACTTTCCCATGAGCTATGTATTGCAAAAATGAAGGTTTTAAAGGTAGCACATGTAAATTTACTTGGAGTGGCGGTGAAATACCACATATAGGTAGGTATGGTGGACTCATATGGCATAACTGGATTAAAAGAATGTGGATGCACAAGCAGTCAGTCCACTTAATACAGGTGGAGGTTAGCAAAAGACTGGGAGCGACCAACTAAAAGAGCAATGACGGTCATAATCATGCAGAGCGACAAAGCAACATTGAATCAGGCATGGTAGTTATATCGCTACTCAGAAACAAAAGATCATCAAGGCTTGATAGAATTTCTTTACAGTCTTAAATATGCGTGAAGGAAGATATTACTAAACCATACCACATCATAGGCAAACAAATCATGTTGGTACTCCAATAACACATTGGGAATCCCCCAGCTATTTGAGACTAACCATAAAAAACATGAACTACTAAGCGCCATTATGCACGTAGCATCTTTATCATAGACATACCAACCAATGCAACGGAAGCAAACTCTCTTAATAAGGTGAGCATGGTAATTAAAGAGGGTTCAAGCAACCAACTAAACAAAAGCTCTTTGAAAAGATAAGCATGAAAGCTAAGAGCTGAACATGATAGTAGCTATTAAAAGACAAAGAACACACACAGCAAGGATAGACATGAAAATTCTATGTTATGTTCTAGGTAGAAGTGGAGCATGTTTCTCTCCCACATAAAGAAAGCTGAGTTCCGACTTGTTATGAAAAGCTAAAGAAAACTAAAAAAGGAAAACTAAAAGCAAGACGCTCCAAGCATAGCACATAACACATGAAGTGATAAAAATATAGTGGAACGAAAGACGAACTGATAATGTTGATGGAGAAGGGGATGCATGGGGGCATCCCCAAGCTTAGATGCTTGAGTCTCCTTGAATATTTCTTGGGAGTGCATGGGGGCATCCCCAAGCTTGAGCGCTTGACACTCCTGAATCTTTTTATCATCTTCCCTCGCACACTTGAAAACTCCCTTCATACATAACTCATCATAATCTGATTAGCGAGGTTAGTACCCATAATAAAATGAGTATACCTTGCTGGAAATAAAGATATTCTTGAAGGTCTACTGTTTCTCAAGATTGCCAAAAGGTTTTTGCAAAGGAAAAGCAAGCTCTTGGTTTGCAAAATGAAGGAAAAGCAAAACAGGACAGAATCTGTGAAAAACAGAACAGCAGGTAGTAATTGATTTGTTCGGGCCACTTCTGCAACTCTAATAAAAAAACTCAGAACATACGCACGAAAGAAAATTATATAGAGCACGCTGTCGAAAAAATTCAGACCAAAAAGATGATATGGTGATTTTATACGAATTTTTCTATCCAAGGACATAATCTGTTTCCTGGACAGCACCTCACAACTTTTGAACTTTCTAGCAATCAGAGGCTACACTTGGCACAAAATTGAAAAGCAAAGATACAATGATGATGCTACTGTAGTAACAACATCAAGACACAACAAAAGCAAAATAAAATTTTATTCATTATGGGCTGCCTCCCAAAAGCGCTTTCTTTTATGCCTTTAAGCTAGGCATAAGACTTTAATGATGCTCTCGTAGGAATAAGAGTTGAAGAACAAAAGAGAGCATCAAGAAGCAAATACCAAACACATTTAAACCTAACATGCTTCCTATGCATAGGAATATTGCAATAGAATAATTCATTGAAGCACAAAGCAACTAGCATAGGAAGGCAAACCAAGCATAACTTCAAAGTATTCACCATAAAGAGAGGAAACTTCTTATTATTAAGATATTTAGAACCAAGTCTCCCTCTCTCATTATAAATTTCAGTGGCATCATGGATGAACTCAACAATATAAGCATCACATAAAGCATTGTTACCATGATCCACATGCAAAAAGGTACTCTTACTCTCCACATAAGCATAATCTTTCTCATTGGTAATAGTGGGAGTAGGACTATCATAAACAACTTGAACACTATAGATTAATTGTATATTAGGAGGGTGGTGTTCAACAAGGGAGTAATTCCCTCCATGATTATGACAAGTTCCATAAGGATAATTTCTCCTTATGTCATAGGTACCTTTATAATCACTATAGATTGGAGTTATAACATCATCATGGTAGAGAAGAGCATTATCATTGCGAGCAACTATATTTGTAAACATGTTGTCTTTATTCTTACTAGCAAAAGAATTATCAATTATCACATCACTAGTGGGTAAAGGACTTGCAATCCTATCATCCCCAAGCTTAGAGCTTCCCATATCATCACTTTCAGAGTTGGTACCAAAAAGACTTTCAAGATCATAAGTAGCATTATCATCATTTTCCCAATCACAATAAGTAACATGCATATCATAATCAAAATCATCTTCAATAGTACCTACGGACGTATCATCAAGATGATAATTAAGGCAATAAACTTCACCTTCTTCTTTAAACTTACAATCGTTCGGATAAAAGTTGATGGGAGGAATATGCTCAGGCTAGGTTGATACCCATTCTTCTTCCTTCTTGCTCCTCTTCCTCCTCCTCTTCTTTTTCTTCTTCTTCACCTTAGGAGGGAGTGGTTGGAAATGAAGCTTCTCCACATATCATGGTTTATCATTAGAAACAATGGGGGAAACTTGGGAGGAACTCTCCTTTTTATTAGCAGAAATATAAGAGCCATTTTTATACTTTGGTAAAGTTCCCTCCTTTCTAATCTTACTTATGTAATCATTTTCATGGCAATTAACAACACAATAGAGATGGAAATTTTGCAAAGTGTTTTTTATTCCTATGGCATTATCATCCAGCCAAGAAGTCTTTTCTGATAACTCTTCACACATAAAAAATAACATAAGCTCATCATAAAGATCAGAGGTGATCATGTTATCACACAACCGGTTAACAGTTATGTTTTGAAAGTTCATGCATTGAAAATTAAAGTGACCCTCTATACGGCAAAGTTCAAAAGTAAAAGGATAAAGGTCACACAATTCTCTGGCAATCTCATTTAAATCTCTGACCCAAGTGATTGTTCTTTCATGCTTATGTTGCTTACAATACTTCTCTTCTTCAATCATAGGCCTTTCACAAGGTCTATCCACTCCACAAAAATTAACATGCTTATATAAAACTTCATTTTTAGGAATTGGATCATGCATGTGGCAATCATCATGAACAATTTCATTTTCTTTGCAAGTCTCTTTAAAAGGTTTATGATACTTGATCCAATCCTCCTTAGGCATATTAAGATGTGAAGCAAAAGATTTGAGGAAATCAACAAGGAGTTGAGAATCAAGCCCAAACTTAGCACTAAACTTATTAAAACTTGTAGTTTCAACAAAGGACTTAATGCAATCATACTCATAAATTATACCTGACTCTTTACCTTTGTTGATCTCCCAATCTTCAGTGTTGCGTTGAATTCTATCAAGGAGTTCCCATTTAGCATCAATCTTTTTGTTTGTGAAAGAATCCGTAGAGGAAGCATCGAGCAAATCTTTATCCTGTCGAGAGAGCCTCGCATAGAAGTTAGTAATAATAATATCTTTGGGGAGCCCATGGTTAGGACATTTTAGCATTAACGTTTTCAGTCTCCCCCAAGCTTGAGCTATGCTCTCTCCGCCATGAGGATAAAAATTATAAACATAATTCCTATTCTCATGAACTTCATGAAGAGGATAAAACTTGGAGTAAAAGAGAGACATAAGCTCTTGCCAATCAAACAAGTACGAGTTATCGAGAAGCTTATACCAATCTGAAGCTTTATCTATAAGTGATACGGCGAATAATCTCCTCATGACAAACTCCCTTGATACACCTGCAAGCTTAAATAATGAACATAGTTGTGACAAATATAGCAAGTGTTCACCGGGATGTCTGTCTCCTGCATAACGATTAGCCAAAACATGATCGATAATACCAGCTGGTATTTCATAGGGCACAATTTCAGTAGGGGGAGGAGCAACCACCACCGGTGTGGGGCGTCTTCCCGCAAGCAACAATCCAATAACAGGGTTGTCCATAAGCATAACTAGTGAAATAAAAACAAGAAACAAAAAGATTTAATTGCAAGATCTAAAGATATACCTTCAAGCGCTCACCTCCCCGGCAACGGCGCCAGAAATAGCTTGATGTCTACACACGCTTCTACTCTTGTAGACTATGTTGGGCCTCCAAGCGCAGAGGTTTGTAGGACAGCAGCAAATTTCCCTCAAGTGGATGACCTAAGGTTTATCAAACTCAGGGAAGTAGAGGTTGAAGATGGTCTCTCTCAAGCAACCCTGCAACTAAGATACAAGAAGTCTCTTGTGTCCCCAACACACCTAATACACTTGTCAAATGTATAGGTGCACTAGTTCGGCGAAGAGATGTTAAATGGCAAGTGATATGGATGGCAAAACAAAGTAATATAAATCTGTAATAAAAAGTGCAGCAAGCAAACAAGTGGTAAACGTGAGCACAAATGGTATTGCAAAGGTGGAAACAAGGCCTAGGCTTCATACTTTCACTAGTGGCAACTCCCAACAACATTAACATAATCGAATCACATGATATTTCCCATAAAACATGCAAAGGGGACACACTCGGAGGTCATTCCTTCGTGGTCAAGAAAGGACGAGAATTATGTAGGGCTACAAAAGCACACCTCAAAGTTCGTAGTTCTCAATCTAAGGATTTCCCAATGTCACCGCGGCCATCCAAAGAGAGTCCCACAATCACCACAACATATCTAAAGGATAGTCAAAGACAAGCACCAAGAGACTCTCAATCTTCAATCAACACACAAGAGAGGAAATCACTCATGAAAATACTTTTCTAATCCATGTCCAATAGACCGCTGTCACCTTGGTCTCGGGGATTATACTAGATAAAGACAAGTGAGTACATCAATCCAATACATAGAGGAAGGGGAAATATCATGGGATCACCCTAGATTAACATAGCCTATGATCACTACGAAGATCACATCATGGGAGAGAGAATTGACCACATAGCTACTGGTAAGAACCTCAGCCCCAAGGAGGAACTACTCCCGCATCATGGAGGGAGGAAGCAACGTCGATGGAGATGAATCCGGGGGCACTTCCCCGTCCCGGCAGGGTGCCGGCGCAGGAATTCTGGTCCCCCGAAGCTTGATGGCGATGGCGGCGGAGATCGGAATTGCGTCTGGAGAAAAGGGGTCTGGAATCAGGGTTTTCTCGACGAACCTTAAATATATGCCAAAGGGGGTCATCAGAGGGGGTCAGGGGTGCCCAGGCGCCCCCCGGCGCGGCCCAGGGGGGCCGCGTGGGCAGGCCGCCTGGAGCCCCTGTGGGTCCCCCCGGCTGTACTTTGGCCGCACGGTAGCTCCTGGAACGCTGATTTTTTTATATATTTTTTCTGGATTTTTCCTGGCAGTTCTCGTAATGTGAAAACCTGAAATACAAAAACAGCCGAAAACAGAAACTGGCACTAGGGTGCACTGAGTTAATAGGTTAGTCCAAATATGATCAAAAGTGTATGGAAGTGTATAAATATCATAGCAATATCACCCAAAAGAGGCATGGAGCAAGCAGAACTTATAGATACGTTTTGGACGTATCACAGTCCAGCACCATGTGGCAATTTTTTGTATTTTGATCCTTTTGCGATACAAATTTAGGATCTGACCCCAGTTCGAAAAAAATTCGAGATCCAACCCTTTCGCTACCGCCACAGGTTCTGGCGGTAGGGTTATACATGCAATGATATAGACCCGAAAATATGAGCTCACATATTGTTTTAGTGATTGTTTCTTTTGTAAAGTTTTGTCACATAGTTTCACAAAGAAAGCAACAAATGAGCTCACAAAGAAAGCCAACAAACGGTACAACAAGTTCTTAAGACAAGTTTATATGGTGGGTCCTGTGGGTTTAGGTTTTTACAAATTTTATTGATTGTTTGTTTTGTCACAAGTTTCACATAGTTTCACAAATAGCAAAATATGAGCTCACATATTAATAAAGGTTCCACATAGCAAATATCAAACATTTTACACATAGATTCATAAGTAGGAAATAACAAATAGCAAACTTGTCCACATAGTTTGACAACCCCTACTAAAACATAGATGCATATGCAATAGACATGTTTATAGGGCGGGTAAACTCCCCCCCCCTCGTATGTTATGCCTGGTCGTGGAGACAGATACGGCAGCGGATCCACCGGTTCAGGCGGAGGCGGAACGCTGGTCGGCATCCGACCGTTCAAGCACTCCCACCTTGCCTTGCCCGCTGGAGTTTTTGCCTCCGCCCTTCCCCAGCTGATGATATCGAACGCCGATACACTTGGGGCGGCATCCTGGCTCTCTCCTCCGCATTGCTCTCGAAGTAGATCCTCCGGCCCAAATTGCGCAGCTCCCAGTTGGAGTGCTGCTTGGCAACTTCAATGGTTCCTTCCCGGCGTTCACGGGAGATAGTTGGATCTCCCTCCATCTCTACAGTTACTCTCTTGAACTCCTTCACACTCTGCGACCAACACTTCACATCGTCGGCGATCCGTTCTACCCTCTCGTGCAACCGCACTGCCCTCGTCTCCTATAGGAACTCGTCTGAAAAAGCTCCCGTCGGCTGTAGAAGCTCGGGGAAGGACTCGTACACGTACGGAAGTGGCAAGGCAGAAGGGTCGTGTTGGAGATGAATGGGCGATGGTTGCGCCACTGTTGCAGACCTAAACATATGGATCAAATAAATAAAATACATATATCAAGATGGTAGGAACTCGTCTGACCAAGTGCTGACGTGTATAAGCACCCTACCCGCCAGGGGCCCTGGCGGTAGCCTGTCTAACCCTATTGCCAGAGCCGGTGGCGGTAAGAAAAAGGGTCAAATCTTGATATATTTTTTTCAAACCGGGGCCAGATCCTGAATTTCTATCCAAAAAGGGTCAAAACACGATAATTTGCCGCACCATGTACCTAAACAGGGGCATAAAGTGTTGATTCATAGTTTGTTGCCCCGAGAAACAAACATCCAAGAAACATACCTGGGTTGGTCCCATTTTTGTTCACTCTAGCCACCTACTCCTATGTGTGGATAGAAAATCTAGTCCTGGTCATACCACTGTGTTCAGCGTTACCCCTATATTTCCCTTTCCGACCAAGAGACCGGTTGGATGACCAATCTGTACTACTTTCACCCCCTTTCTGTTTGTACCAAGTCCGATGTACTACATACTAAATTCCCCCACCCCCACTTTATTTCTTGTTTGAACCAAGTACAAGATTCGACTCCATGAAGTAGATTTACCTCTAACAATAGAAGAAAAAAAATAGGTGACGTTGGATCATCCGATCGAGAGGGGCTGAGAGGTAGAAAATGATGCACATGCAGCGACGTAGCGAGCTGGGGAAGTAGAGCTAAGGCGGTTTCGAAGGAAGATATACCTGAAGGTCGTCCGGATGTGGATAGGTGGGCGGCGGGATGCCGGATCCACCCACACTAGGGCAATGATGAAGGGATCGGAGGACCTCCCGCGCCGGCGCTCGGCCAGAGATAACAGTGCGGCCGGCAGTGGGTCTCCTCCCTCGCTGTCGACGACGGCCTAAACGCTACCCCTCCTCCCCTTCACCGGCGGAGGGGGATACGTCCGGATCCGTAACCAGCGGTGAGGATAGAAAGACAATGTTTTTTGAAGGGAGAAAGACAGTGTTACCACCCCTATCTTGTTTAGATCTGGAGAGGATGAGAGTGCGTGAATAGAGCAACCCTAGCAAGCAAGCGCGGAGGCTCCGGCCTTTATATACGTAGTGGGGTAGTTTTCCTTTTTCACTCCATCAAAACAATCGTTTAAAATTGTGTACTACGTGCCAGGTCGCTGTTTTTATAGTTGTTGATTGTTTTTTGAGATAGCTACCCGCTTGTTCCAAGTGGTGTTACGGTGTGCCAGGTCGCACTTTGTATCGTTCAAGTCTGGTACAAGTCCCTTAGGCAAGCCAAAGTGTGTCTAACATTTGAGCAACTCAAGTTAAGCAAGTGTAGCAAGTGTGGGAAAATAATGTGGCAACATAAGACAAACATAGTCACAATCCAAACAGCCCCGTAATTTTTTGTGACATGCATGAAAATTTGGTTAGTTAAATTTATAGTCAAAATTTGGCAAGGTGCATTAAATCAACACATGCAAGTATCAAAAGGGAAGTCATGGCAAGCATGCATGCGTTGTACTCCCTCCGTTTCGAAATATAAGTCTTGTTAGAGATTGCACTACTTACGAAGCAAAATATGTCTACATACATCCGTATGTAGTAGTCCATTTGAAATGTGTAAAAAGACTTATATCGAGTGCAGTGCTTTGATGTGTCACGTCAATTCGTACAAGACCGAGAAGTTTGATTACTACAACGCCCTCTCCCTCGTGGACTGAGCTCCGGTGCCTTAACTGCACCTGCCTTTGGCTGCATGATAGGTGGGCCAACCACCTGTTGGGCCCACCTGTCATAGACACAACGGCAGGAGCAGTAAGTCAATGAAGCTGCGTCCCTCCCTCGTGCATGAGCGTGGTGGCTGGCAGGACTAGTAGGAGCTTTCGCTACATGCTTCTTGACGGCAGCGAACTTGGGGATGGAGTTGACCATCATGTTATCCATGCGCGAGGCGAAGCCAGCGTCGGTGAGGGCTACGACGCTGGCGGTCGCCAGCACCGTCTGGAAACGCTGCGCGGTGTGGGGCCGCAGGCCGGCGCCTTGGATGATTTGGCACAGCCGACTGCCACTCG
This sequence comes from Secale cereale, assembly GCA_902687465.1. NCBI lineage: Eukaryota > Viridiplantae > Streptophyta > Magnoliopsida > Poales > Poaceae > Secale > Secale cereale. The sequence continues at coordinate 635,113,375 of LR738710.1, forward strand.
CGACCATCGCCTCCATAGGTGCTTCTGGCTTCTGGTCACTTGGCCTTGGATTGGAGTGAGCTGTGTTGCGCAGTGATTGAGAAAGAACATTTATTGTCAATCTAACCCTGCCATCCATCCACCTCTTTGGTTTAGAGTTAGTTTAAGGTTAGAATCTAACTCTAACCTCTAACTGAGTTAGTAGAGTTCTCCACGTCACGGTTCATCGCCATCATACTTTCCCCATTTATGTGTTTTCAGTATCCTGTGAATCAAAGAGGCCCTTCGACTGGTTTAGGTTCGGTAGTTTTTTATAAATGTGTTATGTCCAAAATTTAATGAACGTGCTCCGGTTTCTACGAAAATAATCCGGTTTCATGTAGTAACTCATTCATTTATTTATTCTTCTGCGGAGGTTTTGCATGTAATTCGTGAGGTCTGAAATGTAAAGTACCCCGGCATATGCTCTGAGTCGTGCATGCACTACCGAGTCGGCGGAAGGGAGCACGTGGAAATAGCCTAGGAGTACATATAGGAGGATAAATGCGTGAAAAAATATGTACGGTGAAGCGTAGCTGCGGTTCCAAAAGGAGACCTAAAGTGATGACGGGTATAGGTCGCACGCACCCAACTAGTGGTAGTACTAGATATACGACTGCTTTTTCCCTTAAAAAAGAGGTACAAGTGCTCAGTACTCCTATTCTATCAACGCGAGTCCCATCTGACAACAGCGTCTGTGCTACAGCTAGCTCTTCGCCCTTGATTCTCTCTTCTAATTCTAAACTCAGCCGACGCCCGGTGGGCGGGGTGGGGATTTGCCGATGGTCGATTTGCTCAACTGCGGCCCCACCTCATAGTGAAAACGTTACTACTGGAATAAAAATGCCATATACTCCTATACTAATAAAACATTAAGGCCACGAGGCGATGCAGTGCTGGTTACAGGAGGCAAGAAGAAGAGATGCATCCATTGACGACGTCCACCTCCTCGACTCAGGGCGCCGGCACACCGAACGGCGGCTAAGTAGCAGCGGCTTTCGTGGCCAGGTCGACGTGCTTCTGAACAATGGCATCCAAAGATTCCAGCCGCTGGAAGAAGGCCAACGTCTTTTGTCCTCGTTGGCCTTGTAGTGGCCTATGTTGACAATTTCCTCGTAGACGTGGATGTGTAGGTCGACAGTTTCTTGCATGGCGAGGCGCTGCGCGACGAGCGCGGCCTCGAGGTGCACATTCTTCATCGCGACCTCCGGCAACTGCAGGGCCACCAGGGCTTGAAAGAGTTCATCACCATGGAGGCCGATGAGGGTGGCAGGCAATGAGGAGCCTGGGCGCGCGGGCTGGAGCAGCACGGCAAGGTCTTCCGCGCGCTTCTTGACGGCGGCGAACTTGCGGATGGAGTTGACCAACATGTCGTCCATGCAAGAGGCAAAGCCGGCATCGGCGAGGGCTACGACGCCGGCGGTCACCAGCACCGTCTGGGAACGCTGCGCGGTGCGGGGCCGCAGGCCGGCGCCTTGGATGATTTGGCACAGCCGACTGCCGCTCGCGTCCATCGCCTCCATAGGTCCTTTTGGCTTCTGGTCACTTGGTCTTGGATTGGAGTGAGTAGTGTTGCGCAGAGACTAAGGAGTAGATGGATTGGAGTGGTGGGGCGTCTTTATATGAGAATCCAAACTCCGTTGCATTCACATCATGCTGGCTCTATTTTGCTTCTCCAATTAATTCCCTCTACATGTAGAGTAATCTGAGGATGCATCATTGACCGTTCAACGTCTCAGGAACCGCTACCCTCTCCCTCCTTGGCATTCATGCACCTATGGAGGCGACTGCCGCTCGCGTCTATCGCGTGTCAGGAGACGTTCCCGTCGACGACGAGGTGCCTATGGTGACTTCCTAAATTTCAAGATGATACTAGTATACTCAATATTGTGCTGCTTATGCACCGCGACCAGGCTGAGAGGAAAACGAGAGGACTACGTATTTATTTATGGTGTAGATTCACTCATTTTGCCCCATATGTACTCCGTCTCGGTGTAGTCTAGTCACTTGTTGAAATCTCTAGAAAGGCAAATACTCCTTTCCGGTTTACAAGGCTATACTAGCAAGTAGTACTACAATAGTGGGCTCACAGAGCAATTTTGTCTCATGCAAGAGCCTGGCTATATGCGTGCTCCAAGGTTCGCAACTACCATGTTCGGGTTGCACTACTGCTTCTACAGTATCGAATCCACTGCTGCATGTCCGTCCACCGTGAGCGGAAGGGATAAGCAAAAGCCTATCCTCGTCTGCGAGCCACCGCGCACATGGGCGAGGGAGAAGGCGTGTAGTAGTAAAATCAAGCTTCTCCTCGTCGTATGAGTTGATGTGACACATCATAGCACTGGCCCCACATGGTTGCCTCTAAACTTGGCTAAAAGACCCGCAGTGTACAATACTCCATTTGCTGACATTTACCCCACCACAAATTAAAATATATATTCCTGTCTTGACCAGATGAGCGTGCAAACTAGAATCACCAAGATGACAGGTAGGGCCAGAAGATTATTTTAATCAAAACAATATAGCATGGAGCCGAGTAGCCGACATCAACGATTTTAAGCTTACAGGCACGGTACTCGCTATCCTAGACTACTCTACACATGAAACTGCCACACGAGCGTCCGGGCTGCGCTTGGCTCTTTGCCTCTTCGGGAGTACTACTGAAGTGGAGGAGTACTACAGTACGCTTCTGGCCATCTGACACCGATTGAACTGCTGTATGTCCACCGCGTACGGGAGGAAGAGCGTGTAGCAAACGAAAGCTTCTCCTAGTCCTGCCAGCCACCACGCTCATGGGCGAGGGAGGGACGCATCTTCATTGACTTACTGCTCCTACCTTTGTGTCCATGATAGGTTGGCCCAACAGATCGGTGGCCCACCTGTCATGCAGCCAAAGGCAGGTGCGGTTAAGGCGAGAGGGCGTTGTAGTAATCAAACTTCTCGGTCTTTTACGAGTTGACGCGACACATCAAAGCACTGCACTCGATATATTTCAATAATTTGCGTTTACCGATGCATTAATTACAACGCATGCATGCATGCCGTGACTCTCCTTTTGATACTTGCATGTGTTGATTTAATGCACCTTGAAGTAGTATGAATATGTGACGGTAAAGCTTTGAAATGCCTCGGCCCTAATAAAGCGAGAGATGGTTGTGCACGAGGAGGGCGAGATCATGCAGACAAAATAGGACCCGACGATGGAGCTCTCTATGGTATCGGTGGACCTCACCTTGCTCCACTGACCCTTGTGCCTTCACCCCTTGAAGCCTCCAGTGTATGAGGTTCAAATACACCTCGTCCATTCGGCTGATCGAGCAAGGTGCAAGTTTCTTGATTGATGTGTTGTTTGATTGATTTGTGCAGTGCAAGGGAGGGCACCAGGCTTGCGCGGACTGCCGCGTCGAGTGCCCCGGGAACCAGCGACAGTGCGAGCGTGGCGGTGGCTTCGACATGCGGAACACGGCGGTGGATGTCGTCCTCTCCTCGATGAGGGTGGAGTGCCCGCATGAAGGCTGTGGGCTCTACGTCACTTACCACAAGCTCGCCGATCACCAGAGAGTGTGTACGCTCGCGCCCTGCAAATGCCACGTGCCCGTCTGCGGCAACGAAGGCCCGCCGCCGGTGCTCTCCCATCACATCAGCACCGTGCATCCCCTGCCCCTGCATAGGATCCAGTACGGCAAGGCGCTCCAGCTGCAAGTGCCACTATAGGAGCCACGTCTCTTGCTGTTAACGGAGGAGGAAGGCCGCACATTTTTCTTGGTCGGCGGCGTGCTCGACATCGGCGCGCCTATCGCCGTGTCGGTCGTCTGCATCAGAGAAGGGGCGTCCCCACTACCGCACTACGTGGCCAAGCTATGGGCGAACGGCCCGCCAGGGGAGCCCAAAGGCAGGACCAACGTCGTTAAGGTGGAAATGGAGGTGACAAGCAGCAGGGATCCCGACGACATCGCCTTGCAGGAGCTGACCTTCTTCACAGTTCCGCCCAAGCAGCTGGCCGGGGCTAAGCTGGTGTCCCTCCACATTTGGATTGACAAGCTCAGGTCCTAAATGATTCTACAATGCCTTCTGTTTATATCTTAGTAATATGCTAATATAGGGTTAGCTCGGTCTACTTTAGCTTAAGAGATGGTGGGTTTTGGTGGTGATGCAGCAATTACCTCGACATCAGATCAGCAGTGAAAGTAATTTCGAACAGTCGAATGGATATTTTGTGTCAGTTGTATAATTTTGTGGCTGTTGGATATAAAGATCCTTTGGGTAAGAAGTAACAGCTTATATGTTTTTTTAAACGAAACAGCGATACTAGTATAATTTTTGTTGACATGCACTAATATTTTCGAAATGGACGTCGGGCTGTAGCTAGAAGGGCGATTGGGACGCGACATCGGCCCATACCACGGTGACCCCCGACTGGGACGCACCGACTGTGGATTTTCTCCCTCGCCAATGTCGACCGCGTCTACGCAAAACATTGTTCCCTTCCCCCAGCTGCGGGATCAGGCCGAATATGTGACCAGCGGTGTGGCCACCATCGTTCTATGCTTGTTAAGAGAGCAACCCAAGCAACCAGGCTTGTAGCTTAGGCTCCTGCTAGTGTATATATAGTGGTTTTCTTTTTCTATCCATATCAACCATTTTATATTGTGTACGTGTCATTGAAGAGTGAAATGATGGTTGCTTCTTCCGACTAACTTACTGTGTGATTTGACTGCTCCTTTAGTGGCCCCTACACGTACTCCCCCTACGTGTATGCAATAGTCACACGTACACATGGACGCAAAAATGCGCGCGACGCCCTAATGCATGCATATCCGAGCACATGATGGAACACACACGGTCACACTCAAGTGCTCAACCTACCCATGCATGCACACACATACTCAGCCAGGGTGAGCTAGTTACTGTATAAACACCTAAAAATGTATATATTGAGCGCAATGAGCGTATCATGAAGTCCACTGACCGTATTTTTATAAATATACAGTAACATATAGTGTATTTATCTCGCTTGAAATTAAGCCATATTAACCGGAGAGGAGGCAGTATGGACTAGCATTACTTTGCTGTGTCCCGTAAACTTGCCGAACGAGGAGAAGCTTGCAGGACGAGAGAAGCTTGCGCGCGGTGGCTCGCAGGACAAGGAGAAATTTTTGACTAATGCAAGCTGTCCTTCGCTCAGGCGGTGGACGTGCAACAGTTAATTCAGTGTCATATTGCCAGAAGCATACACCATACTAGTAGTACTATTATTGTTGCACTTCCCGAAGAGGTGAACAGCCATGCGTAAAGTTTACTAGTACTAGTACTAGTACTAGTACTATAGTAGTCTATAGAGGTACACTAGGAACCGGATGGAGGAGCATCTGCACTCTTATTATATTTTTTAAATGTGATAAAGCAATCTTCAACACATTTGGTTCTCTTCGAGGGTTCTCGCATGTGATAATGGAAGTTGATTGCATGGGACACTCGCCACAATTCTCGCTTAATTCTGGTTCATATCCTGTTACAAATAGGAGCGCTCGGTAATATTTCCTCTTCTTGTTGTTATTCAGCATGTAAACAGGTCAGCAAACCTTGCGGCGCATCTTTGTGCGAACCGTGCTTGTTGCACTTTGAATGTGGCCGAGAGCTGGCTTGATGAAACACCTCGCTTCCTACTTCTTTTTTTTGCGGGGTACCTCGCTTCTTAGTGACCAGTGTCTTGGTTGATCGTCCTAAGAATGCTTATATATGAATAAATCTCTCTCATTTACCCGCAACAAAGTTAAGACATATTAACCGGAAATGAGGGAGTATGGACTAGCACTACTTGTTAGTGTGTCCTGTCAACTCGCAGAATGAGGAGAAGCTTGCAGGACAAGGTGAAGCTCACTTACGCCTTTTGACTAATGCAACGTACCCTAGCCCAGGCGGTGGACATGCATCAGTTCATTCGGTGTCAGGTTGCGAGAGGCATACACTGTAGTACCGAACATGCGGAGTACCATCATTGTTCGACTTCATGAAGAGGCGAAGAGACAAGCGCAAGGTTTAGTAGTACGAGTAGTACTACTACTAGAAGCGCATGGTGGAGCCTCTGTACTCTTATTTTTCTTTAATCTCTGATAAACTACACATTTATTCCGGAGAAGGGTGGAAAACGGCAGCCCAACATGTAATGATGATATCGATCAACCATGCTCGAATATATCTTGGCCTCCGTGCGAGCCCGTCTGTGTGTTCTCGATTCTCGTCTCTCTCAAAGAACGGCGGGTTGGCCATTTTGCCGTCAATTGAGATCGGTTTGCTCACACTTCGGTCCCACATGTTAGTGATATGCCAAGCGGAGGTGCGTTGACTGACTAGCCGTACGCGTACTTGGTTTTGCACCTTCATACTACTCCTCCCTCCATCATAGTTTACAGGTCGCGCTTCATTATGATGCATTTCTCTCAATGCATTTCCACCACCAGAGAGACTTTAGACGCGTTTGGTTTAATGCTTAATTAACTAGGGCGTGGTAACCGCAATTTTCTCTCGATGTAGTACTACGGACTGGAGTAAGTGCATGCATGTGTGTACGCATTATTTCCTCTAGTAATAGACGCCATGCTATAACTACCAACGCTATTTTTTAGGCCGATTGCTAGTCACCTTGGTCCCAGAGATTTTCTCTTTTTCTGAAGCGCGCTCTATAAACAGTGACGGATGGAGTAGTATGAGCGGATTCAAAGAAGAGCGTATTGATGGTTGCTTCTTCCGAGCAACTTATAGTGGGAAAGGTGGGGCTTATGATTTGACTACTCGTTACTCACTATTAATGCGGCGCAACGACCGGCCTGAGTCTCCCATGCGAGTGTGCACTACCCCCTCGGTTCTTAAATATACTCCGGAGTATTTGTCTTTCTAGAGATTTCAACAAGTGAATACTCAAATATTTTTCTTTTTAGAGATTCAAATGGACTACTACATACGGATGTATATTGACATATCTTAGAGTGTAGATTCATTCATTTTGCTCCGTATGTAGTCACTTGTTGAAATCTCTAGAGAGAAAAATATTTAGGAATGGAGGGAGTACACATACGAAGCAAAATGAGTTAATCTACACTCTAAAATATGCCCATTTGAAATTTGTAAAAAGACAAATATTTAGGAACGAAGGAGTATAATTTTGTGCATGGCACATGGACCCGGATGTCAAGGAGGCTTCTGGCAATGCTATCAAGCTTCCAGCATTTGTTTACATAGTTGACGTACTATACAAATAATTTTCCAGCGACATGAAATTGTACAATGGTGTGAGCTTTCACCTTTTGTTTTGTGTGTCTTGCCATCGATGCTCTTTCGGAAACAATAAAAAATAACTTCCTTACTAATCAGAGGTAATATTTACATCACAACTGAAGACAAAGTTGTGAGAAGGTGTTAAATTAAAATTGATCCATGCTTTCATTGGCAGCAACGTCCCCCCAGCTCTGTCTAAACCAAAAAGGCATGTTGGGAAAAAAGTAGCTGTCTGGAGCATGCAACATTCCGATCATTTTGTGTGGTTCCACTAAAATAGAGCCGAGCGTCCCTGTTCCAAAGATATTAAGTGTGATTACGATAATAGAGGACTGCTGATGAAACAATAAACACACAAATAGAAGCCGGTCACCTTTGCAGTCTCTCTTAAAACTAACTAGTTGGAGAAGATTAGGCTCGGAGTTGGATGAGGAGGATAGAGCAAAACCAATCTCCCTTTGTGCAGTCGCACTGAAATGTAGAGACGTTGCCCGTTTGACATTTTGGTAGAACTGCACAAAACACTCTTAAGAAAAAAGTGATTTGTGCAGTTCACCAAAAGGTCGCAATAGCAACGAGGTGAAATGGATAGCCTTGTTTGCAAAAAAGAGGTAGAAAGGAAACAATTACTGGCCAATAACAGTTGATGACATATGCGATGACAAAAAAGAAGCATATTCCTTGTCCTAAGGGAAGATAACAACATGGTTGTATTTGTCTAAAATGGTGTGACGACGAGATTGCAATATGGAAAGTACGCCGAACGAGCTATGTTTTGGGCAAAGAACTATGAACGATCCACATGCAGCGATGTGGGAAGATGGGCAGTGGAGCAAGGCAGGAGGGGATACCTGGAGGTCGTTGGGACGTAACTAGGTGAGCGGCGGCGGGAGGAATCTGTCCATACTACAGCAGCGAGCAGGTGGTGTAGGCCCTACCACGCCGGAGCTTGGTCAGAGAGAATGGCGTGTACCACAGATCGGGACGTGCTGCCTCGGTACCGTCAAACGGAGAAACGATGCACGTCCTCCCTTTCCGTCGGCGGACGGGATGCGGCCGGATCAGTGACCAACGGTGAGAGAGAGAGAGAGAGGCCACCGCAGCCTTGTGTGAGATACTCTGAAGAGAGACAAACCAGGCAGGGAGGCTCCATTGTATATAGTAGAGAGGACTACCTTTTTCTCCATAAAAATCATTTTATATTCTGTGTACGTGCCATTGAGCGATATAACTTTATTTAAAAATAACGCGCTAACGCATCAAGTCAAACTTTGTTTCGTGCACGCGTGGTACACGACCTCTGTAGGTAAACAACCACTACACGCGATCAAATTAGCACATGGGCTGCCATTTCGTGCAAAAATGAGCTCCACCTTGTACCCGCTCGGGTGTGGCTGGGCACGAAGCATGGAGTACGTGCACGGTGCACCTATTCTCTTCTTGTATACGTACACCACCTACGTGGGGTTGTGTGAGAGAGATACAAAGGTAGAAAGATATAGTGTGTGGGTTCGTGAGAGATTTTTTGGGGGGGGGGG
>LR738710.1:635122339-635194955 GCA_902687465.1 Secale cereale
TCAATCAAAAAATGTAACATATGCAATGTGTGTGAAATAGAGTCCTGGATATGTCATATATATAGAGGGGCAATCCACGAGAAGAGAGTGGAGGTATCGTCGGCTTGAGGTGTCCATAGAATCGAAGAGAGGGATGATGTGTGTGTGTGTGTGTGCGCGCGCGATCGATAAAGAGGGCCATCGAATTTGTGTGTGCCCACGTCAAAGATATAGAGTGGCTGGCCTACTGGAATGAGAGAGGGGATAGGTGCAGTTTGTCTCTGTGGCATGGATACCTACCTACAGCGCTCGACCATCGGTGTGTGGTGGGGGGAGGCCTAATTAACTATAGAGGTACAATGGCTGGTATATGTGTGGAGGAGGAGAGACGCCTAGCTCATGTATTAAGGGAGATTGATCTACCTCATGTATTAAGGGAGATCGATCGGCATCCATGCATATGTGTAGGAGAGGAATAAGGTTGGGAGAGAGACAAAGCTAGAGTGTTGGAGGGGGTGGTAGTGGAGTTGCTTCTAAAAAATGTTGGTATAGGCTTGCTAGACAACCGAAGGGCACGCCTGCAATATCAATAAGAGAGGGGATGGCTGCATGTCTGTGCACGTGCATGTGTGAGAGACGGGTCAGGACACATGCACGAATGATGAGGGGGGGGGTGATATGGCTATGGTAAGCAGACATAACTACATAGGAAGATCAATCGTCCTTTGTCAGAGAAAGGAGAGACATAACTTGTGAGGTACATCGATCGATGGGGGGTATAATTAAAGTCCACCTAGGTATATGTTGGAAGACCGATCGGTATACATGCATGTGTGTGTTAGAAGCAAATGAGGCACGGGGAGAAGGATAGAGAGAGAAGGATGCATCTAGGAGGTGGTGCGAGAGTCATACTATATCGACGGGGGAGGACTGTGCGAGTACGAGATCGATGAAGCTTGTGTTTTGTGCTAGGCACACCTGGCTAGAGAGGCATATCAATCGATGTGTGCTGTAAAGAAGGAGCTGGGGGCCCTACACACACCGTGGGTGAACAACCTAAAGTGAAAAGACGGCTGAGGGAGGGTGAGAGGGATGCGGGCGTCTGCATGCACAAGAGAAAGGTAGCGCTAGCTAGCTACAAAGGTAAGAGGATTGTGTGGGTGTAAAAGACGAATAGAGATCATACTTCATTATAAACAGCGAATTCGGATATTTGAAAAAAAATTCATAGTGTTTTAAACCGACGCATGTGTGAATATATATAACGGTGATACACATGGTGTGGTTATGAGCATGTTATACTACATATAATATATTTTATCTCTACTCTTATAAAAAACGGAGTTGTTGATGATGGTGCCATCCTGCAATATAGGCCGTCCGATTTATATCTGATGGATAGGAAGGAAACTATGGCAATTTTGAAAAAAGATACCCACACCCCTCTCCATATTTGCAAATTAGGCCTCCCCTTGATCATCTTGATGTTCCGTGGAACGCATGGGCATCTTGCTAGTACTACATATAACATATAGAACATTGATCATAATTTGGCCTAATGTGTGGCTTTTGCAGCTTAGGTCTAAATACTTGTCATAATGTAGGGGATCGGGCACTATACTATGTGTGATAAACACGGTGTACATGTATGGAACATGGTTTAGATTATGAATATATAGTTAGTACATCAAATGTACTATTATTTGGAATCAATATAAGGTGTATTCAACAAATAGAATTCGAGTTCATGTAGTACACATAGTTCATATCTATCTCTATAGTAATCATGTGGTGTGTTATTAAGGTAATACACGAATGATGGTTGAAGTTGGCAACAATCATGATTGTAGATTGTTATTGTAATAGAGAAATGAATTCAAATTCAGTTCGAATTGCAGCGGTAGTATAGACATTTGGAATGCACTAAAATGTTGGTATGAGTAGGTTACATGCATTATACAGCAAGCAAAAAAAATTAATTGGACATAACATGGATTCATACTACCGAATAGCATTTACTTGCACTAAATTGTTGGTATGAGTAGCTTTAAATATTTTTTTTATAGTAAAACGGGGCAAGACTCTCTCTTTGTGTGGTGTGAATAGTTCTATTTTTCGTTTCTTTTTGGTTGAGGGAAGTGCGAATTGATTTGGTACGTACAAGTACAATATTACACGTTAGGTTTGTCCCTAAAATTCAACCCGCGCCTCGAAAATTTAGATATCGTCCTCCCAGAACTGGCGCCTTCACAACCCACGCCTTGCTATCCCAAAATTAAAACGCGCGCGAAAACTCCCTCCAGCTGCCAAATCCCGACACGTGAAATCCCCCTTCTAACCTTGAGCCGAAAGGGTCGCTAGTTCAAATCGGTGGGGGGTACTTTTGTAACACACCCTACATTTTGGACAAGCGCGTCTCCATTGCCTCCTTTTTGCCATTTGAAATCCTAGGCCGCCATAACCTCTCTGCTCCATCCGCGAAACCCCACCCTTCTCCGTCCGCCACCTCACCGCTGCCCAGCCGGAGCCTCTTCCCCGACGACGTCGTCCACTGCAACAGCTCGACGTCCCTCGTCCACCTCCCCGGATGAGGATCCGTCGTCCATCTCATCGTCTCGCCGGTTCAGCCGCCCCATCCTCCACCTCCAAGGAGCTGCTCCGATGATCGCCTCGTCTATTGCGGCTGCTCCATCCCCACAGCGCCGCCTTAACCTGCTCCACCGGAACCGCAGCATCCTCACCGACTCCTCGGACGAAGCCGAGGCCTACTCGGCGCCACCAAAGAGGTTGTACACTCATCGCATCGCACCTTCTCCTTAGCTCGACCTCCCGACGCCGATGGTGCTCCATCCCGCACCCCCATGAAGCGGATACCTTGAAGCCGACGCCGCGGGTGACATCCCCACGGCGGCTCTCCCCCAATGCGAGGCCCCTTCGGCGGCGGCGTCCATACCAGCCGGATCTGCTGCTGCTACTTCGGCTCTCGCTCGATCGCTTGCTCGCCCAGTTGCTGCTGCTCCGGCTCTTGCTCACTCGCGCTGCTGCTGCTGCTGCTCCGGCTCTCGCTTGATTGCTCGATTTCCCAACTGCTGCTGCTCCGGCTCTCACTCGCTCGCTCGCACTGCTACTGCTTCTACTCTCCCCCTCGCTCGTGCTGCTGCTCTGCTCCGATTTAGCTACACTTCAGTCGACTGAATCGACTTTTGGGTCAGTCGATTTTCAGGGGGTGGGGGGCTCACTGGAGTTAAGGAAGAACCCCTCGCAGCGGGGACGGGAGCTCGCCGGAGAGGTACCCCACCATCTATCTTACGGTTCAGGGTGGCGGTAGCGGACCGGCGGTGGGGAGTTGTTTCGGGGCGGCGAGGCGTCGCTGGGGCCGGCGGTTCGGCCGGTGGTGGCTGGCGGTTAAGGGGGGTGCAGGTTGAAGATGAACTGCAGGCCCTCCCTAAACTACATGTCAAGTGCCTCTCTGCTACCATTGCGTTTAGTTTCGACGGTAACATTCAGATTCCATAGTAAATTTCAGTTTCGACAGTTAAGTTCAGAGTCAACAGTTTTTAACTCATCTGTTGTAGTCAGGTGGTTTTTAGTGATGTAAACTTTACATCTATTTTACATCATCTATTGGAGATGCTATTAGAATCCCACTCGAGATTGACGATGTCTGTCTTGTGCTGCTTCAGCCTTGACGTCTTACGGCTCACCGGGGCTGCTCCAACGAGAGAACGATCCATCACAATAGAGCAGTGCCCTGGACGCCGTCTACATATTCCTCAGATCTTCCTCCACACCTCCGACAACCACCTCGGCCTCAACTGCTTCAGCGACCAACCCAATGATGCCGAGGTCAATACGGCTACGGCAAAGAGGTTGTACACTTGTTGCATCACATATTACTATACATTCATGTCGATCCATTAGGGCTATTTTGGTTCGATGGAAAAACCGTAGCAATAGGGAATTTTCCAATGGCACTCTACTATTCAATTATTCATGCATTTTGTTGATTTCGATTAAGCAAAACATCCACCTGGACCTACTTTTCAAAATCCTATGCATGAAAACAAGACCAAGTGCATTAGTGGCAGAATAACATTCTAACTGTACATGCTTTCATATTGTTTCACTTTATTTTGGCCATGTTCCTTTGCATTCCTCTGCTCTTCCAATTCCTGTAAACCAAACACCCAAGTTGACAGAGATCATGTGTTTACAAATGCTCTGTTTACCATGTGCATTCCTATCCTATTCCGGTGTTTTTCCTATCCCTGCGTTTTTAGAATCATGCAAGCCAAATGAGCCCTTACAGAATTACTTCAGTTACAGGTAGGTGTCGAAGGGAACTTTGCGTGGTTTGTCCTGCTCCTGCCGCGACGTCGTCCACCTCACCTGAGGTGCTCCATCGACAGAAACATCCACCAAACCAGACATCACGACTCCTGACCATCTTTCGCCACCTCATATCTCCTTCCCTGTCGACGGCACCAACCGCACCGACATCACCATCATCGACTCAGTAGATGAACCTGAGGAGTACACGGGTCCACAAGAGAGGTCGCACTCTTTTGATTCTGCTTATGTTATGCATTGCTTAAAATTACCTGCTACTTTATCGTCCTGTTCACCTCTTGGACTCCAAGTCAGGTCCAAATTAATATTCAAACTTGAGTTCTAAATTAGTTGTGAGGCACATATCGAGGAAGCAATGAATAGTATCTCTGTCTAATATCTGGTTCACCTAGGGTATGCCTATGTTGTTCATCTTGGGTGGGAAACAAATAGTAAAACAATCATCATCTATATTTTTATTAAATCAAAGCAATCATCAGCCTGCTAGCATTATTTTTGGATCCATCCACTGGTTTTTACCATCACTCTAAATTTCTGCATGCTCTCCTTACATAATCTCACCGTATTTTTTTCGTATGCATGTTAGATATTGTACACAGTCATGCTGAACATGTAGAGAAAAAGAGAAGAGTTTTGCGCGGCAATACAATGTCATGCAGACATCGCTCCAAGGTGGGTTCAATGGCAAATCCTCCCCACCCCTCTCCAGATTGTAATCCAGAGGAAGATATCTGTTCTGAGGCGGATTCAGACGCCGCTGACCACTCCTATTTACCCCCAAGGTGTTTGTTCTACCTTGTCATGATGATGTTAGTCATATCATGCATATGTTGCCTTGTAGTGCCTACTTTTGACATCATATATGTCATCTGCTTAGTTTAGACATGTTCTGTCGCCACCTGTTTAGTTTCTATATCATATATGGGAATTATGCAGTCTCATGTCTTTTAGCCAGCCATAATATATGTGAAATGTGCAATGCCATCTTGTTTAACCAGGCATCATATATTTGAATGATATCTTGCCCATCCTTTTCTTCATTACATTTCCATTTGTCGACAATGTTTGTGCATTAAACTACTCTTCCTGTGAATCAGCCATTTGGGTGGGAGATTGAAAAATCTGGAGTGAAAACAAGGCCTTCAGAGCAGACAGTGCTACCTGTCGAAACAGATCTCTTGTTGGGTCCCGATAGCTCCTCAGAGATGGATTCAGATACAGATGACCAGTCCTATTCCCCCACCGAGGTGTATGCTCTAACTTGGCATGGCGTTTTAGTTATTCATCATATCTTTGAATTATGTTATGCTATGCTATCCAGTTTAGGTAGACATCATATATGTGAAATTATGTCATGCTATCGGTTTTTAGTTAAACAATATACATGTCAACTATTTCATGTCCTCTTTTTTCCACACTATCTATTGCATCTGGCTCTCATACAATGTCTGTACATTCAACTATGTTTCCTGTTTATCAGCCATTTGAATTGGAGCGGGTGATGCCAGCATCTAGCGGACTAAAAACACAGTCTTCAAATAAAACAGTGCTACCTCTTGGTGGAGATAGCACCCCGGTTGTACATGCACGAGAACCAGCCCTGCCACACATAACCCAAACTCTCGCAGATTGTACCCCTACTACGATGGACAGAGAACCAGCTTCACCCAATCTAACCCCAACCCCAGCAGATAGTAACCTAGTTCCTGTTGACACAACACCATCTCCACCACAGAGCTCCCAAACAAGAGCAGTTAGTAAGGCAACTTCAATGCCCAAAGGGCCAGTACTACCACGGCGAACCCCAACTCCACCAGTTAGTACGCCTATTCCTGTGGTGGAAGCACAACCAGCTAGTCGTACTTTAGCATATATCGCATTTGATGTTGTTAAATCGTATGCGCGTATGTTCCCATCTTGGAAATATTATACTGAAGATGAAGGAAAATGACAGTTGCAGTTGTTTGTCTAGGAGTTATGTGTAAGTAATGTTATTCATCGCAATTACTTTTCTTTGTCCCATACATCCTACCTCCATGATGGTTATAATACACCAAATTTTCCCATTTTTCTCCATAGAGAAGGACCGATTTGGAAACTCAGGATGAGGTAACCTATGCTAACACCTCTGCTATCTTCAAGAATGCTTGGTGGTAGTATCGGAATTACATGAAGAAAACATACTTCACCGGCAAAGAAACTCTTCAAATTCCCTTACGTTCTCCTGAGACACATTTACTGTACGATGACTGGGAACACCTTGTTCTGTACTGGTCCCGAAAAAGGTCTATGAGCTCATTTTCTATTTTTAAGTACTATATTCTTGCGTCTTACTGTACTCTGTTCATGTAGAACAAGTGCCTAAACCTGAAGAACAACTGTTCTAATTTAAGATTCCATTGCTATCATAGTTCCAAAAAGCGATAGGCGTTAATTGTGCGTTTTGCCACTACCTTGCGCTTTACTGACCAAAGCGCATGCTTATGAGCAGTTATGCACAGATTAAGCGTAGTTATGCGCAATGCGTTTCACCAACGCCTAGAGCCTAGGTGTGCTTAAGCGCTTGCTTAGGCACGCCTTTTTTAACTATGATTGCTATAGTGCATACTGCTTTGCTCTTTTATCACTGGATTTACTCATACAAACTTATTTTTAAATTGAAGGGTCCAATCGAAACTCCAATGGCACAGCAGGTATGTTCACACATGTTTCTTTAACAGGCTTGCTCTTATCAATAGCTCTGTTGATTTCAATTTCAATTGTGTATATAGTTGACTTCTCATATCATGCACATTACTAGCATCACAACATAGCAAATAGTGTTGTTGTACATGTAGACCCGTGGTACCCATCTGAAATCTTGTTGTGCCGTGTAGATTCCCACACTTTGTATTCTTTCACTGCTGCTTTGTCTTGAACTGATATGATTTGAACCGTGTCTCTATTTTGATTTGGCAAGACAATGCAGTGACCATATGACATAGATATATGTTTGTTTGATGCTTTTATTATGTACTAGTACTTGGCAATAGAAGACTTGGTAGTTTAATCCTATCCACTTTACTAATGAACTGGTTCACCCAAATGAGTTTCATATACTAGTACATGCTAAACTGTTATGTGTCTGCTTGTTTCTTCTTTTAGAATGCTGGCAGAATATTGGGGAAGAGTGCCTTATTAAGCAATGATAAAGGAAGTAATGCAGATAAGGTTCAGGATAGTGACACATCCTTGTTGGTCTCCAACAAAGCTGATAAAACAGCTAAGGAAGACTATCTCGAAGACAATGAGACAACCCCAAAGTCATGTCTTGGTTTAGTGTTGGAGTTACTGGCCACTACCGCTTGCACAAGCTATTCAAACTCACTGTCTGAATCAGTTCGGTTTCTTGAGTCTCAGCTACAAGCTGAAAGACATCGATCAGCTGTGCTGCGACAAGAAGCGGAAGGACTGCGGAAGTCCCTGGAGCATTCAGATGCATACTTTCTGGTGCAACATCAAGTGTTGGAGGATTTTAGCGCCAAACAGGACAAAGCTAATAAGCTTGCTAAGCTTATTGCTAGCATGGTGGATACCACGTTTCTTGAGCTCTTCTGAAGTTGTTTCAGTTATGCTCATGTTTTGCTGCCGTGTTTATTTGCACTGGTGGCCAATTTTGACGGCCAGTGTATATAATATGCTGCTTCGTTCCCTATATTTGCACTGGTGGTGAACTTTGATGCCCAGTGGATGTAATATGTGTTATAGCGGTAATAGGCTAGCGTTAATTGCTTGCTTATTTATTTCCTTATTGTCTTGTTTAGTTGTTTGCTTGTAGTCACTGCAGTTCTTTTTTTGTGTTTTTCTAGTGGCCACAATAACCTATTTTTTAAAACTAGGCCACATTAACAATGGGCTACATATTTACCGTAGTTAACATGGGCCTCCTACTGGCCGTAGAAACAATGGGCCTTCTACGGGCCGTAGAAACAATGGGCCTTCTACGGGTCGTATCATCAATGGGCCTTCTACGGGCCGTATGATCGGTTGGCCAAACATGGGCCAATAACAGACCACGTTATGGCCGTAAATGGGCTAGAGTTGAAATCATCCGTTCATGGGCCGACTATAACGGGCTGTCATTAATAGGTCGTATTTGATGACGCTATGAAAACGGCCCAACGTATTAATGGGCCACATATGGGCCGACTGTAACCACGGGCTGTATTTGGCCCAAGCAGAAAATGACAGTAACGGGCCGAAAGTAAACGAATGCTGGAAATGAGCGCAAGAATAAATGGACCGTATTTGATGACGCTATGAAAACGGCCGAACGTATTAACGGGCCACAAACGGGCCGACTGTAACCACGGGCTGTATTTGGCCCACATGTAGAAAATGACAGTAACGGGCCGAAAGTAATCGAATGCTGGAAATGAGCCCAAGAATAAATGGGCCCTGAGAAGGCCGAAAGATAACATGGGCTGGAAACGGCCCAACAGAATAATGGGCCATTAATGGGTATAAAGTGATACATTGTTCATTACGGGCCAGTTTTACCATGGGCCGAGGGTTACTAAGGGCCACATATGGGCCAAAAAACGTCATGGGCCATACATGGGCTGGAAGTTAAAATGGGCTAGAATTATATTGGACGACCCAGATGACGCTACTGGGCCTAATTCGGATATGCCGTAAACGGGCCCTGGGTTAGCGGGTTGTAAATGGGCTATATTGAACAAGCCGTTAACAGGCTTGCCGTGGGCCGGCCCGCCACCTTTTGACCAAGTCAAACGGGCCGACCTATTCACATGAATGGGCCTCTGTTGGGCCGTGCCACGCGTCGACGTATCATTGGCGCTTTTGGTCCAATGGGTGGATGACATTTGTCCCAACGGTGAGCCAACACATGTTTCCTCCAGCCAATGATGATTTTACATGTGTAAAATCCCCATTGGTCGGGGCTGTTAACGGGTTATCGGATCCAAAACCGGACCCGATAACTTAATGGCATTCCGTTATGGTGGATGCCATGTGTTGGTCACCCTTGACGAAAGCACTTCTGTGACGCGTGATTTATCGTCATGGAAGTGGACACTTCCGTGATGATCCTTTTGGTAATGTCATGGAACACTTCTATGACAGCACATGTATGACTATCTTCATTCTGTCATAAATTTGTCATGGATGTACATGCATGACAGAAAACGTGACCTACTATGACAAACATGTATTATCACGGAAGTGTATTTTTTTTGTAGTGTACACGTGAGGATCCCAATGATATTTCCATCTCTGATGCTGAGGCACAATCTGGTGATGAACATGAACCTAGTAATAATGTTAATAATGATGTTCAAACTGATGCTCAACCTAGTAATGCTAATGATGTAGAGATTAACCTGTTGTTGATCTTGATAACCCAGAATCAAAGAATCAACAATATGATAAGAGAGACTTCATTGCTAGGAAACATGGTAAAGAAAGGGAACCATGGGTTCAGAAACCCATGCCCTTTCCTCCCAAACCATCCAAGAAAAAGGATGATGAGGAATTTGAACGCTTTTGTGAGATGATTAGACCCATCTTTTTGCGTATGTGTTTGACTGATATGCAAAAAATGTCTCCTTATGCTAAGTATATGAAAGAAATTGTTACTAATAAAAGAAAGATACCGAAAGCTGAATTTGCACCATGCTTGCTAATTACACTTTGAAGGGTGGAATACCAAAGAAACTTGGAGATCCAGGAATACCCACTATACCATGCTCTATTAAAGGAAACTATGTTAAAACTGCTTTATGTGATCTTGGAGCCGGTGTTAGTGTTATGCCTTTCTCTTTGTATCGCAGACTTGATTTGAATAAGTTGACACCTATTGAAATCTCTTTGCAAATGTCCGATAAAACAACTGCTATACCCATCGGTATTTGTGAGGATGTGCCTGTTGTGGTTGCAAATGTTACTATCTTAACGGATTTTGTTATTCTTGATATTCCCGAGGACGACAGTATGTCGATTATCCTTGGTAGACCCTTTTTGCATACTGCAGGGGCTGTTATTGATTGCAATAAAGGCAATGTCACTTTTCATGTTAATTGTAATGAGCATACGATACACTTTCCTAAGAAACAACCTCAAGTTAATAGCATCAATTCTGTTGGAAAAAATTCAACTATTGCTATTGGAGGTTTTGAATTCCCTATTCCTACTGTAAAAAAGAAATACGATATTATTATTGTTGATGCATATCCCCATTGAGGTAACCTAGTGTTATTCGAAAATTCTCCGGTTTTAGGTTATTCGAAAGAAGTTTATTAATGAGACTTGATCAACCTTGTTAACGGATTCCTTTTGATGGGCATGACATGGATGAATTTAGAGAGCACCACCACATTCTATACCCACCTTTTACTTCCTGTTATTTAGAATAAATAAAGCAAAAATAGTATTATCCGTCTGTTTTCTGAATTATCCTTGCAATAAAAAATGTCCCGAAAATAAAAGTTCTCCAAATGCCCTGAAAATTTAATATGATTTCTTGTGGAATATTTAAGAATTTCTGGCACTGAGAATGCACCAGGGGGATGCACCAGTGGGACACAAGGGTGGAGGGCGCACCCTACCCCCTGGGCACGCCACCCGTCCTTGTGGGCCCCACGTGGCCCCTCCACTTATTCCAACACCCATCCTCTTCTTCCTCCAGAAAAAATCCTCCCATAGCTCAAACCCGTGTTCCAACTCGTTTTGCTGCCATTTTCGATCTCCTTTCTCAAATCATCATTGGCAAAACTGTTTTGGGGGATTGATCTTCGGTATGTGATTCCTCCAATGGTCTAATTAGTTTTTTTCTAGTGCTTTATTTATTGCTGTTGTTGTGACCTTGTTCTTGAGCTTGCATATCAAATTTATATGGTCCAAAGCAGTTTTTGATGCATGATATAGCCTCTAGGCACCTGTAGGAGTAGTTGCTATCAATTTTGTTGAGTTTGGTTCACTTTTATTTTGAGTCACTAAAAATTTCAGAATTTTTCAGAGAAAGAAAATGTCTAGGAGAATGTACCAAGGTGGTCCTTCAAGAAAGCAAGCATCGAGGATCGCAATACGCGAACCGGACCTTGAACCGCCAAGGGAAGCTCAAGTGCGGCCTTGTGAATGGCAGTCGGATGAATTTATGATTCACGCAGGTTTCAAGGATGTGTTTGAGCCATACGTACAAAATTCTGGCCTTGAGGACTTCGTGTCACATAAGTGCCGACAACACTATTACCTCACCGATTCCTTTGTGCGGAGGTTTGAGTTTTCATCTAAGCGCAATACTCATAGTGTCCTGTTTGATCTTTATGACAAATCTTATACTATGGACCTAGAAGATTTTTGTGATGCATGCAAAATCCCATAGTGGGGCAGTCTTAGTGATCCTCACAAATCTAATTACCATGATTTCCTTGGTAGCATCATCGTGAGAGAAACTAGAAACATTACACAAGCCACCATAGGGAGCATTCATTTTCCCGCTATATATTATTTTGCTCTCTTTATAGCAAGATGCATTAATGGTAAACATGAGCATAGCCACCTTTGTGTTCCAGATCTTAGTGTCCTTAAGTGGCCGATGTTAAGTGATAAGCGTTATAACTTGGGGGCTATTATTGCAAGGAGGTTACATCATAATGCTAAGTATGGAGATTTATTTGGAGGGATTTATGCAACTCGTTTAGCTAATTATTAGGTGTACCCATAAGAGGGTAATATTGAGTTGCCACCTGCTTTTCTGGATTATGATGCTATGATACGTTATCAGTTTCTTGAGAGGAACAAGCATCACCTCCAGTACCAACTAATCTTTGATAGACAGCGTGCCATCCATATTACTCTTGCTACTTCTGCCTTCTTTAATTTTTTAGGAAAATGGGAGATATTTTATAACCAGAGAGGAGGCGAACATATATGAGAGAGAGGCGGAGGCCGCTCGCCTCCAAGAAGAAGCTCGCCAAGCAGTAGCTGTTGTAGCATAGTACAACCCCACCTATGATTCCGGATATCATCTGGGCCAGTGGTGGGCCTAGACCAACTTAGGCAAAAGCCTAAGCTTGGGGGAGTACGTATTTTTCACCGACATTACATTCATGTTCACACATCCATTCTAGTTGTCGGTGTTCATATTTTCATTGTATTATACATGTTAGTTTATTTTCTCACTTTCTTCTTGGGTGTTTGAAAAACTTTGAAAAGCCAAAAATATTTCTCGCTTCTTTTTCTATTTTCTTTCTTGCCTGTTCTTTTAGTGGTTTGTAGTATTAAAAGAAAGTCCAAAAATATTTCTCGTTCTTCTTTTGTTTGTCAGGAGTTTTCCCATGTAAATAGTTTTTCTCATTCTTGTTTTACTTTCCTCAGAAAAACAAAAACTCCAAAAATATTTCAGTATGTTTGTTTGAAATTCTTTTCTTTTCCTTTGGGGGGTCGAGAGGAGAAGACCACGATGAAAATGATGAGTGGATCTCATATACATTATTTATTATCTAACAAGAGCCCATATTACCTTGTCTTCTACTTTGAATAAATGTTTGCAGATTATAGTTTAGTCCGAAGCACATGCACTCTTATTATTATTCACACTATTCGGTCATCCAAGTGAAAGGCAATAATGACGATATATGATGAAATGATTGAGATGGAGAAAAGCTGGTATGAACTCGACCTATTTTGTTTTTGTAAATATGATTAGCATCTAATTCCCGATTCGACTTATTATGAATGAAACATGTTTGCAACGATAGTTAGAGATTATAATTACTCATGCCATGCTTAATTAGTTAGGACCTTATAATGGTTTACCTTGCATGCCAACATGGTTTTAAAATGATGTGATGTGGTATGAGAGGATGGTATCCTCCTTTGAATGCTTTAAGTGGTTTGACTTGGCACATGTTCACACATGTAGTTGAAACAAAATCAACATAGCATTCACAATATTTATGTTCATGGTAATTTATATCCTACTCCTGCTGCTCCCTCGAGCGCGCCTACAGAGTTGTGGTGGTCGAGAACCTAGATGCCGAGGGCTTTGCTGACCCTGCTGAGGCCGTCCCAAAGAAGAAGAAGCACATGCTCAGCCTGGGGCCTCAGGAGGGCCGGATGCCCGACGGTTGTTCCTCGGGACCTACGCCCATGGACGGGGCGCCTTCCCCTCTCGCATAGGAAGGCGCGCCCAGCTCCCATCTCAGGCTGGACTCTGGGGCTCTCCTCTGGAGGGCCCCTGATCTGGCCAATGTCACGAGGGCGATGCTCGGGCACCATGTGGACGCGTGCTTCAGTGCGTGCTTACGCGAGATAGGCGTAGGGCGCGAGGCGCTCGACGCTCAGGATTTCATCACCAAGGCGATCAAGGATCTTCAAGAGGCAAGGGCGATGCGGGGCGAGCATCGCCCCGCACCGCCAAGCGCCACTCCCTCTACCGATGAGGGCAAGGGGTTGCGTGTCTGCGTCAACATCCCATGGCTCAACAAAGCCGCGTCTCAGGAGCTCTTCTGTCCATCCCATGTGGGCCGATGTGAGGGTCCCCTCACAGCTATGTTCGCATGCCTTTCGGCTTGCCGAAGTACGCTTCCCTACACCAGCGCCACATGCGGAGCATCCTGGCAGCTCACGAGGCCAGGCACCAGGAGATCCTGGCGGAGGAGGCATTGATCCTTTCCGAGCCTCCTGGTCCAAATGATCCTCGACAGACCCCGGAGCCAGGCGACTCATGAGGAACGACTTCTATAGCACGTGTCTTCAACTAGCCCAACACTTCTTCCGCAACGGTGCCAGGTGACACTTTTTGGTTTGTTCAGTTGGGGCTGCCCCTCGGGCTGCATTATCCCCAAGCCATATGGGCCCGTCCCTATGGCATGTATCATTTTTGCATTTATCAGAACTTGCCTTACCTTGTGTTGCTTTGTGATTATCGCCTGTACACCTCGTGCCCCGACACCCTTCGCAGCTCCCGCGCATTACTAACCTCCCGATTGCTCATTCTACCCAAGGAACCACTAGCACGACCCATGTGCTCGGGTCCGTCCCTACAGCGCGGAAAAACCTGATACACCGAGCTCTGACTCGCGGCCAGCCCCGCGCATGTCACCCACTGGGTCCTCGGTACCTTCACATTCTTGCGGAAAGATCAACGTCAACAAGGCAAGCGGTTCCGCGTGCTATGAACTTTTTCTCAGATTGATTCGCAGGAACCTCCGGAGCCGGACTAGGAGTGGCCCCGTCGGCCACTCCCCTCGATGTGATCCATTTGCACGTTAAAGGGGGGCTCCTGAGCATTGCGCCTTAGGGGCTCCTACTGGCTCTCGAGCCCTCACCCCCTGGCCTTGACCATGCCATCGTGACCGGGCATACCAGCGGCGGCTGAGCCTCGCTCGAGGGCCAGGACCCGAGGACGTAGATCACCTATTCGAGCTAAAGGCAGAGAGACCGGAGCAAGCCCTATCTAGGGACGCTATCATCAGGGCATAGTCAGGCGTCGCGCAAGAAAGTCGCAGCAAGATAAGTCACCTCTTGTGTATCAGCTTCAATCTCATGCCCCAGTACTCCTACTTTCACGGTCTCACTCGAGCAACACCGTATTCCTTTTTGACCTTCAGGGAGCTGCTTGCGCGCTAAAGGGGACCCCCTGAGCATCGTGTCTCAGGGGCTCTTACCGGACCTCGGGCCGCTCACCTCCTGGCCTTGACCACGGCATCATGACCTGGCATACCAGCGACGACTGAAGCCTGCCTGAGGACTAGGTCATGTCAGCGTAGAGCACCAAACTACCACAAGAACGAAAAAGGGGCGCAATGCTCAAGAGAGATATACAATCACAATACTAAACGAGGAGCGATGACATTAAGGCAAAAGTATTACAACTTCTTACATACTGATACGTCTCCAACATATCTATAATTTTTGATTGTTCCATGCTATTATATATGATGTTTTGGATGTTTAATGAGGTTTATTATACACTTTTATATTATTTTTGGGACTAACCTACTAACCCAAAGGCCCAGTGCAGATTGCTGTTTTTTGCCTATTTCGGGGTTTCGCAGAAAAGGAATATCAAACAGAGTCCAAACGGAATGAAACCTTCGCGAGAGTTATTTTTGGAACAAAATCAACACGGAAGACTTGGAGTACACGCGAGGGAACGAAGGAGGCGGCCACGAGGGTTCAGGGCACACCCCCTCCTATAGGGCGCGCCCCCACCCTCGTGGGCCCCCTTTGGCTCCCTTGATGCCCTCCTTCCTCCTATATATACCCATGTACCCTGAAAACATCGAGGCAACGGAAAAAACCTAATTCCACCGCCGCAACCTTCTGTTCCCGTGAGATCCCATCTTGGGGCCTGTTCCGGAGCTCTGCCGGAGGGGGGATCTTCCACGGAGTGCTTCTACATCAACACCATCGCCTCACCATGAGTTGTGAGTAGTTTACCATAGACCTTCGGTTCCATAGTTAGTACCTAGATGGCTTCTTCTCTCTTTTTGGATCTCAATACCAAGTTCTCCTCGGTCTTCGAGGAGATCTATTCGATGTAATCTTTTTGCGGTGTGTTTGTCGAGATCCGATGAATTGTGGGTTTATGATCAAGTTTAACTATGAGAAATATTTGGTTCATTTCTGAATTCTTGTATGTATGATTATAATATCCTTGGAAGTCTCTTCGAATTATCGGTTTGGTTTGGCCTACTAGATCTATAGATCTTGCAATGGGAGAAGTGCTTGGCTTTGGGTTCAATCTTGTGGTGTCCTTTCCCAGTGACAGCAGGGGCAACAAGGCACGTATTGTATTGTTACAATCGAGGATAAAAAGATGGGGTTTATATGATATTGCTTGAGTTTGTCCCTCTACATCATGTCATCTTGCTTAAAGCATTACTCTGTTCTTATGAACTTAGTACTCTAGATGCATGTTGGATAGCGGTCGATGTGTGGAGTAATTGTAGTAGATGCAAAATCGTTTCGGTCTACTTGTCACGGACGTGATGCCTATATATAATGATCATGCCTAGATATTCTCATAATTATTCGCTTTTCTATCAATTGCTCGACAGTAATTTGTTCACCCACCGTAGAATTCTGCTATCATGAGAGAAGCCACTAGCGAAATCTATGGCCCCCGGGTCTATTCTCAACATATCAATCTACAATCTACTTTACTTTGTTGTTTTTACGTTCTGTTCTTATATCCAAGAATACCAAAAATATCAAACTATCATATCTATCAGATCTCACTTTCGTAAGTGACCGTAAAGGGATTGACAACCCCTTATCGTGTTGGCTGCGAAGTTCTTATTTGTTTGTGTAGGTGCGAGGGACTCACGCTTGGTCTCCTACTGGATTGACACCTTGGTTCTCAAAAACTGAGGGAAATACTTACGCTACTGTGCTGCATCACCCTTTCCTCTTCGAGGGAATACAATGCAAGCTCGAGAAGTAGCAAGAAGAATTACTGGCGCCGTTGCCGGGGAGGCTTACGCAAAAGTCATATACCAAGTACCTATCACAAACCCTTATCCTTCGCAATACATTTATTTGCCTCTCGTTTTCCTCTCCCCGACTTCACCCTTGCCTTCTTATTTGCCCTTGTTTTTGTTGTGTGTTTATCCTTCGCTTGCTTCTTGTTTGCTTGTGTGTTGGGTTGCTTGCTTGTCACTATGGCTCAGAACAATACCAAATTCTATGACTTCTCCAATACCAACAATAATGATTTTATTAGCACTCCGATTGCTCCTATTACCGATGCTGAATCTTGTGACATCAATGCTGCCTTGTTGAATCTTGTCATGAAAGATCAATTTTCCGGCCTTCCTAGTGAAGATGTCGCTACCCATCTAAACAACTTTGTTGATTTGTGTGATATGCAAAAGAAGAGCGATACGGATAATGATATTGTTAAATTCAAGCTATTTTCGTTTTCACTTAGAGATCGTGCTAAAACTTGGTTTTCCTCTTTGCCTAGAAATAGTATTGATTCATGGAATAAGTGCAAAGATGCCTTTATCTCTAAGTATTTTCCTCCTGCTAAGATCATCTCTCTTAGAAACGGTATTATGAATTTTAAGCAACTAGATCATGAGCATGTTGCACAAGCTTGGTAGAAAATGAAATTAATGATACATAATTGCCCTACACATGGTTTGAACTTATGGATGATTATACAAAAAAATTATGCTGGCTTGAATTTAGCTTCAAGAAATCTTTTAGATTCGGCCGCAGGAGGCACTTTCATGGAAACTACCTTAGGAGAAGCTACCAAACTCCTAGATAATATTATGGTTAATTATTCTCAATGGCACACCGAAAGATCTACTAGTAAAAAAGTGCATGCTATTGAAGAGATTAGTGTTTTGAGTGGAAAGATGGATGAACTTATGAAATTATTTGCTACTAAGAGTGCTTCTTCTAATCCTAATGATATGCCTTTATCCACGTTGATTGAAAATAATAATGAATCTTTGTATGTGAATTTTGTTGGTAGGAATAATTTTGGTAACAATGCTTATAGAGGAAACTTTAATCCTAGGCCTTTTCCTAGTAATTCCTCTAGTAATTATGGTAATTCCTACAATAAATCTTATGGAAATTTTGGTAAGATGCCTTCTGAATTTGAAATTAGTGTTAAGGAGTTTATGATTTCGCAAAAGAATTTCAATGCTTTGCTTGAAGAAAAAATGATTAAGATTGCGAGTTGGCTAGAAGCGTGGATAGAATTAATCTTGATGTTGATTCTTTGAAACTTAGATCTATTCCACCTAAGCATGATATCAATGAGTCTCTCAAAGCCATGAGAATTTCCATTGATGAATGCAAAGAAAGAACCGCTAGGATGCGTGCTAAAAAGAGAGCTTTATAAAAGCGTGTTCTTCTAGTTATTATGAAAATAAAGATGAAGAACTGAAAGTTATTGATGTGTCTCCTATTAGATCCTTGTTTTCTAGTATGAATCTTGATAAAGATGGGACTGGAGATGAGTCTACTTTAATTAAAAGGCGTCCCAACGATTCGGAATTTTTAGGTCTTGATGCTAAAATTGTTAAAAGTGGGATTGAAGAGATTAAAACTTTGCATAGTGATGAACCCACTACTTTGAATTTCAAGGGATTCGGTTGTGATAATTTCTCTTTCATTGATTGTATTTCCAATCTGTACTAAATTCTCCGCATGCTTATAGTCAAAATAAAGCTTTTACCAAACACATAGTTGATGCTTTGATGCAATCTTATGAAGAAAAACTTGAACTAGAAGTTTCTATCCTTAGAAAGCTTTATGATGAATGGGAACCTACTATTAAAATTAAAATTAAGGATCATGAATGCTTTGCTTTGTGTGATTTGGGTGCAAGTGTTTCCACTATCCCAAAAACTTTGTGTGATTTGTTAGGTTTCCATGAGCTTGATGATTGTTCTTTCAATTTGCATCTTGCAGATTCTACTATTAAGAAACCTATGGGAAGGATTAATGATGTTCTTATGGTTGCCAACATGAATTATGTGCCCGTAGATTTCATTGTTCTTGATATAGATTGCAATCCTTCATGTCCTATTATTCTTGGTAGACCTTTCCTTAGAATGATTGGTGCAATTATTGATATGAAGGAAGGAAATATTATATTCCAATTTCCATTAAGGAAAGGCATGGAACACTTTCCTAGAAAGACAATCAAATTACATTATGAATCCATTATGAGATCCACTTATGGATTGCCTTCCAAAGATGGCAATACCTAGATCTATCCTTGTAAAGTGCCTAGCTAGGGGCGTTAAACGATAGCGCTTGTTGGGAGGCAACCCAATTGTATTTTCTTTGTTTTTGCTTATGTTTAGGAACAAATATTGCATCTAGCTTCTGTTTAGATGTGGTTTTCTGTTTTAATTAGTGTTTGTGCCAAGTAGAACCTTTGGGAAGACTTGTGTGAAGTTTATATGATCTTGCTGTAAAAAGCAGAAACATTAGCGCTCACGAGAATAGTCACCAGATTTTACTGGAGAGTGCTATTTAGTTTATTCTTTTTGCAGATGATTAATAGACAAATTCCTCACGTTTACCAATTTATTTCAATTTTTTTGGAGTTACAGAAGTATTCGAAAGTTATAGATTACTATAGACTGTTTTGTTTTTGACAGATTTTGTTTTTCGTGTGTTGTTTGCTTATTTTGATGAATCTATGAGTAGTATTGGGAGGTATGAATCATAGAGAAGTTGGAATACAGTAGGTTTAACACCAATATAAACAAATAATGAGTTCATTACAGTACCTTTTAGTGGTGGTTTGTTTTCTTATACTAACGGAGCTCATGAGATTTTTGGCTAAGTTTTGTGTTGTGAAGTTTTCAAGCTTTGAGTATGGATTTGATGGACTATAAAACAAAAAGTGGCAAGAGCCTAAGCTTGGGGATGCCCAAGACACCCCCAAGGTAATATTCAAGGTCAACCAAAAGCCTAAGCTTGGGGATGCCGCGGGAAGGCATCCCCTCTTTCGTCTTCATCTATCGGTAACTATACTCAGGACTATATTTTTATTCACCACATGATATGTGTTTTGCTTGGAGCATCATGTATGATTTGAGTCTTTGATTGTTAGTTTGCCAGAATCATCCTTGCTGGACACACCTTTTTGAGAGAGATAAATATGGTCTAGAATTTGTTAGAACACTCTATATGCTTCACTTATATCTTTTGAGCTAAATAGTTTTGCTCTAGTGCTTTACTTATATCTTTTAGAGCATGGTGGTGATTTTATTTTGTAGAAATTGTTAATCTCTCATGCTTCACTTATATCCTTTTGAGAGTCTTTTAGAACAGCATGGTAATGTGCCTTGGTTATAAAACTAGTCCTAATATGATAGGCATCCAAGATGAATGTAGTAAAAACTTTCATACGAAGTGCATTGAATATGATGAGAAGTTTGATACTTGATGATTGTTTTGAGATATGAGGATGGTGATATTAGAGTCATGCTAGTGGAGTAATTATGAATTTGAGAAATACTTGTGTTAAAGTTTGTGATTCCCGTAGCATGCACGTATGGTGAACCGCTATGTGACGAAGTTAGATCATGAGGTATTTGTTGAGTGTCATCCTTTGTGTGGAGGTCGGGGGCGCGCGGTGGTTAACTCCTACCAAGCTCCCCCTAGGAGCATGCGTTGATTGCTTTGTTTTGATGACTCGTAATTTTTTGCAATAAGTATATGAGTTCTTTATGACTAATGTTGAGTCCATGGATTGTACGCACTCTCACCCTTCCACCATTGCTAGCCTCTCTCATACCGCGCAACTTTCGCCGGTACCATACACCCACCATATACCTACCTCAAAACAGCCATCATATCTACCTATCATGGCATTTCCATAGCCATTCCGAGATATATTTCTATCCAACTTTCCACCGTTTTGTTCATATGACACGCTTCATATTGTCATATTGCAATGCATGATCATGTAGTTGGCATCGTATATGTGGCAAAGCCACCATGCATAAATTTTCATACATGTCACTCTTGATTCATTGCACATCCCGGTACACCGCCGTAGGCATTCATATAGAGTCATACTTTGTTCTAGTATCGAGTTGTAATATCGAGTTGTAAATCAATATAAGTGTGATGATCATCATTATTAGAGCATTGTCCCAAAGAAAAAAAAGAAAAAAGGAAAGGCCAAGAAAGAGAAAGGCCCAAAAAAAGAAAAAAAAAGAAGAAAAAAAAGGACAATGCTACTATCTTTTTTCCACACTTGTGCTTCAAAGTAGCACCATGTTCTTCATGATAGAGAGTCTCATGTTTAGTCACTTTCATATACTAGTGGGAATTTTCATTATAGAACTTGGTTTGTATATTCCAACGATGGGCTTCCTCAAATGCCCTAGGTCTTCGTGATCAAGCAAGTTGCATGCACACCCACTTAGTTTCTTTTCTTGAGCTTTCATACATTTATAGCTCTAGTGCATCCGTTGCATGGCAATCCCTACTCACTCACATTGATATCTATTGATGGGCATCTCCATAGCCCGTTGATACGCCTAGTCGATGTGAGACTATCTTCCTCCTTTTTATCTTCTCCACAACCACCACTATATTCCACCTATAGTGCTATATGCATGGCTCACGCTCATGTATTGCGTGAAAGTTGAAAGGTTTGAAAAAATTGAGTATGAAAACAAGTGCTTGGCTGAAACCGGGGTTGTGCATGATATGAATATTTTGTGTGATGAAGAGGGAGCATAGCCAGACTATATGATTTTGTAGGGATAACTTTCTTTAGCCATGTTATTTTGAGAAGACATCGTTACTTTATTAGTATGCTTGAAGTATTATTATTTCTTATGTCAATATAGACTTTTGTCTTGAATCTTTCGGATCTGAACATTCATGCCACAATAAAGAGAATTACATTGAAAATTATTTTGGTTAGCATTCCACATCAAAAAATCTCTTTTTTATCATTTACATACTCGAGGACGAGCAGGAATTAAGCTTGGGGATGCTTGATACGTCTCCAACGTATCTATATTTTTTTATTGTTCCATACTATTATATATGATGTTTTGGATGTTTAATGGGATTTATTATACACTTTTATATTATTTTTGGGACTAACCTACTAACCCAAAGGCCCAGTGCAGATTGTTGTTTTTTTGCCTATTCCAGGGTTTCGCAGAAAAGGAATATCAAACGGAGTCCAAACAGAATGAAACCTTCGCGAGAGTTATTTTTGGAACAAAATCAACACGGAAAACTTGGAGTACATGCGAGGGAACGAAGGAGGCGGCCACGAGGGTCCAGGGCGCGCCCCCTCCTACAGAGCGCGCCCCCACCCTCGTGGGGCCACTCTGGCTCCCCTGATGCCCTCCTTCCTCCTATATATACCCATGTACCCTGAAAACATCGAGGCAACAGAAAAAACCCTAATTCCACCGCTGCAACCTTCTGTTCCCATGAGATCCCATCTTGGGCCCTGTTCTGGAGCTCCGTCGGAGGGGGGGGGGGTCTTCCATGGAGTGCTTCTACATCAACACCATCGCCTCACCATGAGTTGTGAGTAGTTTACCACAGACTTTCGGGTCCATAGTTAGTACCTAGATGGATTCTTCTCTCTTTTTGGATCTCAATACCAAGTTCTCCTCGGTCTTCGAGGAGATCTATTCGATGTAATCTTTTTGCGGTGTGTTTGTCGAGATCCGATGAATTGTGGGTTTATGATCCAGTTTATCTATGAGAAATATCTGGTTCTTTTCTGAATTCTTTTATGTATGATTATAATATCCTTGCAAGTCTCTTCGAATTATCAGTTTGGTTTGGCCTACTAGATCTATAGTTCTTGCAATGGGAGAAGTGCTTGGCTTTGGGTTCAATCTTGCAGTGTCCTTTCCCAGTGACAGCAGAAGCAGCGAGGCACGTATTGTATTGTTGCCATCGAGGATAAAAAGATGGAGTTTATATCATATTGCTTGAGTTTATCCCTCTACATCATGTCATCTTGCTTAAAGCATTACTGTATTCTTATGAACTTAGTACTCTAGATGCATGTTGGATAGCGGTCGATGTGTGGAGTAATAGTAGTAGATGCAAAATCGTTTCGGTCTACTTGTCACGGACGTGATGCCTATATATAATGATCATGCCTAGATATTATCATAATTATTCGCTTTTCTATCAATTGCTTGACAGTAATTTGTTCACCCACCGTAGAATTCTGCTATCATGAGAGAAGCCACTAGCTGCCCGTGGGTCTATTCTCAACATATCAATCTATAATCTACTTTACTTTGTTGTTTTTACTTTCTATTCTTATATCCAAAAATACCAAAAATATCAAACTATCCTATCTATCAGATCTCACTTTTGTAAGTGACCGTAAAGGGATTGACAACCCCTTATCGCGTTGGCTGCGAAGTTCTTATTTGCTTGTGCAGGTGCGAGGGACTCGCGCGTGGTCTCCTACTGGATTGATACCTTGGTTCTCAAAAACTGAGGGAAATACTTACGCTACTGTGTTGCATCACCCTTTCCTCTTCGAGGGAATACAACGCAAGCTCGAGAAGTAGCACATACCCCCACGGGGCTTGACACATTTCCGTGCAGGGAAACAAAAGAAGAAAGCTTGGGAGAGGGAATACAACGCAAGCTCGAGAAGTAGCACATACCCCCACGGGGCTTGACACAATTCCGCGCAGGGAAACAAAAGAAGAAAGCTTGGGAGAACCCTGGCCAAGGGACGTCACCGACGACGCCGGTCGGACGCTGATGCCATGTTCCGTGCATGGCGAGAGCTTGATGGCTTGTAGCTATCATCGTCATTGGACTCCAGAGAATCGCTGGACTCCGAGGACTCGCTGCCGCTGCTGGAGGAGCTACTGGAAAGGCCAAGGGCAAGTTCAGCGCCCGTGGCCGTGCCGCACGAATTGCCCCTCCCGGGGTAGCACTCCAGGCGTTGGTCGTCCTCACCGAAAACCTCGAAGAAAAGCGTGGAGGCTCCGTCGTATTTGAAGTGGATGGCGGAGGGCCTTCCAGAGAGCAAGTGCGGGCGATCTCGCCCCGTCCTCTAGTCATGAAGACGTCGCCCGGGGGTACGACCTCGACCTCCGCTTCGATAGCTTGGCTGCAGCACCTGGCATGTTGCAG
Organism: Secale cereale; assembly: GCA_902687465.1. NCBI lineage: Eukaryota > Viridiplantae > Streptophyta > Magnoliopsida > Poales > Poaceae > Secale > Secale cereale. The sequence continues at coordinate 635,146,304 of LR738710.1, forward strand.
CCACAACTCGGCGGCCCCCCTCGGCAGTATCAACTCAGCCAAGAATCTCGGGAGCCGGATCCACGAGAGCGGCGGCATCGCCATCCACACCACGAACTTGCGGGGTATTTCTTCGACATGGGTATGCGAGCTAGCCGACCGTACGGCTGCGGCTTGTCCTCCGCGATCCCAGCTTGTGCGGGGACAAGAATCGCCCGCCTGACCAAGGCCTTGCGCGCTGTTGTACACGGGGATCAGGAAGCCAGGCGGAGGCCGCTCAATCCAAGGCCGCTTCGCTTCTAGACCCTCGCCGGCCTCACGGGAGCGGCCAAGCCTTTTCTTCCGCGGGAATGGACCGGGCTCCTCCCGAGGAGCCTTGCCCTTCTCTGCCACGGAGAACCTCCTTATCGGCGCCATGGATATTTCGGCAAGATGGCGAGACAAGGAGGAGAAAGAAGGAACAAGCAGCAAAGAGATGGAGATTAGCAGGGGGCTCCGCCCCCCTCATTTATAGCAAGAGGGAGGCAAATCGCCAGACTCCACGATCGCAAGTAATGATGATCTTTTTGCATGCAGCATGCTCTTGTCAAGTCGAACGGTTGCCGAGGTAGCGTGGTGAAGCGGAGACACCCACATCCCATCAGGCGCCATGCGTCAACCAGGTCCGGAAGCGGTTGGGGCCCGTGACGCTTTGACCTTGCCCTTTTGCTTCGCATCGAAGCCAAGTCCGAGCGCGCCTTGGGCCCGGGGGCTACTGTCGGCGTCTTGGGAACTAGGGTACCTAGATTTGCCTGCCTGCAGCCCATGGCCTGGCCCCTTCACCGGCCTGGTACGGCCCTTCTTCGACATCAGCACACAAGACCCTCGCGATGGGCCAAGCCTCGCGAGGCGGATGACACCAAGGCCTCCAGAAGGAGCAGCCCCCTAGGCTCGCTCCTGAGGAGCGAAGATCTCTATGTGAACCCTCACCTTGTGAGGTTCAGATGACGCAAGCCATGGCGCCAACGGGCGTAGTGCAGCAGGTTTCCTCTTTGGTGCTAAAGAAGCAAGCGCCGGCGCGGAGTCTCGAGGAATCAGCCAAAGGTTTCCATTTCTATGCAACAAGACTAAGACTGCCAGGACGATAGGACAGAGGTCATCTTCGAGCCCACCATGGCATCACAACCAGAAGATTTGCACACGAAGACCACTTTCGTTGGGATAAGATGTACTAGTTGTCTCCCTTCAAATTTGGCTATTGTGGGATCCCTTCCCGCCTTCATTTTGGGAAGAGAACCAAGGCCACTACAAATATAGCCTAGCCACCACCGTAGCAATGGAACGATCATTCAGATCACCCTCACCACCACCCAAGCAAGAACACACCTCATGAGGTTGTTCCACCACTCTACTAGTTCATCCTCATCCCACCTCGAGGCAATCCACCACAAAGCAGGAGTCGGGTATTACACCGCGAGGTGGCCCGAACCTGGGTAAATTGCCTTGTCCCATTTCCTTCATGTTGATCGAGCTAGGTCGTGGGGACGATGAGTAGGCACACAGGGGAAGTTGATTTCTTCGCACGCACCCAAGTGTCCGAATCTAAGAAGGGTCTATAGAGCCCCGAATCCGACAGCTTGGTGGGCAGGAGCTGGTCGTATGGCACTTGGAGCATATCAAACGTCTCGACGAAGATGACGTTGAAGCCCGTGCCGCCATCGATGAGTGTCTTGGTGACATGGACGTTGTTGATGGTAGGATAGCAGAGCATCGGGAGCGCACCGGTGGTGGCCGCGCACTTGAGCTGGTCAGCAGATTCAAAGGTGATAGCATACTTGGACCATCTGATGGGACACGACGCCTCGAGCTTCGGAAGGGCTGCGTTCACCTCGCGAACGAACTGCTTGAAGACGTGACGGGAGGCCGGGGCCTGAGCATCGCCCAGGATGCAGGCAATGGCACGAGGCTCTTGGAAGCGCTTGATACGTCCATTTTGCATCATGCTTATAAGTTGATATTTATTGCATTATGGGCTGTTATTATATGTTTTGTCACAATACTTATGCCTTTTCTCTCCTATTTTACAAGGTTTACATGAAGAGGGAGAATGCCGGCAGCTGGAATTCTGGGCTAGAAAAGGAGCAAACTCTGGAAACCTATTATGCACAACTCCAAAAGCCCCGAAACTCAATAGAACTTCGTTTCAGAAAATATAAAAAATATCAAGCGAAAGAAGTCCACGAGGGGGGCCACCGGCTGTCCACGAGGGTGGGGGGCGCGCCCCCTTCCCAGGGTGCACCCCCCTGCCTCGTGGGCCGGCCGGCAGGCCCCTGATGCCCATCTTCTCCTATATGAGGTGTTTTGACCTAGAAAAAAAATCATAAGGAGGCTTTTGGGACCACACGCCACCGTCTCGAGGCGGAACCGAGGCGGAAACCAATCTAGGGCTCCGGCAGAGCTGTTCTGCCGGGGATACTTCCCTCCGGGAGGGGGAAATCGTCACCGCCGTCATCACCAACAACTCTCCCATCTTGAGGAGGGCTATCTTCATCAACATCTTCACCAGCACCATCTCCTCTCAAAACCCTAGCTCATCTCTTGTATCCAATCTTTGTACCCAAACCTCAGATTGGTACCTGGGGTTGCTAGTAGTGCCGATTACTCCTTGTAGTTGATGCTAGTTGGTTTATTTGGTGGAAGATCATATGTTCAGATCCATTATGCATATTAATACCCCTCTGATCATGAACCATATTATGTCTTGTGAGTAGTTACTTTTGTTCCTGAGGACATGGGAGAAGTCTTGCTATTAGTAGTCATGTGAATTTGGTCTTCGTTCGATATTTTGATGTGATGTATGTTGTCTCTCCTCTAGTGGTGTCATGTGAACATCAACTACATGACACTTCACCATTATTTGGGCCTAGAGGAAGACATTGGGAAGTAATAAGTAGATGATGGGTTGCTAGAGTGACAGAAGCTTAAACCCTAGTTTATGCGTTGCTTCGTAAGGGGCTGATTTGGATCCATATGTTTCAGGCTATGGTTAGGTTTACCTTAATACTTCTTTTGTAGTTGCGGATGCTTGCATTAGTGGTTAATCATAAGTGGGAGGCTTGTCCAAGTAAGGACAGCACCCAAGCACCGGTCCACCCACATACCAAATTATCAAAGTACCGAACGCGAATCAGATGATCGTGATGAAAACTAGCTTGACGATAATTCCCATGTGTCCTCGGGAGCGCTTTCCTTTATATAAGAGTTTGTACAGGCTTGTCCTTTGCTACAAAAAGGATTGGGCCACCTTGCTGCACCTTATTTTCTTTTACCGTTTGTCACTTGCTACCAATTATCTTATCACAAAACTATCGGTTACCTATAATTTCAGTGCTTGCAGAAAACACCTTACTGAAAATTGCCTATCATTTCCTTCTGCTCCTCGTTGGGTTCGACACTCTTACTTATCGAAAGGGCTACGATAGATCCCCTACACTTGTGGGTCATCAAGACTCTTTTCTGGCGCCGTTGCCGGGGAGTGAAGCGCCTTTGGTAAGTGGAATTTGGTAAGGAAAAATTTATAGGGTGCTGAAATTTATTGTCACTTGTTACTATGGCTCAAAATCCTTTGAGGGGCTTGTTCGGGGTATCTTCACCCCGACCAGAAGAGCAAAGAGTTGCTCCTCAACCTACTGCACCTATTGAAAATGTTTGCTTTGAGATTCCTTCGGGTATGATAGAGAAACTGCTTGAAAATCCTTTTACAGGAGACGGAACACTGCATCCCGATTTACATCTAATCTATGTGGATGAAGTTTGTGGATTATTTAAGCTTGCAGGTATGCCCGAGGATGTTATCAAGAAGGTCTTCCCTTTATCTTTGAAGGGAGATGCATTGACATGGTTTAGGCTATGCGATGATATGGGATCATGGAACTATAATCGTCTGAAGTTGGAATTTCATCAGAAGTTCTACCCTATGCACCAGGTTCATCGTGATCGTAATTATATCTATAATTTCTGGCCTCGCGAAGGAGAAAGCATCGCTCAAGCTTGGGGGAGGCTTAAGTCAATGTTATATTCATGCCCCAATCATGAGCTCTCAAGAAAAATGATCATTCAAAATTTTTATGCTCGGGTTTCTCTTAATAATTGCTCCATGCTCGATACTTCTTGTTCTAGCTCTTTTATGATGAAGACTATTGAATTCAAACGGGATTTATTGGAAAGAATTAAACGCAACTCTGAAGATTGGGATCTCGACGAAGGTAAGGAGTCAGGTATAACCCCTAATTTTGATTGTGTTAAAGCTTTTATGGATACCGATGTTTTCCGTGAGTTTAGCACTAAATATGGACTTGACTCTGAGAGAGTAGCTTCTTTTTGTGAATCTTTTGCTACTCATGTCGACCTCCCCAAGGAGAAGTGGTTTAAATACCATCCCCCTATTGAAGTAAAAGTAGTTGAACCTATTAAAGTTGAAGAAAAGACTATCACTTATAATGTTGATCCTGTTATTCCTACTGCTTATATTGAGAAACCACCTTTCCCTGTTAGGATAAAGGATCATGCTCAAGCTTCAACTATAGTTCGTAAGAGTAATACTAGAACACCTACACCCTCTGAGCAAATTAAAGGTGAACCTAGTGTTGCTATGGTTAAAGATCTCTTAGTAGAATATTTAGATGGACACGTTATTTACCTCCAAGAAGAGTCTGCTAAGATAGCCAAACCCAATACTAGGAGCAAACATAGACCTATTGTGGGCTTGCCTATCATCTCTGTTAAGATAGGAGATCATTGTTACCATGGTTTATGCAACGTAGGTGCTAGTGCGACTATTATCCCTCTTGATTTGTATCACGAAATTATGCATGATATTACACCCGTTGAGTTAGAAGGGATTGATGTTACTATTAAGCTTGCTAATAGAGACATTATTTCACCAGTTGGGATTGTTAGAGATATTGAAGTCTTGTGCGGGAAGGTTAAATACCCTGCTGATTTTCTAGTTCTTAGTTCCCCACAAGATGAATTTTGTCCCATTATATTTGGTAGACCCTTCTTGAATACTATTAATGCCAAGATAGACTGCGTGAAAGATATTGTTACTGTTGGATTAGGGGATATGTCTCATGATTTTAACTTTGCTAAATTTCGTAGACAACCCCTTGAAAACGCACCACCCAGTAAGGATGAAATTATTGGTCTTGCTTCTATTGCCGTACCACCTAATGATCCTTTAGAACAATACTTGCTAGACCATGAAAATGATATGCATATGAATGGGAGAAGGGAAATAGATGAAATATTCCTTAAACAGGGACCCGTATTGAAAAACAACTTGCATGTTGAAATCTCAGGTGATCCTCCTCCACCCAAGGGTGATCCCATGTTTGAACTTATTACCTGATAATCTTAAGTATGTTTATCTTGATGAAAAGAAGATATATCCTGTTATTATTAGTGCTAACCTTTCATAGCAGGAAGAAGAAAAACTATTGAAAACTCTGAAGAAGCATCATGCTGCTATTGGATATACTCTGGATGATCTTAAGGGCATTAGTCCCACTATATGCCAACACAAGATAAAATTGGAAGAAAATACTAAACCGGTTATTGATCATCAGCGACGGTTAAATCCTAAAATGAAAGAAGTGGCAAGGAAGGAAATACTAAAGCTTGTAGAGGCAGGTATTATCTATCCCGTTGCTGATAGACAGTGGGTAAGTCCTGTCCATTGTGTTCCTAAAAAGGGAGGTATGACTATTGTTCCTAATGATAAAGATGAATTGATCCCGCAAAGAATAGTTGCAGGTTATAGGATGGTAATTGATTTCCGTAAGTTAAATAAAGCTACTAAGAAAGATCATTATCCCTTGCCATTCATTGATCAAATGCTAGAAAGGTTATCCAAACATACTCATTTCTGCTTTCTAGATGGTTATTTTGGTTTTTCTCAAATACATTTGTCAAAAGGGGATCAAGAAAAGACCACCTTTACTTGTCCTTTCGTTATCTTTGCTTATAGACGCATGCCTTTTGGTTTATGTAATGCACCTGCTACCTTTCAAAGATGTATGCTGGCTATATTCTCTGATTTTTGTGAAAAGATTGATGAGGTTTTCATGGATGATTTCTCCGTTTACGGAACTTCTTTTGATGATTGCTTAAGCAACCTTGATCGAGTTTTGCAGAGATGTGAAGACACTAATCTTGTCTTGAATTGGGAGAAGTGCCACTTTATGGTTAATGAAGGCATTGTCTTGGGACATAAAAATTTTGAAAGAGGTATTGAAGTTGACAAAGCTAAAGTTGATGCTATTGAAAAGATGCCATGCCCTAAGGACATCAAAGGTATACGAAGTTTCCTTGGTCATGCCGGGTTTTATAGGAGGTTCATTAAGGACTTCTCCAAAATCTCCAGGCCTCTGACTAATCTCTTACAAAAAGATATTCCTTTTGTCTTTGATGATGATTGTCTAGAAGCATTTAAAATACTTAAGAAAGCATTGATCTCTGCACCTATTGTCTAGCCTCCTGACTGGAATTTACCCTTTGAGATTATGTGCGATGCTAGTGATTATGTTGTAGGAGCTGTTCTAGGGCAAAGATTTGATAAGAAATTGAATGTTATCCAGTATGCTAGTAAAACTCTAGATAGTGCCCAAAGAAATTATGCCACTACTGAGAAAGAATTTTTAGCAGTTGTATTTGCTTGTGATAAGTTTAGACCCTATATCGTTGATTCTAAAGTAACTATTCCCACTGATCATGCTTCTATCAAATACCTTATGGAAAATAAAGATGCTAAACCTAGAATTATTAGATGAGTTCTCTTGCTGCAAGAATTTGACTTGCATATTATTGATAGAAAGGGAGTTGAGAACCCTGCAGCAGATAACTTGTCTAGGTTAGAGAATATACTTGATGACCCACAACCTATTGATGATAGCTTTCCTGATGAAAAATTAGCTATCATAAATACTTCTCGTACTGCTCCATGGTATGCTGATTATGCTAATTATATTGTTGCTAAGTTTATACCTCCTAGCTTCACATACCAGCAAAAGAAAAGTTCTTCTATGATTTGAGACATTACTTATGGGATGACCCACATCTTTATAAAGAAGGAGTAGATGGTATTATTAGACGTTGTGTACCTGAGCATGAACAGGAATAGATCCTACGCAAGTGCCACCCCGAAGCTTATGGGGGACACCATGCGGGAGATAGAACTGCACACAAGGTATTGCAATCCGGTTTTTATTGGCCTACTCTCTTCAAGGATGCCCGTAAGTTTGTCCTATCTTGTGATGAATGACAAAGAATTGGTAATATCAGTAGATGTCAAGAAATGCCTATGAATTATTCACTTGTTATTGAACCATTTGATGTTTGGGGCTTTGATTATATGGGACCGTTTCCTGCCTCTAATGGGTACACACATATTGTAGTTGTTGTTGATTACGTTACTAAGTGGGTAGAAGCTATTCCAACTAGTAGTGCTGATCATAACACCTCTATTAAGATGCTTAAAGAAGTTATTTTCCTGGGGTTTGGAGTCCCTAGATACTTAATGACTGATGGTGGTTCTCACTTTACTCATGGTGCTTTTTATAAGATGCTTGCAAAATACGATGTGAACCATAGAATTGCATCCCCCTATCACCCACAGACTAGCGGTCAAGTAGAAATAAGTAATAGAGAGTAGAAACTAATCTTGCAAAAGAAAGTTAATAGGTCTAGGAAGAATTGGTCCAAGAAACTTGATGATGCATTGTGGGCCTATAGAACTGCATACAAGAATCCTATGGGTATGTCTCCATATAAGATGGTATATGGAAAAGCTTGTCATTTACCTCTTGAGCTAGAACATAATACATATTGGGCTATTAAAGAGCTCAATTATGATTTCAAACTTGCCGGTGATAAGAGGTTATTTGACATTAGCTGTCTGGATGAATGGAGAACCCAGGCTTATGAGAATGCCAAGCTGTTTAAAGAAAAAGTTAAAAGATGGCATGACAAAAGGATACAAAAGCGTGAATTTTATGTAGGTGATTATGTATTGCTATACAACTCTCGTTTAAGATTTTTTGCAGGAAAACTTCTCTCCAAGTGGGAAGGACCTTATGTTATCGAGGAGGTCTATCGTTCCGGTGCCACAAAAATCAACAACTTCGAAGGCACAAATCCGAAGGTGGTGAACGGTCAAAGAATCAAACATTATATCTCAGGTAATCCTATAAATGTTGAAACCAATGTTATTGAAACCGTAACCCCGAAGGAATACATAAGGGACACTTTCCAGAACGATTCAGCCTCCGAAAAGGAAGATGTATGTAATACGGTAAGTAAACCGACTCCAAAACAGTTCTAAAGGCAATTTTTCTCCATCTTGGAATATTTAGAAAAATAAGAAGCATTCCGGAGGAGACACGAGGCGTCCACGAGGGTGGAGGGCGCGCCCCCCTTCCCAGGGCGCGCCCCCTGCCTCGTGGGCACCCCGTGTGTCCCCCGGACTCTGTTTTCTTGTGGGATACTCCTTTTGGTCGGTAACAATTCATTATATATACTCCCGAAGGTTTTGACCTCTGTATCATGCAAAAATCCTCTGTTCTTGTTTAGAGTTGTTTTCTGCTAGGGTTTGCGAAGCCAGGCATCATGACACCTCCCTCCTCCAACAACGAAGGCAACGATGCTTGGCTAATGAAGATAGATCTGAAGAGGGAAGGACCCGAGGAGATCCACAGGGAGAAGAAGATCAAGATGGAGGTGGAAGATCCAGCTCCGGCATCGGGAGAAGAAGACACCTCTAAATCCCTTCCTAATCTCTTTACCTCAACTGAGATAGAAGCTTTCAGGATGATTGAGTTAGCTCAGATTCGAAACAAGCATCTCACAAGTGAAAATATTTTGTTGAAGGATTACATAGCTGCACTCAAAGGTATTATCCGCAAGCTGGAGGATCTCCTACGCTCGATATATGATGACCCGCCATCACTTCTTTCAACTTCATCATCACCACCCCCGAAGAAGGAGACATAATCATATGGGTATGGGCACCCCCCTTGGCAACTTCCAAGCTTGGGGGAGTGACCTTGGTATCGTATCACCATTACTCCTATCTTTACCGTTTTACTTAGTTCGATCCTTTTGGTAGTATCTTGATCTAGTAGAATAAAGTTAGCATGATCTAGTTGTGAGCTTTTGCTTTGTGAGATTTACCCTTTGTAATCTAGTCCGTGAGTTATATAATAAAGATTAGTGTTGAGTCAAGGTCTTGATTTCCTCACTTGGATCATGATAAAAAGAAAGAAAACATAAAGCGTATCAAAAAGATCATATCGATCTTGTGGGAAGTAATGACTTCACATACAAAAGTATGATAAATAAAAGTTGTTGGGAGTTGACAAACATAGTTTTGGTCATCGTTGAAATTAATAGGAAGTAATAAAAGAAGAGAGGCTTCACATAAAAATATACTATCTTGGACATCTTTTACGATTGTGAGCACTCATTAAAGTATGACATGCTAAAGAGTTGATGTTGGACAAGGAAGACAACATAATGGGATATGTCTTCTTATATCCGAAATAAAGTATATTGTCATGGATCATCCAACATGTTGAGCTTGCCTTTCCCCCTCATGCTAGCCAAAACTCCTCGCACTAAGTAGAGATACTACTTGTGCTTCCATATATCCTTAAACCCAGTTTTTCCATGAGAGTCCACCATACCTACCTATGGATTGAGAAAGATCCTTCCAAGTAAGTTGTCATGTTACAAACTCGCTAAAATATGTATGATCTATTGGTGTGGGATAAATTAGCTTTATATGATCTTGTGCTATGGAAGTAATAAAAGCGACAGACTGTATAATAAAGGTCCTTATCACAAGTGGCAATATAAAGTGAAGTTCTTCTATGCTAAGACTTTGTGCATCCAACTACAAAAACACATGACAACCTCTCCTTCCCTCTGCGAAGGGCCTATCTATTATTCTTGCCTTATAAGTGTCAAGGTGAAATCCACCTTTACTTTTTACATTTTATCCTTTGGCAAGCACATTGTGTTGGAAAGATCCTGACATATATACCCACTTGGATGTAAGTTTTCATGATCTATTACTGTTGACATTACCCTTGAGGTAAAAGGTTGGGAGGCAACACCATAAGCCCCTATCTTTCTCTGTGTCTGATTAAAACTCCATAAACATAAGTATTGCGTGAGTGTGAGAAATTGCGAAAGACTATATGATAGTTGAGCATGTAGGCTTGCTGAAAAGCTCTTATATTGACTCTTTCCGATGTTACGATAAATTGCAATTGCTTCAATGATCGAGATCAAAGTTTGTTAGTTTTCAATGAAGTTTATGATTCATACTTGATAATGTGGATGAATTTTTACTTTAGCATAAGAATCATATGACAATATATATATGTTGTTGTTATGAAAATGATCATGATGCCCTCATGTCCGTATTTTGTTTTTATCGACACCTCTATCTCTAAACATGTGGACATATTTTTCGATATCGGCTTTCGCTTGAGGACAAGAGAGGTCTAAGCTTGGGGGAGTTGATACGTCCATTTTGCATCATGCTTATATGTTCATATTTATTGCATTATGGGTTATTATTATATGTTTTGTCACAATACTTATGCTTTTTCTCTCCTATTTTACAAGGTTTACATGAAGAGGGAGAATGCCGGCAGCTGGAATTCTGGGCTGGAAAAGGAGCAAACTCTGGAAATCTATTATGCACAACTCCAAAAGCCCCAAAACTCAACAGAACTTCATTTCAGAAAATATAAAAAATATCTGGTGATAGAAGTCCACGAGGGGGCCACCGGCTGTCCACGAGGGTGGGGGCGCGCCCCCTGCCTCGTGGGCCATCCGGAAGGCCCCCGATGCCCATCTTCTCCTATATGAGGTGTTTTGACCTGGAAAAAAAATCATAAGGAGTCTTTCGGGACCAAACGCCGCCGTCTCGAGGCGGAACCGAGGCAGAAACCAATCTAGGGCTCCGGTAGAGCTGTTCTGCCGGGGATACTTCCCTACGGGAGGGGGAAATCGTCACCTCCGTCATCACCAACAACTCTCCCATCTTCGGGAGGGATATCTTCATCAACATCTTCACCAGCACCATCTCCTCTCAAATCCCTAGTTCATCTCTTGTATCCAATTTTTGTACCCAAACCTCAGATTGGTACCCGGGGGTTGCTAGTAGTGTAGATTACTCCTTGTAGTTGATGCTAGTTGGTTTATTTGGTGGAAGATCATATGTTCAAATCCATTATGCATATTAATACCCCTCTGATAATGAACCATATTGTGTCTTGTGAGTAGTTACTTTTGTTCCTGGGGACATGGGAGAAGTCTTGCAATTAGTAGTCGTGTGAATTTGGTCTTCGTTCGATATTTTGATGAGATGTATGTTGTCTCTCCTCTAGTGGTGTCATGTGAACGTCGACTACATGACACTTCACCAGTATTTGGGCCTAGAGGAAGACATTGGGAAGTAATAAGTAGATGATGGGTTGCTAGAGTGACAGAAGCTTAAACCCTAGTTTACGCATTGCTTCGTAAGGGGCTGATTTGGATCCATATGTTTCAGGCTATGGTTAGGTGTACCTTAATACTTCTTTTGTAGTTGTGGATGATTGCATTAGAGGTTAATCATAAGTGGGAGGCTTGTCCAAGTAAGGACAGCACCCAAGCACCGGTCCACCCACATACCAAATTATCAAAGTACCGAACGCGAATCAGATGATCGTGATGAAAACTAGCTTGACGATAATTCCCATGTGTCCGCGGGAGCGCTTTCCTTTATATAAGAGTTTGTCCAGGCTTGTCCTTTGCTACAAAAAGGATTGGGCCACCTTGCTGCACCTTATTTGCTTTTACCGTTTGTCACTTGCTACCAATTATCTTATCACAAAACTATCTGTTACCTATAATTTCAGTGCTTGCAGAAAACACCTTACTGAAAACTGCCTATCATTTCCCTCTGCTCCTTGTTGGGTTCGACACTCTTACTTATCGAAAGGACTATGATAGATCCCCTACACTTGTGGGTCATCAGGGCTCAGACCCATCATCATGGTGGTGGTCGTCATTCCTTCTTGGCGGCGGCGGTAGAGGAGGAAGGCCAACGTTGCCCTGAGGATGATCCTCGCGAGGCTGATCCCTCTAGCGGCCGTCACGAGGCTAACCTTGCAGTGGTCCTCACGAGGCAGATAGCGCAAGACCTCGCAGGGGTCACGGTTGTCTCAGCGTCCTCCACCACGGCCTCCTCCACGGCCGTAGCTACGGTCGTTGCGCTCTGGACGGTGGCCAAGGCGCCCGTCTCGAATGGCCCTGAGCTCTTGGCAGTCGTTGGTGTTGTGGTTGTGGACATTGTGAAATACGCAGAACGGGCAATTGCCCTTGGAGGACTCGGGGATGGTCGCAGCCGCGCTTCATCTCAGGCTCGCTCGCGAACACAGCCCGGCCCTTGCGAGTCACGCTCTTGGCCTTGGCCTTCTTGTCTTCAGGGTCAGCCTCTGGAAGCTCAAGGAGCAAGAGGCGACCTTCTTCTGCCCTTGCGCACTTGGTCCCCATGTTGAACATCTCCAGAGCCTAGCACAGGTGTAGGATCGAAAGTATGTCTAGAGGGGGGTGATTAGACTACTTGACCAAATAAAAACTTAGCCTTTTCCCTATTTTATGTTTTGGCATATTTTAGCAACTGAGCACAAGTCAAGCAATCTTCCTACACATGCAATTCTAGAGTTGTGGCAGCGGAAAGTAAAGCATTGCATATGAAGGTAAAGGGAGGGGTTGGAGAGTGCAAACGCAATTGGAGACACGGATGTTTTTGGCATGGTTCCGATAGGTGGTGCTATCGTACATCCACGTTGATGGAGACTTCAACCCACGAAGGGTAACGGATGCGCGAGTCCACGGAGGGCTCCACCCACAAAGGGTCCACGAAGAAGCAACCTTGTCTATCCCACCAGGGCCATCGCCCACGAAGGACTTGCCTCACTACGGTAGATCTTCATGAAGTAGGCGATCTCCTTGCCCTTACAAACTCCTTGGTTCAACTCCACAGTCTTGTCGGAGGGTCCCAAGTGACGCCCAACCAATCCATTAGACACCACTCTCCAAAAGGTAATAAATGGTGTGTTGGTGAGGAACTCCTTCCTCTTGTGCTTCAAGTGATAGTCTCCCCAACACTCGACTCTCTCTCACGGATTTGTATATGGTGGAAAGAAGATTTGAGTGGAAAGCAACTTGGGGAAGGCTAGAGATCAATATTCATATGGTAGGATTGGAATATCTTGGTCTCAACACATGAGCAGGTGGTTCTCTCTCAGAAAATGAATAGTGGAAGTGTAGGCACGTTCTGATGTCTCTCTCACTAATGGAGAAGGGGTGAAGGGGTATATATAGCCTCCACACAAAATCTAGCCGTTACACACATTTGACCCAACTCGGTCAGACCGAATAAACGAACTCGGTCAGATCGAAGCAGTTCAAAATGTGAACGTTAGACATTTCGGTGGGACCGATACTATCAACTCGGTGAGACCGATGCGTTAGGGTTAGGGCAAAACCTCAACTCGGTTTGACCGATTACACAAACTCGGTGAGACCGATTTTGGTAATAGGCTAACAGAGTGTTGTTCACACAAACTCGGTGGGACCGATTCGCTCATCTCGGTGAGACCGAAACATTACGAAGAGGAAACAGAGAGTTTGCAATGTCAACTCGGTGGGACCGATTCGCTCATCTTGGTTAGACCGAAACGTTACGAAGAGGAAACATAGAGTTTGCATTCCCATCTCGGTGAGATCGAGATCCCTGTCGGTGAGACCGAACTGATTAGGGTTTGTGGCAGTGGCTATGTCAAGTGAACTCGATGGCGCCAGATAGATCAAATCGGTGGGCCGAGAATGACTTTTAGGTTTGGGACATATGTGGAAATGAGAAAGTGGTTGAGGGATTTGGAGCATATTACTAAGCACTTGAGCAAGTAGACCATTAAGAAACACCTCGTCCCCTTTTAATAGTATTGGCTTTTCCTATGGACTCAATGTGATCTTGGATCACTAAAATGAAAATGTAGAGTCTTGAGCTTTTTGCCAATCTTTGTCCTTAGCTTTTTGAGGGGTCCACATTTCTAATACATTCATGCCAACCAATGAACTTCTTGAAATATTTATCTTGAAAAGATATTAGTTCAATGAGCTATATGTTGTTATTAATTACCAAAACCACCCGGGGATTAGTTGCACTTTCAATCTCCCCCCTTTTGGTAATTGATGAAAACATATAGATCAAAGCTTTGACAAAAGATAATAAGAATGAAATATATCGTCGCTTTGAGAAGTATGTGATAAGCAAGAGCTCCCCCTAAATTTGTGCATTATTTAAGATTTGCTTTTGAATGCAAATGCACAATCGATTTGGATCATGGGTTACTCTTCCATGTCACATACATCTTGGTGGAGCACTCAAAATGATAAAATTTAAGAAATAAACACTCATCACCAAAATAACAAGTGAATGATCATACGCAGTCAAATAGGCACAAATTAAGCATAGTATGATATGATCAAGCACACACATTTCAGCAAATTGTAGCAATGATCAAACAACCAAACGAAGTAGCAAGAAAAAACCAACAAATAGAGGCAAGACACTCTCTGTTGAAGCCTAATGATCTATACACTTTCTCCCCCTTTGGCAACAAGTTACCAAAAAGCTCGAAAATGCATAGTGTTATGCGGCACTATAGGCACGATCTTCAGAAGCTGCAGAAGAAGTCTTCTCACTGGTGGCTTCGGTGTACATAGATGGCGTGGAGATAAGAGCATCTGCAAACGCTTCCGATGAAGTCTGTGGAACTAGAGGTGTTGATACCGGAGGAACAACTGTGGCAGTGGTTGCAGGAGCTGAAAGTGTAGGTCTGGGCTCGACAACTAGCACAGCTGAAGATCTTGGTCCTATTGGGACTCTCTGAAAAGCATCTGTAGTATCTCTATCCTCAGCATCTTCCTTGAGTTTCTGCATAGCTGTCTGGATCTCTGTGACCTTCACATCTACTCCCTTTGTTCCTAAATATTTGTCTTTCTAGAGATTTGAACAAGTGACTACATACAAAGCAAAATGAGTGAATCTATACTCTAAAATATGTCTATGTACATCCGTATGTTGCAGTCCATTTGAATGTCTAGAAAGACAAATATTTGGGAACGGAGGGAGTAGATCATAGAACTTAGTCTCAGTGATCCTCTCAAGGCTAGCTTGATTCTGAGTCAATTTGGCCAAACTCTTCTCAATCCTCAAAGTGGCCTCAAGCAGATAACTGAGCTGATCTTGCTTGGTCTTAGGAGCTCCAGAAGCACTTGCTTGCTTTGCTGCCTTTGCTTGAGCAATCTTTTCCTGGCCTTCAACTGAAGTAGGATGGAATGCATCCATGACAACTTCATTATCCTCGAAATCTGGCCTAAGAGGTACATGCCTCTTGTCAAGCAGATATGTCCCTTTCTCCAATTTGTAGTTGATAAGCATCTGAATATGAGGGTCATATCCACAAGACCTTTTCTGGTCTGCTGTTGTCCTCTTGATTGTTTCCACAATCAGGCTCATGACCTTGAACTTCTCGGGAACATCAAACATATGGAGCAAGTTGATGGAGTGACCTCGGATCATTCTATGATCTCCTGACTTGGGAAACAAAGTGTGCCTCAGTATAGTGTTGATGGTGGTCAGTCCAGTCAACAGATGATATATGGAACCAAACTTGTGAGTCTTCAAATCTTTGACAGGAATTGGCTTGTACATGTTTGCCATAGAGTCATGATCCTTCCTGGGTTTGGCATACATGTCCGTGTCATTGTCATTCTCCTTGGGGGCATTGATCAAACTTGCCCGTTCAACCACAGTTGATTGGTACCTGGTTCCTTCAGTCATCCATACAATTCTACCATCTGGATAGAAGTGAGCAATGGAGTAGAATTGCATGATCATCTCATCGTTCCATCTAGTCAGTTTCTTTCCCACAAACTTGTCAACTTCATTCTGCCTGAAGCTTTCATGCACACCTGGAAAGAAATCAGCATGATTGTCGATGTATTTCCAATCAACCCACTTCATGTCACAAATAATGGGCTTCTTGTCCAACAACACTGTCTCATAGAAGTCCTGTTGTTCCTTGGTGTGAAATCGATAGTCCACAGTAGTCTTTCTCTTGGTAGCATATGGATCAGTCTGTCTCCATTGTCTTAGACCTGCATCCTTTCTCAGTTTCATGTTTTTAGCGACAAGATGGCCATCATTATGATCTGGAATTTTTGCTTAAGTTTCCTAAGCATCATGGACTCATCATCATCTGAGGATTCTTCTTCTTGATCTTCCTCTTCCTCTCGAACATCTGGCACTGGGGCCTTGTTCTTTTCAGCTACTAGAATGTCTCTAGTGGACCTCTTGGGTGCTGAAGATTTGGGGGCAGCTTTGGGCTTGGATGGAGCAGCCCTGGCTTTGATGGCATCCCCCACCAGTTTCCAAGTCTTTGCAGCAGGCGCAACAGGCTCATCAGCATCATCATCAACTCTCATACATGGCTTGCCAACCACTCTGGCTGTAGTCTTCCTGGCTCTTTTCGTAGTTCCTGCTGGCTCATCATCCCTTGTTTCAAGAGTAAGTTGTGACGCCCGAAGACCGACGTCCCAGAAGATTCCAGATGTTTCGGGTTCTCCCATGTGTTTCAATTGTGCTTGTGTTATTTATTTTTGCATTGCATCATGTCATCATGCCATCATGTCTTTAATCTTTTGCATCTCAACTTAAATAAATTGTGTGGACCTTCGGTCCATTTAAATCGAGGGAAGGATGACTTCTCTTTATAACATATATATATATCCTCCTAATGTTTAGGGAGCTATAATAAATATTCCATTTGCTTCGGAATCACCAACACACACTTGCATATCTTCCCTATTTTGTTGGAACCATTTTGTTGGGTTGGCAATATTCCATAAAGCCTTACAAAAATGTTCCATCATTTATTTCTTCTTCACGGCCTCTTTTCTCAATATTTTGAACTCTCTCTATTTTTCTGCTAAAGAAATAAATAGAGGGAGAGAGAGTTGGTCCTCCAGCCAGGCCCAGCCGCTCCAGCTGGCCCAAGCTGCACCTGCCCATCCCTTCTCAGCCTCCAGCTGGCCCAAGGCCCAGCTTCCCTCCCTAGGCCCACAGCCCGACCGACGCCTAAACCCTAGCCCGACCGCTCGCTTCTCTCCCCTCGCTCGCTCTCTCCCTCAGCCGCCGCCACCCCTCGTTCGCTCTCCCTCGCAGCCCGAGCCTTCCCCTCGGTTCCTTCTCTCCCTCTTCGCTCGATGCTCTCCCTCCTCTCGCTCCCAGTGCCGAGCGCCTCCCTCCCCGCGCTAGTCCCGCGCCTCGCCATCTTTCCTCCCCCGGCGCGCCAAGGCCAGCGCCCGTGCCGCCTCCCTGCGGCCTCCCTTCTCCACCGCCGCAGCGCCAAGGCCAAAGCCCCGACGCGCCCCGTCCTCAAGCTGCCTCAGCGCCGAGCGCCGAGCGCCCGTCCTCGCCCCTTCACCGCGGCCATCCTCCCTCCATCTCCAGCCCGGCCGGCCAGGAGCCGCGTCCGCCGCCGCGACCCTGCAGGGGCTCGTCGCCCCCCCAAGCGCCTCCCTCCGTGCGCGTTCCTCTGCCGTCACGCGCCACCACGGGCCACCCGCAGCGCCCCTCCATCGCCAAGCCTTGCTGCGTTCCTACTTTGACCGGAGCCGCTGCGCTTTTATTGCTGCTTCGTGCACGCGAGCACCGCTTCATAGGAGAGGTCAAGACCAGCAAGATCGGCAAGTCCGTACGCCAAGTACCACGACGACCCTCATGTACCCCTACGTCAACGACGGCCTCGAGTACGACTACCGGATGTGCCAAGTACCTCGACGTCGAAGATCAAGACCTCAAGTTCCACGACACGTTGAACATGAACATCTACGAAACGAGAACGACTACATGATGCGATGCGACAAGTACCCCTACCGATGACCGTGTACGACTACTTCGTTGATGACCTCGTGAACAACTACTTCCCTCTACGAACGTGTACCCCGACCGCCTCGAGAACGTCTACTTCCACTACCTCCACTACGTCCCTCGACGACTCGAACCCCTCCGAGAACGAACGCTTCGAAGGTATAACCCCGAGACCATGACCTGTGGAATGCATGTGTTGTATGAGATGTTTCCCTTGTGTGCTCCGTGCCCGTTTCGTCTTTTGTCATGCTCCTCGGTTGCCTCGTCGCCGACCCGTGGGAACCCGGTGACGGGATCACCCCACCTTTCATCTCGTTCGACTCGCTCACGCCGCCATCTTTCTTTTGCCCCGGTCTCTCAACGAGTTACCGGAACCGAGTTGTTGCCGATGCATCACTTTCGGATCGTTGCCGTGGCACCCTTTCCTTCCACCACGGTGACAATACTTCATATCTCTTCATGTTAACTTTTAATAAAAATTGCATAAAACTTGATCATGTCATCCGCATCATGTTAACAACATTAAAAATGTGTGAATTGTTGTTTGCTTAAAATTACTAAACATGCTCATGGGGATTTTCCGGAATTGTTGTTGTTATTTCCGGCCTCATTTAAATTGCCTAGATAGGTAGTTTGCTCTTGCTTCACCTCTTGCCATGTTAACAAACATTTAATCTTGTCTTGTAAATAAACGAGAGTCAATTAAATAATTAAAATGTGGTGTTTCGTCAATATGCAACTCGTTGCATATTGAGCTCCACTTAACTTGTAGTTTTGTTTGTGCACATTGCCATGCCATGCATAATTAAACCGGACATGCATCATACTTGGATGTGCATCGTATGCCATGTTTATGATTGTGTGTTTACCATGTCGTTTGCTTCTTTCCGGTTGCTTCTCTTGTTAGCTTCGGTTTCGTTCCGGAGTTGTGAGGATTCGCTCGACTATGTTGCTCCGTCTACTTCTTGGATCCGTTCTTCTCCCTTGCGGAATCCCAGGCAAGATGATCATACCCTTGGATACCTTTACTACCATTGCCATGCTTAGTTGTCTCGATGCTATTGTTACATGTCGCGCTACCCATTTTTATGTCAGCCTCTCCTTGTTGCCATGAAACCTCTAACCTTTGACACCTTCCTAGCAAAACCACTGTTTGGCTATGTTACCCGCTTGCTCAGCCCCTCTTATAGTGTTGTTAGTTGCAGGTGAAGATGAAGTTCGTTCCAGGAGGGAACTTGTTGTTGGTATATCACAATATCTATAATTATTATTAACACACCTATATACTGGGCATGGGTGGAAGGCTTGGCCTTTTGCTTGGTGTTTTGTTCCACTCATGCCACCTTAGGCGTCGATAAACCGACATTATGTTCCTTGATTTTGCGTTCCTTACACGACGGGTGGATGGGGACCCCTTGACAGTTCGACTTTGAACAAAACTCCTCCAGCAAGGCCCAACATTGGTTTTAATTTGCCTCATAATAACAACTTAATTAATTAATTAAAATTGCATAGGGGGTCGCATCCCCGAGGATTCTTTCTACATAGCAGGGGGCCAGTGCTGATGGTGTTGGTCCCAAACGGGCAACCTGCGGGGCCACCACGGGGAAACTGGAGGTTTGGTTTTACTCGTAGCTTGTCCCATACGGACGTGGCCTGAGACGAGATACGCGTGGCTACTATCAGGGTGTCGGCACGTCGGGACGTCTTGCTGGACTTGTTTTACCATTGTCGAAATGTCTTGTGCACCGGGATGCCGAGCCTGATCGGATTTCCCTAAGATAAGGGGTGATGATATTATATTTATCACTTCAGCTAATCGTGAGAGCTTGTGATGGGCTAAGTTGGGACACCCCTGCAGGGTTATAATCTTTCGAAAGCCGTGCTCGCCGTTATGTGGCAGATTGGAATTTGTTAATGTCCGGTTGTAGAAAACTTGTCAGAGGATCCGAAGTAAAACACACAACTGTGTGAGTAACCGTGACTGTCTCTTTTCACTTTGAGAAGAGAACACGGTGGGGTTATGTTTGACTCGTATGTAGTTCAGGATCTTTAGCGATCACTACTAGTTTGCGACCGTTTGCGTAGAAGCTCATCTTATTCTTGTACTCGTAAGCTAGCCACCATATTATGCTTAGCCGCTGCTGCAACCTCACCACTTTACCTCTTCCTACCCATAAAGCTTTGCTAGTCTTGATACCCATGGTTATGGGATTGCTGAGTCCTTGTGGCTCACAGATACTACAACACCAGATGCAGGTTCAGCCGAGTTTGATGCAGGAGCTGGTTCAAGTACTTTACTGGGAGCTCGATGAAGAGAGTGTCCATATGCTTGTGACATTTTCGACGATCAGTAGTGGTTTCTACTAGGGGTGATTCAGACATGTGGCTTTATGTTTTGGTATCTTTCTTTTGGATCTTCGCCCGTAGTCGGGTCGTGATGTTTTGAATGATGTTTTGCTTATGTAATGTATTGTGTGAAGTTGCGAGTGTAAGCCAACTATCTCCTTTTGCAATTTCATCCCTATTTTTACATGAGTCGTGCAAAGATACCAAACTTGAGATCATTCCAGAATGGGCTTATACCTTTAAGTCGTGCCTCGACACGTAGGAGGTATAGTCCCATCCTGGGCATTACAAGTTGGTATTCAGAGCCTTCTCCGACCTTGAAGCCCCCTCTGATTGATCGAATCGTTGACGGTTGAGTCTAGGCACACACTTGAAAATGTTTTGAGTCCTATATATATATTGGAGAGTAGGATTTCTTTTGCTCCTCATCCCTTTTCACTCTGGTGAGGACTCCTGACGATTACTCTGGTCTCTTCAACTCTCAAAAAAATGCACCAATTTTTTTTAGGATCATGCGAGTATTGTCTGGATTGTTCCGATGTCTTTGTGACGAGAACATTGTTCTCGATGCCTCCTGTCATTAGGGGTTGTGGCAGTGTCCCGGGGAGTTGAGCTCCGAGGTGTTGTCGTCACAAATATATCGCATTAGTTCTGGAATACTTAAGACGGCCGACATCGAAAACTCTCCTATACGGTTAGTGGCAAGATAACCCCGACATCACCCAGTACTGGGGAGGTAGTTCGGGAGTATTGCCATAGCTTGTATAGTAGATGCGTTTCGAAGGTCCGAGGTAAACGGTTTCCGAGAACAACCGGTTATGTGTTGAAGGATGGATACAGCTGGATGTAGGATTAGAGTTGAGTGCGCGGTGCTTCCCCTGTATCCCCAACACCTGATTACATAACTGGAAACTTTCGGAAATTAATAGGTGGGTTCATCTAGTAGTTCTAGGCATTCTTCCAATGAGTGCATGATATGGAGTTTGGGGTTCTACATTGAGTGAAGTGGTTTTATGGGCTTGTTCCGATCGGGAGTTGCATCTTAAAGGGTCCTTGGCTATGCTGATCCGGGGATTGCAAAACCCTTTTGTAACACGTTCCATGATCTTTCAGCACGAATATGTCGAATGAAACTTCTATCTTGTATTTGTTCCATCTGCGCCTTGTTGTTTTTTATCTTTTGTTCTCCCAATTGGCTTCTCGACAAGTTGATGTACCTACGGAATTCATTCGTTCAATTCTCTATTCGAATGATATTGTGAAGATTATGCGGCAACATATCTATCCTTTGTTTTGATTTGATTCTGGTATTCGAGTTGCTTCGATGTCAAATGTTGATTCCATACCTTTCTTAATCGGTGTTCTCATATTTCTATGGGAGTGCTAATTCTTCTTGACCATCGAGATCTTCAGGTTAATCCTTTCAACCGGTGTGCCTTCTCTTCAAGTTATTCCATACGGACGCCGTTGAGAAATCTGACGATTTGTCTGTTTCATTCATCCCAAGTTGTCTTTGTTTTCCCCCACCCTCCCACCCTTCTTCTTCTCGGAGCCAGAAATTCTTAAATGAACTATCCATTTTATTAATGTGATGTTTCTTCATTCGTTTCGTTCAATGTTCTTATCCGGTGCTTTATCGTGAAGATGCTCAAGAGCTTCAAGTTCATCATTCTTGATTCTAATATTCTTCTCCGGTGGACTAAATCCAAGCTTCCGTATATGTGCCTCTTGTTTCACATGTTTTCCAATGTGGGAATTTCTTATCCGAAGGCTCTCTTATTTATTCAACTCTCTAATTCATATCCGGAGTGTTGAAGATATCTCAGAAGATTCGTGTTTCCATTCTTAATCCGTTCAAGCTATTTTGAGTTTGTCATCTTATTCAAGCCATTTAATTCAACCGATGCAATATCTCTTAAGCAATCTTTTTCAACGGTGATTTCTTTTGAGTGGACCCTAACCCACAGGTCTTTTCCCAGGATCTTACCCGACTCCTCTATTTTTTCTGGAGTTATACTCAAATTCCTTTCAGGTGTGACGTAAGAATGAATCCCATCAGTCACAGTCCTTCTCCAGGACCATTTGAAAATTCTTTTCATCGTTGTTTCAACCTTTTTAATTCTTCATTCCGGAGTGCTCAACAATTCTTATGGCATTTCTCGTCTTCATTCTCAACATTTGGAGACCGGAGAAGTGTTTCTCTTAAATCTTGGCCCGTCTTCTTGAAGATTCGTGGTTCTAGCTTCATGCCATCCTCATTATTGTTTCGATTGTGAGGATTCTTTTTATACCCGTCTGAAGCATTTTATGAATTCTTTTCTTTGTGTTCCTCTGAAGGCCATCATTTCAGAATATTTCTTCATTCTCAGTTTTCAACTTTGCCCTCCAAATATTCTTCATTGATGCCTCTTCGTTCGTCTCCATATTCTTATGGTGGTTCGTTCAAGATTACTCTTCCTTGTTATCGTATTAATTCTTTTGTTTTTTCATAATCCTATGGGTGGTTCATTGAAGATTTACCCAAGGTTGTGCTAGATCTCTCTTTAATTCTTTGCAACGAGAATAAGTAGTATGCCAAATCCATTGCTTGTCGCCAATTTAAATTGGTGAAGGATATGCTTAACATAAACCTTATTCTAGTTTCTTCCAAGAGGTTAATCCCTTCCTTCGGAGCTTGTTCATCATATATATTCTCGGTTCTAAATTCTTCATCTTGTTTTCCGGAGCTCCAAGTTATTTCAATTATCATTTCAAACCTCCATCTAATTCATCGCAGGCCTTGAATCTTATTCTTTTCATCTTTCACTTCTCATGATTTCATTACTGGAGTTCTCATAGTGGTTCATTATGATTTAATTCATCCTCGAAGTCTTCATCAAGATTCTTGTTGGAGCTCAAGCATTCTTCATCATGCTTTCAATTGCAATCCTTTCTACCCCCGGATGTAATACTTTCCCTTTTGGGCAATATAATATATCTCTGGCTTCATCAATTCCATTCCGGGTTCTTCGTCTTTCGGGTTTTCATCGTTTTGTTGTGTGCGTGTGTGGCATTCATTCATATCATGTAGTCATGTGCATTGTATTGCATTTGTGTTGTCGTTTGCATCCGGTCCCACTCGTTTCTTTCCGTTGTCCGTTTCGAGTTCCGGAGCTCTCTCACGTGTCCGTGGCGTCCCCGAGGCCTACTTTGGTGTTTGGCCGTGTAACGTTTCCGGTTTAGCGTGAGACTTGTCGTGTGTTGTTGTTTTGGTGTGTGTAACCCGCCTGTCAAATCTCGTCGCGTTTGGAGTTCGTTTGCTACCCCCAACAGTTATTCTCGTGGGCTGAAAGTACCTCCACTTTGAGGCCCAAGACACCCCTCCAACAACCCACCAACCCAACCCAAACCCCTCCCTTCATCTAGGCCATCCAATTCTGATCGCGTGGCCGAAAACCACACCTCATTTGGACAACCCTAGCTCCTTGGGCCTATATATTTGTCCATCTTCCCCAATTTTTGCCCCAAATAAACCCTAGCCCATCATCCCCTTCCTCCAGCCATCTTCTTCCTCCAGATCGGGACCTCGCCGGAGTTTCTCGCCGGAATCTTCACCGGGATCCGTGCCACCGCCGGCCACCCTCCTTTTCCTCACCGCCGCCTGCCGCCGGCCCCGCAGGGCGCGCCGCCGCCATCACCGCCGGCTTTCGCCGCCTCGCCTCCGGCCTCCGATCACCGCCGCCCGGGCTCCCGCCCCCTGCCGCCGGCCTCCCCTCGGCCTTCCTCCACGCCGCGCCGGCTGGGCGCCGCCGCCGCCTCCGCGGGGCCACCGCGCCGTTGCCCCTCCGCGGGCTCAGGCGAGCCGCCACCCGCCGCCGGGCCAGGGAGGCCACCGCGCCGCCGCCCCTCCGGCGAACCCCGCCGCCACTTCGTCCAGGCGCCACCGGCCGCCGCCTCCCCTCGCGTCGAAGCCGCTGGCCTCGCCCGCTCGGGATCGAGGATCCTCTCGATCCGATCCAGCGCCAGCAGGAGGTCCCTAACGGGCCGGACCTGCGAACCTCGGCCCGCTCCGCTTCGGTTGCCGCCCGATCCGCTCCCCCGCCTAACGGGTCGAGGCCCGATCCGCGCCGCGCCCAGGCCCGTTTGACCCGCCGTCAGCCCGTTGACCGCCACCGCCGCCGTTGACCGGGTTGACCAGATCCGTTGACTGAGGTTGCCTCCGTTTTCCACTAAGTCCCTGTAATTTAGTGTGTGGTGCTATTTGAGATTGTGGATAACTTTTTGTGTGATGGTCCGATTTGAGCAAATGATATGTCAAAATGATCGTGGAGACTTGTACTACGTTTTATTCCTTTGTGCCATGCATGTTTGAGGTCATCTAGATGCTTAAATATCTGTTGCAAGAGTGATACTTGTTAAAACTGCTGTTAGTAGTTGTTTTCATGCCATCTTTGCAATGTGATAACTTGGTGCATGTTTATCCAAATGAAGCAAATGAGATGTCCACGTGTTCGTCTTGTCATGCTCTACATGTTGATTGCTTTAGTTTGCATGATAGATTTCATCTTGCCATGCTTATCTCCTTTGCAAAGTGCTATGTGGCTGTTATGTCATTAAACTTGTTACGAGATGCCTCGTAGAGGAACTCGTTGCTATCGTTGTGTTTGTTCCCTTGATGCATGCTTAGATGTTTTGGATTCACCATCATGTGTAGTTTGCTGTGGTGCTTACCACTTGCCATGTTTAGCTTTGAGGTGACTTAAACTTGCTCACAAAGATGCCATGATAAAACTGCAGCTTTAACACTTAGTGAAATTTCACTAAGTCTGGAATCTGTAATTTCCAGATGCCATGTTTGCTTGTTGTTCTAGGCCAAACCATGATAGTTTTGGGGTGACTCTTGATGAATCCTTGTTGTATAAGTTGTTGGCTATCCATTCATGCTCTCACATGCTTATTTGAGTGGCTGTAGCATATTTAACTTTTGCTCCCAAGTTGCAACAAATTACTGCTGTCAGGATTTTGTTGTCAAGTTCAATATGCCATAGCTTGTTGCTATTGATCCATGGCTCCTTTGGGGATGCTCCAATGGAATTATTTGCTGTAGGATATATCTAGTTTATGTCCATGCTCATTGCCATGATGTTTGATTGCTGTAGGCCATTTATCTATTGCTCCGAAGTTGCTATGTGGCTGTAATTTTCAGCTTGTGCATGTTTATTGTTTCGGGTGTAACTTTTAGCCCGTTGCTCCGTTTTGAGCAAGTCCTATATGGAAATTGTGTGTTTTTGCATGTAGATTCATATTATCCTATTGTTAACATGTTTTGAAGCATTTTGCTTGATGCATATTTTTGTGCTATAACACTGTGCTTCCTAAGTAGAATTTCTATGCTTCCATAGTGCATCTATTTTGCTTCCATAGTGCATCAGTCATGCATCCAGTAATTTTTCTGCGCATTGCATCTTGTTTGATTCATTGCCTTGTGTTCTTGTGTTTGAGTAGAGCCGGAAGCTGAGACCGAGTACGAGTACGAGCACGAGGTTACTACCGAGGTTGAGAACGAGGACCCCTCTTACGATCCCATCGACAACTCTTCAGGCAAGATGACCGAACGCCGATAACATTACTATCTTTGCCTATTGCTAGAAGTCTCGATCTATAGTTTTGCCTCGATGCCCATGTTTTTCCTGTCAGCCTCCTACGGTAACCATGAACCTGTTTAACCACCCTACCTATGCAAACCATTGATTGGCTATACGTAGGCTTCGCTCAGCCCCTCTTATAGCATTGCTAGTTGCAGGTGAAGTTGAAGATGCTTGCTTCATGTTGAAGTTTGTTGGGTTATATCACACTATATTAATTATTAAATGAAATCATCTATATATTGGTAATGGGTGGAAGGCTAAGCCTTTTGCTTGGTGATTTGTTCCACTCATGCCGCTAGGAACCGTATAAACCGGTGTTATGTTCCTTGATTATACGTTCCTCACACGGTTGGGGTTATGGGACCCCCTCGATAAACCGCTAAGTGCTAAGTCTTTTCCAGCAAGTCCCAACATTGGTACTATTTGCCTAATAACTAAAAACTTGCATTGGGAGTAATTAACCCTCTTTCTTAATCAACAACCCCGGGCCAGTGCTCCACATGAGTGTTGGTCCGAACTGGGGGTCCTGCAGGGCCACCTCGAGGAAACTCAAGGTCTGGTAAAAACCTGTAGCATTGCCCATCCGGTCGTGGCCTGAGACTAGATACGCGCGGCTATTGTTAGGGTGTCGGCACGCCGGGAGGATTTGCTGGATTAGCCTTACCTTAGTCGGAGTATCTTGAGCACGGGATTCCAAGGATACTCGGGCCTTCCCACCTTGGAGTTGCGACTCCGTGGATCGTGGGCTTGTCATGGGCCAAGTTGGAACACCCCTGCAGGGTTATGAACTTTCGAAAGCCGTGCCCGCGGTTATGTGGCAGATGGGAGCTTGTTAATATCCGGTTGTAGAAAACTTGACACCATGTTCCAATACACTACCAGCGTGTGTACCATGACGGTCATTTTCCGAAAGGGATTCGGGATGTGAACACGGTGGGGTTATGTTTGACTTGCTTTAGTTAGGATCACTTCGTGATCATCTCTCGACCAAGGCACCTTCTCTTCTCGCTCTCTTTTACGTAAGCTAGGCTAGTGCTGCTGCAGACTCTTGTTCTTTCTTCAGCCTTGTTCCACACCCAAGGCTTAAATAGTCGTGTTACCCGGGAACGGGATTGCTGAGTCCTCTATGGCTCACAGTTACTTCAACACACCAGATGCAGGTACGATGGTGAGTTACATAGGCGATGGCACTGAGCTAGACTGGGAGTATGACGAGGAGCGTAGCCGTTACTATGTGAACTATCCGGCTGATCGGTAGAGCTTCTACTAGGATTCGATCTAGACCTGTGGTTTAATGTTATGTTTGGTATCTTGTCATTTGGATCTTTACCCTTAGATGGGCTGTGATGTTCATTTGAATGATGTTTGGATATGTAATGAATTTGTGTGACGTGGCGAGTGTAAGCCAACTATCTTTTATGTTTTCCATCCCCATTTTTACATGAGATGTGCAAAGATACCGAACTTGCGATCATTCCAGGATGGGCTTATATCTTTAAGTCTTGCCTCGACACGTAGGAGATATAGTCCCATCCTGGGCATTACAAGTTGGTATTCAGAGCCTTCTCCAACCTAGAAGCCCCCACTGATTGATCGAATCGTTGACGGTCGAGTCTAGGCACACACTGAAAATGTTTTGAGTCATATATTTATATCGGAGAGTAGGATTTCTTTGCTCCTCATCCCCTTTCACTCTGGTGAGGACTCCTGACGACTACTCTTGCCTCTTCTACTTTCAAAAATTTGCACCAATTTTTTTTTAGGAACCTCGCGAGTATTGTTGGATTGTTTCGATGTCCTTGTGACGAGAATATTGTTCTCGATGCCTCCTGACATTAGGGGTTGTGGCAGTGTCCCGGGGAGTTGAGCTTCGGGGTATTGTTGTCACAAGCATATCGCGACAGTACTAGAATACTTAAGACGGCCAACATCGAAAACTCTCCTATACGGTTAGTGGCAAAATAACCCCGACATCACCCAGTACTGGGGAGGTAGTTCGGGAGTATTGCCATAGCTTTGTATAGTGGATGCTTTTCGAAGGTCCGAGGTAGACGGTTTCCGAGAAAGACTGGTTATGTGTTGAAGGATGGATACAACTGGATGTAGGATTAGAGTTGATTGCACGGTGCTTCCCCTGTATCCCCAACACCTGATTGCATAACTGGAAACTTTCGGAAATTAATAGGTGGGTTTATCCAGTAGATCGTAGGCATTCTTCCTACGAATGTAGGTTAGCGAGTTCGGGGTTCTACATTGAGTGAAGTGGTATTATGGCCGATGTTCCGATCGGGAGTTGCATCTTAAAGGGTCCTTGGCTATGCTGATCCGAGGATTGCAAAACCCTTTCGTAACGCGTTCCATAATCTTACAGCACAAAGATATCGAACGAAGCTCCTATCTTGTGTTTGTTCCATCCGTACCTTGTTGTTTTTCTTATTTACCTTTTGTCCCCCATGTGGCTTCTCGTGAAGATTGTTGTTATCATTAAACTGAGAATTTCATTCGTTCCTCTTGTTCGAATGATTCTTGTGAAGACTATGTTGCATTTCTATCTGTTGTTTCAACTTATACCTTCTTTCAATCAAATTGATGATTGGTGGTCATCTCTTTCAGGATGGCTCTGAAACGGGTTCCCAACGCTAATCCAGAGGGTGAAGAGGTTCCAGATCGTCCTCCTTCCCCTCCTCCTCCGTCTGAGGCCTGGAGAGCGATTATGCAAACTACAAATCATAACACCCAGATGTTGATGCAGATGATGCAGCAAATGCAAGCAAATCAAGCAAATCAGGGTGCTCCAGGGAACCAAGGCAATTTCTTCAACCAGCAGCACCATGCTACTCTCAACCAGCTCTTGGCCAATCAACCAAAGGCTTTCAATTACTGTGTCGACCCTCTCGATGCTGAAGATTGGATAACCGATATCAAGAAGCATTTTGAGTGCAGCAACGTAAGGCCTGAGGACTATGTGAAATTTGCAGCCTTCCAACTCAAAGACCAAGCAACTGACTGGTGGCAGCAGTACAAAGACTCCAGAGAAGGGCGTGTGATCTCTTGGGATGATTTCTGCAAGGACTTTCGCTCTCACCACATTCCAACAAGTGTCATCGAGGGTATGCGTGAGCAATTCCGCAACCTGAAGCAAGGATCTATGACTGCCTACCAGTATAATGTCAAGTTCCAAAACCTCGCCCGCTATGCCAAGCAAGACATACCAGATGCCAAGAGCAAGATCTATCAGTTCCGTGGAGGTCTCAAGGATGAACTTCAACTTGCTCTCACCTTGTTCGAGCCCAATGAGTTCGACAAATTCTATAACATGGCGCTTAAGCAAGAGGCAGCCCAGCTCAAGATGGAGGCTTCTAAAAAGAGGATTCGAGATGCCATTCACTCCTCCTCATCTTCTCAAGTCGTCGCGAAGCAACAGAAATTTTGGCTTCCTCCTCCTCCAGTGATCCGACCTCCCTACAACAACAACAAGAAGAACTCTAGTGGCCGTGGTTTCTCCCACCCACCCAACCCGAGCAACCAGTCGAAGAATCGGTTTCAGTCTCAAGGTTCAAAGTCAAGTGGTTCTCATTTCCGTCCTCTCTCAGAAGTGGTCTGCAACAAGTGCACTCAGAAAGGTCACTATGCTAACAAGTGCCCCAACCCAAACCGACTTCCGCCTCCTCCACCTGTCAGCACAGCTATTGTCAAGCATAATCCCAAGCATGCAAGGGTGAATCTTATGAATGCAGCGCAAGCGGAGAATTCTTCTGATGTGATTTTGGGTAACCTTTCAGTTAACTCTTTTCCAGCTAAAGTGTTGTTTGATTCGGGTGCTTCATGTTCTTTCATGTCATATCCATTTGCATCCAAGCACGATGTTGTCACCAAAAATCTGCCAAGGGAGTTATCAGTTATTTCTCCGGGGAGACGAATGCATTCCAGTGTATATGCTCCGAATGTATCTATTCGCATGGGTGATTATCGATTTCTGGCCTCTCCGGTGGTTCTTGGCAATTCCGACATCGACCTCATCCTCGGGATGGATTGGCTTTCTCAGCATGATGCTCAAATTGACTGTGCACAGAAGGAAGTCAAGATTACTCATTCCGATGAAGATGTGATTATCTTCGCCTCCAGGGATAACGCAATCAGGCTTTTCTCTCTCAATGGCAAGGGCGAGATGAATGCCATATCTCAAATTCCGGTGGTTAACGAATACGAAGACGTCTTTCCTGAAGAACTTCCAGGCATGCCTCCACACCGTCAAGTGGAATACGTCATTGAACTCGAGCCGGGTACTGAGCCAGCATGCCGGCGTCCGTACAAGCTATCTCCTAAAGAGTTGAAGGAGTTGAAGAAGCAGCTTGATGAACAGGAGCGTATGGGTCTGATCAGGCCTAGTACGTCTCCTTGGGGCTGTGGTGTCTTATTTGTCAAGAAGAAGGATGGCACGGAGCGTCTTTGCGTTGATTACCGGCCATTGAACAAGAAGACAATAAAGAACAAGTATCCGCTCCCCAACATCAACGAACTGTTCGAGCAGCTCAAAGGAGCTAAAGTGTTCTCTAAGCTCGATCTCCGAATGGGCTATTACCAGATTCGCATTCGAGAAGAAGATATCCCCAAGACTGCCTTCAGAACGAGCTACGGCTCATATGAGTATACAGTCATGTCCTTTGGTCTCGCCAATGCTCCTCCTACCTTCTCGAGAATGATGCACTACATTTTCAACCCCTACACCGGCGAGTTTGTGCTTGTGTATCTGGATGATATTTTGGTTTTCTCCAAAAATGAAGAGGATCACGAAAAGCACCTCCGCCTGGTTCTCGACAGACTCCGTGAACATAAGTTCTATGGCAAGTTCTCCAAGTGCGAGTTTTGGCTCGATAAGGTCTTGTATCTGGGCCATATCATCTCCGCTGACGGTATTGCGGTAAACCCCGAGAAAGTTGAAGCGATTGTCAACTGGGAATCTCCTCAAAACGTCAAGCAACTCCGAAGCTTCCTTGGTCTTGCCAGCTATTGCAGAAGGTTCGTTGAGAACTTCTCCAAGTTGCCAAGCCTCTTTCCAACTTGCTGCAGAAGAATGTCAAGTACTACTGGTCTCGAGATTGTGAAGTGGCATTCAAAACTCTCAAAGAAAAGCTCGTCTCTGCTCCAGTTCTTACTCCTCCAGATGAGTCCAAGCCCTATGAAGTATTCTGTGATGCTTCTCTTCAAGGACTTGGTGGTGTGCTTATGCAGGACAAGAGAATTGTGGCATACACTTCTCGTCAGCTGAAGCCAAGTGAGAAGAACTACCCCACACATGATCTTGAACTAGCAGCTGTGGTACATGCTTTGATTACGTGGAGACACCTTCTGTTGGGCAGAAAAGTCGACATCTTCACCGATCACAAGAGCTTGAAGTACATCTTCACACGGCCGAATCTGAACCTCTGCCAGACTCGTTGGGTCGAGATGATCCAAGAGTATGATCCCAGCATCGAATACACTCCTGGCAAGGCGAATGTGATTGCAGATGCTTTGAGCAGAAAGGCATATTGCAACAACCTTCTTATCAAGCCGTTCCAGCCTGAGCTTTGTGAAGCATTCAGGAAGCTCAACCTCCAAGATGTTCCGCAAGGTTTTCTAGCAAATCTTCAAGTTGCTCCTACCTTGGAAGATCAGATCGGATCAGGCCCAACTCAGTGATGCTATGGTGCAGAAAGTGAAACATGGTATTGCAAAGGTTACTCCTAAATACAAGTGCTATCACGTTGATGAGAGAGATACCTTGTTCTTCGAGGACAGACTCGTGGTTCCCAAAGATGATCTCAGGAAGCTCATAATGGAAGAAGCACATGATTCCCTCCTTTCGATTCATCCTGGCAATTCCAAGATGTACCAAGACCTCAAGCAATCTTACTGGTGGACTCGCATGAAAAGGGAGATTGCCCAATTCGTGAATGAATGTGATGTCTGCAGGAGAGTGAAGGCAGAGCATCAACGTCCAGCCGATCTTCTCCAACCTCTTCCTATTCCCGAGTGGAAATTCGACCACATTGAAATGGATTTCGTCACTGGCTTTCCTAAGTCCAAGAGAGGGAATGATTCTATCTTTGTGGTGATTGACAAGCTTACCAAAGTCGCTCACTTCCTTCCAGTCAAAGAATCCATCAATGCAGCTCAACTGGCAGAGTTGTACAGTTCCAGAATTGTGTCCTTACATGGCATTCCTCAAGTTATCTCCTCAGACCGTGGAAGTTTGTTCACTTCCAAGTTCTGGGACTCCTTTCAGTCCGCCATGGGCACTAAGATCAGGTTCAGCACTGCTTTTCACCCTCAGACTAGTGGTCAAGTCGAGCTAGTGAATCAGATTCTAGAAGACATGCTCAGAGCCTGTGTCATATCTTTTGGCATGAAATGGGAAGATTGCCTTCCATTTGCCGAGTTCTCTTACAACAACAGCTTTCAAGCAAGTGCCGGCAAAGCTCCGTTTGAAATCCTCTATGGCAGAAAGTGTCGTACCCCTCTCAACTGGTCCGAGACTAGTGAACGTCAACTTCTTGGCAATGACTTGATCTCAGAAGCCGAAGAAATGTGCAAAGTCATACGTGAGAATCTCAAGGCCGCTCAGTCGCGTCAGAAGAGCTACTATGACGGCAAGCATCGTGATTTGGCCTTCAACACTGGGGATCATGTCTATCTCCGCGTTTCTCCGATGAAAGGAACCCAAAGATTCGGTATCAAAGGAAAGCTTGCTCCTAGATACGTCGAGCCTTTCAAGATCCTTGGCAAAAGAGGTGATCTAGCCTATCAACTTGAGCTCCCTTCCAACTTAGCCAATGTTCATGATGTGTTTCATGTGTCTCAACTCCGCAAGTGTTTCAAGAC
The DNA here is from genome assembly GCA_902687465.1 of Secale cereale. Classification (NCBI taxonomy): domain Eukaryota; kingdom Viridiplantae; phylum Streptophyta; class Magnoliopsida; order Poales; family Poaceae; genus Secale; species Secale cereale. The sequence continues at coordinate 635,179,160 of LR738710.1, forward strand.
TCCTGAACGCATGATTCCGTTTGAAGAGATTGATCTTCAACAAGACTTGTCTTACCAAGAGCATCCCGTTGCTATTCTCGAAGAAACCGAGCGCAAGACCCGCAACAAGTCCATCAAATTCTTGAAAGTCAAGTGGTCACACCATACCAACCGAGAAGCTACGTGGGAACGAGAAGATCATCTTCGTTCCGAGTACCCTTCCTTTTTCCAGTCCTAGATCTCGGGACGAGATCTTTTTGTAGTGGAGGAGAGTTGTAATGCCCCGGATGTAATACTTTCCCTTTTGGGCAATATAATATATCTCTGGCTTCATCAATTCCATTCCGGGTTCTTCGTCTTTCGGGTTTTCGTCGTTTCGTTGTGTGCGTGTGTGGCATTCATTCATATCATGTAGTCATGTGCATTGCATTGCATTTGTGTTGTCGTTTGCATCCGGTCCCACTCGTTTCTTTCCGTTGTCCGTTTCGAGTTCCGGAGCTCTCTCACGTGTCCGTGGCGTCCCCGAGGCCTACTTTGGTGTTTGGCCGTGTGACGTTTTCGGTTTAGCGTGAGACTTGTCGTGTGTTGTTGTTTTGGTGTGTGTAACCCGCCTGTCAAATCTCGTCGCGTTTGGAGTTCGTTTGCTACCCCCAACAGTTATTCTCGTGGGCTGAAAGTACCTCCACTTTGAGGCCCAAGACACCCCTCCAACAGCCCACCAAACCAACCCAAACCCCTCCCTTCATCTAGGCCATCCAATTCTGATCGCGTGGCCGAAAACCACACCTCATTTGGACAACCCTACCTCCTTGTGCCTATATATTTGTCCATCTTCCCCAATTTTTGCCCCAAATAAACCCTAGCCCATCATCCCCTTCCTCCAGCCATCTTCTTCCTCCAGATCGGGACCTCGCCGGAGTTTCTCGCCGGAAACTTCGCCGGGATCCGCGCCACCGCCGGCCACCCTCCTTTTCCTCAACGCCGCCCGCCGCCGGCCCCGCAGGGCGCGCCGCCGCCATCACCGCCGCCCTTCGCCGCCTCGCCTCCGGCCTCCGGTCACCGCCGCCCGGGCTCCCGCCCCTGCCGCCGACCTCCCCTCGGCCTTCCTCCGCGCCGCGCCGGCTGGGCGCCGCCGCCGCCTCCGCGGGCTCAGGCAAGCCGCCACCCGCCGCCGGGCCAGGGAGGCCACCGCGCCGCCGCCCTTCCGGCGAACCCCGCCACCACTTCGTCCAGGCGCCGCCGGCCACCGCCTCCCCTCGCGTCGAAGCCGCCAGCCTCGCCCGCTCGGGATCGAGGATCCTCTCGTTCCGATCCAGCGCCAGCAGGAGGTCCCTAACGGGCCGGACCCGCGAACCTCGGCCCGCTCCGCTTCGGTTGCCGCCCGATCCGCTCCCCCGCCTAACGGGCCGAGGCCCGATCCGCGCCGCTCCCGGGCCCGTTTGACCCGCCGTCAGCCCGTTGACCGCCGCCGCCGCCGTTGACCGAGTTGACCAGATCCGTTGACTGAGGTTGCCTCCGTTTTCCACTAAGTCCCTGTAATTTAGTGTCTGATGCTATTTTAGATTGTGGATAACTTTTTGTGTGATGGTCTGATTTGAGCAAATGATATGTCAAAATGATCGTGGAGACTTGTACTACGTTTTATTCCTTTGTGCCATGCATGTTTGAGGTCATCTAGATGCTTAAATATCTGTTGCAAGAGTGATACTTGTTAAAACTGCTGTTAGTAGTTGTTTTCATGCCATCTTTGCAATGTGATAACTTGGTGCATGTTTATCCAAATGAAGCAAATGAGATGTCCACGTGTTCGTCTTGTCATGCTCTACATGTTGATTGCTTTAGCTTGCATGATAGATTTCATCTTGCCATGCTTATCTCCTTTGCAAAGTGCTATGTGGCTGTTATGTCATTAAACTTGTTGCGAGATGCCTCGTAGAGGAACTCGTTGCTATCGTTGTGTTTGTTCCCTTGATGCATGCTTAGATGTTTTGGATTCACCATCATGTGTACTTTGCTGTGGTGCTTACCACTTGCCATGTTTAGCTTTGAGGTGACTTAAACTTGCTCACAAAGATGCCATGATAAAACTGCAGCTTTAACACTTAGTGAAATTTCACCAAGTCTGGAATCTGTAATTTCCAGATGCCATGTTTGCTTGTTGTTCTAGGCCAAACCATGATAGTTTTGGGGTGACTCTTGATGATTCCTTGTTGTATAAGTTGTTGGCTATCCATTCATGCTCTCACATGCTTATTTGAGTGGCTGTAGCATATTTAACTTTTGCTCCCAAGTTGCAACAAATTACTGCTGTCAGGATTTTGTTGTCAAGTTCAATATGTCATAGCTTGTTGCTATTGATCCATGGCTCCTTTGGGGATGCTCCAATGGAATTGTTTGCTGTAAGATATATCTAGTTTATGTCCATGCTCATTTCCATGATGTTTGAGTGCTGTAGGCCATTTATCTATTGCTCCGAAGTTGCTATGTGGCTGTAATTTTCAGCTTCTGCATGTTTATTGTTTCGGGTGTAACTTTTAGCCCGTTGCTCCATTTTGAGCAAGTACTATATGGAAATTGTGTGTTTTTGCATGTAGATTCATATTATCCTATTGTTAACATGTTTTGATGCATTTTGCTTGATGCATACTTTTGTGCTATAACACTGTGCTTCCTAAGTAGAATTTCTGTGCTTCCATAGTGCATCTGTTTTGCTTCCATAGTGCATCAGTCATGCATCCAGTAATTTTTCTGCACATTGCATCTTGTTTGATTCGTTGCCTTGTGTTCTTGTGTTTGAGTAGAGCCGGAAGCTGAGACCGAGTACGAGTACGAGCACGAGGTTACTACCGAGGTTGAGAACGAGGACCCCTCTTACGATCCCATCGACAACTCTTCAGGCAAGATGACCGAACCCCGATAACATTACTATCTTTGCCTATTGCTAGAAGTCTCGATCTATAGTTTTGCCTCGATGCCCATGTTTTTCCTGTCAGCCTCCTATGGTAACCATGAACCTGTTTAACCACCCTACATATGCAAACCATTGATTGGCTATACGTTGGCTTCGCTCGGCCCCTCTTATAGCATTGCTAGTTGCAGGTGAAGTTGAAGATGCTTGCTTCATGTTGAAGTTTGTTGGGTTATATCACACTATATTAATTATTAAATGAAATCATCTATATATTGGTAATGGGTGGAAGGCTAAGCCTTTTGCTTGGTGATTTGTTCCACTCATGCCGCTAGGAACCGTATAAACCGGTGTTATGTTCCTTGATTATGCGTTCCTCACACGGTTGGGGTTATGGGACCCCCTCGATAAACCGCTAAGTGCTAAGTCTTTTCCAGCAAGTCCAACATTGGTACTATTTGCCTAATAACTAAAAACTTCCATATGGAGTAATTAACCCTCTTTCTTAATCAACAACCCCGGGCCAGTGCTCCACATGAGTGTTGGTCCGAACTGGGGGTCCTGCAGGGCCACCTCGAGGAAACTCAAGGTCTGGTAAAAACCTGTAGCATCACCCATCCGGTCGTGGCCTGAGACTAGATACGCGTGGCTATTGTCAGGGTGTCGGCACACCGAGAGGATTTGCTGGATTAGCCTTACCTTAGTCAGAGTATCTTGAGCATGGGATTCCGAGGATACTCGGGCCTTCCCACCTTGGAGTTGCGACTCCGCGGATCGTGGGCTTGTCATGGGCCAAGTTGGAACACCCCTACAGGGTTATGAACTTTCGAAAGCCGTGCCCGCGGTTATGTGGCAGATGGAAGCTTGTTAATATCCGGTTGTAGAAAACTTGACACCATGTTCCAATACACTACCAGCGTGTGTACCGTGACAGTCATTTTCCAAAAGGGATTCGGGAAGTGAACACGGTGGGGTTATGTTTGACTTGCTTTAGTTAGGATCACTTCGTTATCATCTCTCGACCGAGGCACCTTCTCTTCTCGCTCTCTTTTACGTAAGATAGGCTAGTGCTGCTGCAGACTCTTGTTCTTTCTTCAGCCTTGTTCCACACCCAAGGCTTAAATAGTCGTGTTACCCGGGAACGGGATTGCTGAGTCCTCTATGGCTCACAGTTACTTCAACACACCAGATGCAGGTACGATGGTGAGTTACACAGGCGACGGCACTGAGCTAGACTGGGAGTACGACGAGGAGCGTAGCCGTTACTATGTGAACTATCCGGCTGATCAGTAGAGCTTCTACTAGGATTCGATCTAGACCTGTGGTTTAATGTTATGTTTGGTATCTTGTCATTTGGATCTTTACCCTTAGATGGGATGTGATGTTCATTTGAATGATGTTTGGATATGTAATGAATTTGTGTGACGTGGCGAGTGTAAGGCAACTATCTTTTATGTTTTCCATCCCCATTTTTACATGAGATGTGCAAAGATACCGAACTTGCGATCATTCCAGAATGGGCTTATATCTTTAAGTCGTGCCTCGACACGTAGGAGATATAGTCCCATCCTGGGCATTACAAAACACCATGGTTTCTTGAGTAGAAGCTCTGACTTTTGACATAGGAGCTCTCTTGGCAGGGGCCTTCTTGTTCAGACCAGGCTTGACAACTCTAGCAGATTCTTCCTTGTTGACAGCCCTCTTCTTTGAAGTGACCTCTTCAGCCACAAAATCTTCATCCTCATTGTCAGAAGTTTTCTTCTTCCTAGTCTTGGTGGCAGCCTTTGGCAGATTGCTTGGAGTGCTTCTACTGCTCTCATAGTAGCTGCTATTGAAGGGACTAGAGCCCTCACTCAGTTGTGCCTACTCTTCTGACCTCTTCTGACTGTCACTGTCCTCAGACATCTCTGAAACTGCAAGCTAGCCCTATGAATAGATATAGTTGAGTTAGAGTGGATGAGCATCACAAAGTGCAGAGATTTTGCAAAACAATTGAGTCAAAAACTTAGTTTTAGGTTTCTACAAAAAGCATTTCGGAGGTATCGATTTGTTAAACTTGGTGACACTGAAGCAAATTAGAGAGTCTAAACTGGTGAAATCGGTCAGACCAAGACACAGTTCGGTGACACCGAGATTGCTAGGATTTCACAGAGAGTTGAACTTGGTCACACCGATTTGTAAGTTTTGGTCAGACCGAACGTTACAAGTGCAATGGCCTAAGCCAAATTGGTGAGACCGATTTCTACAACTCAGTCGGTCCGAGATGACTTTGGCAAAAACCTAACCCTAAAATTTTGAATCAAAACTAATATATACGGAGTTTTTGCTGGACAGGATGATCTCAAACATGGCAAGAATCATGGCATTGACTTTGTGCTAAGAATCAGATTGAGAAAACACAAAGGTTCGAACTCATACCCTAACTCGGCGATGAGTTCACTACGGCGACAAAGGCGATGGAGATTTCCGTTGACGGCGGCGGAGACCAACGGCAGGAGGTCGCGGGCGACAAGAGGATGATCCGGAGACCTCGAGTCGGCAGAGCTGGATAGGTGCGGGCGAAAGATTTGGAAAACTTTCCAAGGTTCGGCCCACGGGTATATATATCCAGGCCCTATCGGTGTGACCGAGTGGAACGACTCGGTGGCACCAAGATGCACAACTGTTAGCAGTTACTGCAACTCGGTGTGACCGAATTGTTCTAATCGGTTCCACCGAGACTGAAAACCTAGATCAACTTAATAAGCTCGGTGTGACCGAAGGGAAATAATCGGTCAGACCAAAATGCATTAAGAGGTTTTGGACGTTTAAGTCTATGACGAATCGGTGACTCCAAGAGTTCTTCACTCAAAGTGGTTCGAATCTGACTTGATCAAACTTTGTAATGTAGCATGAAGGGAGTTTGAGACAAGAAAAGCATAGATAGCTAGAGGGGGTACTTAGGCATTCTTGTCCATCCATTTGGCAGAAGAAGAAAGCCAAACAATTAAAGCAACAAATGGATGCCCTCGAATGAGAAAAATATGCACTCAACATGCTCACACAACAAGATAGAAAATGAAATATGTGGCAAAGCATGCACAAACATTCTAGCATCTATCAAGCAATTGGCAAGGACTAGGTCATCTATATATGAGTATATTGACTTAGGAGTCAAATGAAAACATTTGATCATAGGTCATACTCATCGTTTAAGCTCAAGTCGGGTTACCACTTTTACATAAAGCATTGTTATGTTCACATCATTAGAGTTGCTTTAGCTCAATTCTTAGAGTAAAGCTCTCCCTAGATGTGATATCCCCCCTAAGAGGGATGAACTAACCTTGGGTTTTGTTGATGATGACTTCATGTAGGTGTTGAAGATGTAGATGCTCAATGTTGATGTAGATCATTTGGAGCAATCTATTGGACACATTCAATACCTACATGGGTTAGTCCCACAAGGAACACACAAAGATATCCATGGACATAGAGTGAATTGCACACAAGATAATGTCCACAAAAGAATTAGGTTACCTTGTCCCTTGTCTTACCAACAAGAGGGTTTGTGACTCCTTGAACTAGTGCAAGATGTGAAAGTTGATTGCACTTTTCCTTGCCAATATGAATATGAGTGAAGTATGTTGGCGGAGTCACCCTCAAGAACACTCTGGTTCTTCTTCTTCGGGATCCACATCATCTTGATGGGAATCCTTGGAGTTGTAGATGTACTTGATGAAGTAGAACTTGACGTAGTCTTGGGAACCCACTTGACCAAGGCCTTAGGAGCTTCTTCAAATGCATCAATCTCTTCTTGGAGCTTGTCCTCACCTTTTAGCTTGTGGTCTTGTGGTGGAAGATCATCTTGGGCTTGTGTCCCCTTGAACGAAGTAGGATCATACTTCTCTTTTTGAGGAACAAACTTTGTCTTGGGGTATTGATCTTCTTCCCACTCAACTCCATTGGCATTGAACTTTCGTTCAAAACCAACACATTGTTTCTTCCGGTGCCTTCCTTGCTTGCGTACAATTTCCTCGAATTGCTTACTCCCGGCAAGGCTCTTATAAACAGCTTTCTCTATAATTCCCTTCAATAAGCTATTTTCTTGCTCAAGTGTAACTTGGCTAAGAGAATCATTAGTGGAATCAAGAGAACTACTAGAAGCGACAATATTGGATATATCATGATTATTGTTACTACTAGAGGAAGAATGTTTTGTTATTATTGCTATATTTTACTTGTGGCATATAGGTAGACAAGAGAAAACGTTTGACAATGTAAGAAGAACTTTTCTTACGAAGATCATCATTGATTGCTTTTAAGAACTCATGCTCTTGATCTAGATTTAGCTTTTCAAAGCGTAGCTTCTCATGAGTCCTCAAAAGTTCTCGGTGATCCTCTAAGGTAGTTTCATGAGCTAACTTAAGAGTGTTTAATTCTTTAGTTAGACATTCAATCTCCTTATTATCATTGTCATTCGTTTTATCTTGATTAGCATGATTAATAGCAATTTCATCATAGTTTTGATCACTATTGCTACCAACAAGTAAATCATCATCCCCTAGCAAGTCATATTCATTTCTATTGAAATCAAGATATTCGGGGTGTGATACCTTAGGGCCTTTAGACATGAAGCATCTTCCAATTCCTTCATTTTGTGAGTCAAATATGTCGTAGGAGTTTGATGACACAAGAGCAACTCTGGCAACACCTTCATCTTGAGTATCTTCGAAGTCGGGGTAATAGCTTCTCTCGGAGTGGTTATCAGAGTCGGAACCGGATACCCATTCACCAACATGAGCTTGATGTATTTGTCTTGTATAGCTCCTTGATGATTTGTCCTTCCTTTCCGAATCCTTGCTTCTACGAGAGGGTCTTCATTCATAACGATCATCTCTACTCCTTCTCTCTCTTGGTGGTGAATCTTCTCTTCTACTCCTCCTTTTGGGTGACTCTTCCCTTCTCTTATGAGGAGCCGTACACTCATTTGAGTAGTGTCTAGGCTTCCCACAATTGTAGCAATTCCGATCACGACTAGAAGATCCTTTCTCATTGTAGGACCTTTATTTGGAGTTTCTTTATTTGCTTATATTCTTGTAGAATTTGTTGAAGTTCTTCACCATTAAGCTCACTTCTTCATTGAAGACTTGTTTCTCACTTGATGATGTATGAGCATGATACGTCCAAAACGTATCTATAATTTCTGCTTGCTCCATGCTCCTTTTGTGTGATATTGCTATGATATTTATGCACTTCCATACACTTTTGATCATATTTGGGCTAACCTATTAACTCAGTGCACCACAGTGCCAGTTCCTGTTTTATGTTGTTTTTCTATTTCAGATTTCCCCGATATTAAAAGTGCTCCAAAAATTCCGGGAAAAATACAGAAAAAAACAGCGTATAGGAAGCTTCGAGAAAAACCAAAGTGGGGCCAGAGGGGAGCCAGGGGCGGCCCCACCCCTGGCCGCGCCAGGGGGGCGCCTGGGGCCCCCTCTCCGCCTCTGGTGACCCCCCTTCGCATATATATTTCTCTCGTCGCGGAAACCCTGATTCTAGAACCCTTTTCTCCAGAAGCAATTCCGATCTCCGCCGCCATCGCCACCAAGTTTCGGGGGACCAGAATTCCTGTGCCGGCATCCTGCCGGGATGGGGAAGTGCCCCCGGATTCATCTCCATCGACGTTGCTTCCTCCCTCCATGATGCGGGAGTAGTTCCTCCTCGGGGCTGAGGTTTCCACCAGTAGCTATGTGATCAATTCTCTCTCCCATGATGTGATCTTCCTTGTGATCATAGACTATGTTAATCTAGGGTGATCCCATGATATTTCCCCTTCCCCTATGTATTGGATTGATGTACTCACTTGTCTTTATCTAGTATAATCCCCGAGACCAAGGTGACAGCGGTCTATTGGACATGGATTAGAAGAATATTTTCATGAGTGATTTCCTCTTTTGTGTGTTGATTGAAGATTGAGAGTCTCTTGGTGCTTGTCTTTGACTATCCTGGAGATATGTTGTGGTGATTGTGGTACTCTCTTTGGATGGCTGCGGTGACATTGGGAAATCCATAGATTGAGAACTACGAACTTTGAGGTGTGCTTTTGTAGCCCTACATAATTCTCGTCCTCTCTTGACCACAAAGGAATGACCTCCGAGTGCGTCTCCATTGCATGTTTTATGGGAAATATCATGTGATTAGACTATGTCAATGTTGTTGGGAGTTGCCACTAGTGAAAGTATGAAGCCTAGGCCTTGTTTCCACCATTGCAATACATTTTGTGCTCACGTTTACCACTTGTTTGCTTGCTGCACTTTTTATTACAGATTTATATTACTTTGCTTTGCCACTCCTATCATCCATATTTTACCATCTCTTCGTGATGCCTTCTCTCCCCTCGTTGGTTACCCCAAGTGGAAGGTTTGAGATGCAGTGTAGCGGAAGTTTTCCCTTGGCAATACCAAGGATCGATTTCCCTGAGACTCCCAGTTTTAACAAGAAGGTGTCAACTGCAAACGGCGCCAGATATTAGCAATCAACGTGGACCTGCACACAGATACAAATAACTTTGCTCCCAACGAGTACAGAGAGGTTGTCAATCCCTCCGGCCTTGTAGTTTACAAAGGATCAAACGCAAATGATAGTAGTGATAGATATAATTGCAATAGTACATAAAAAGCAGAAAGTAAATAGTGGATGTGATCAATGATGGTAATATGGACCGGGGTCTCATGATGTTCACTAGTGATGCCTCTCTCCCAAAAGACGATAAAACATCTATGTGAGGTAAACGAATTACAGCTGGGCAATTGACAGAATTATGTGCGCAAACCAATGCTAATTATATTGCAAGGAAGGTAGAGGTTCAAAGCATGGGCGGTACGCCAAGGTAAGTAGACCGAAATCCATCAATATCTACTACTAATCATCCACCTTGAGATATCTATCCAGAACATCTCGCTGGTATTAAGTTGCGAGTCCCACCCATAGTGTAAACTCAAAGCAACAGACAACTGCATTAAAAGAACTTTGCGTAAAGTAAACAATCCTTGCACCCGCGGGCACAAGCACCGTTGTTTTCCCCCTTGTGGCAACAGCACATCCCCTAGACTCATGTTTCTGTCACTCAAGCTAGTCATCGAGGGGCATGAACCCACAATCAAGCATAACGTTCCCTCTTGGAGTCACTACCTACTACTTGGCCAAAGCAATAAATAACAACGGAGAACATGCAAGAATTACTTACGAACATAAATATAAAAGAGGTGAATCAAATATATTACCCAAACACAATCTGAACATCATCTCATAATCCATCGGATCCCAGCAAACTCATCATAGCAACAGCATAAGGATTACATATGTGCCTCGATCATGTAGGGCAGCTCACGAGGACTAATTAGTGAAGCACAAGAATGGGAGGAGAACATCACATAGCTACTGGTCATGGACCCATGGTCCAAGGGAGACTACTCACAACTCATCCGGGAGGCCTCCATGGTGGTGGAGAAGCTCCCGGTGGTGATCCTCCCCTCCGGCAGGGTGCCGGGAAGAGTTCTGCTGGTGCTCCCGATCTTGGAAGCGGCGGCGGCGGCGGAACAGAGATGAGATCGCGAAAAAGAGTTCCCGTCTCGAGGGTTTCGGGAGACGGTATAAATATATGCCAAAGGGGGGCATCAGACGAGGCTCGGGGGGCCCAGGCGCCCCCCGGCGCAGCCAGGGGGGGCCGCGCCACCAGGGCGCCTGGAGCCCTGGTGCCCCCCCCCCGGCTGTACTTTGGCTACCGGGAACCTTCTGGAACGCTGATTTTTTACATAATTTTCCGGTATTTTTCTGACAGTTCTCGTAATGGGAAAACCTGAAATACAAAAACAGCCAAAAACAGAAACTGGCACTGGGGTGCACTGAGTTAATAGGTTAGTCCAAATATGATCAAAAGTGTATGGAAGTGTATAAATATCATAGCAATATCACCCAAAAGAGGCATGGAGCAAGCAGAAATTATAGATACGTTTTGGACGTATCAACATCCCCAAGCTTAATTCCTGCTCGTCCTCGAGTAGGTAAATGATAACAAGAATAATTTCTGTGGTGACATGCTATTAACCATATAGGACTTTTTCATAGTCACATGACAAAAGCTTACTGAGACAATGAATCTATAGTAATTAAGTTGCCTCATGAGAAAATCACAAAGAACTGAAAGTTTTACAATATGATACTGAAACATCAAATAGATTTGTAATGAACATGGTGTGCAAATATGATAAAGTGATATCTCGCTTGCCCCCCTTAGTGAAGCAAAACATAAATGCAGGGGCACCTCCAAGTTTTAAGTGATGACTAGATACAATGATTTCAAAATAAACGATATCACTATCATGCAAAAGACAATGCTACTTTGGGACAATGCACATTACACTCAGAATGACAATCATGCTCTCAGTAGTTGGTGCTTTAAAAGAAGGTGGAGACTCTCGAACCGTGGCTTTTGTTGGCAAGGTTGAAAACCCGTAGTCGGAAACAAAGACAAAACATGTACCAGAGCTCTTGGTTTTAAAACAGAGGTAATAATTTTTTTAAATCATGCATGTTTCGTCAATGAATGCTAGCAGATAACTCAATCACTTCTTGAGATGGACAAGTTTCGAGGAACGGCTCCCGAATGAGGACGATCACATCCTCTTAATCTCCTTTGTTTATCACTGCCAAAGTTTTCTGATTTCTCATGAACAAAGAGTGAAGGAGGGTTTGTTTGTTATATTAATTTTGAGCCGGGCGCACTCAATGCCAGTTCCTTCTCGTATTATGGGTTTGCACATTATACATGCAATCCCGGGGTGAAGCTTGTCCAACTTAAAAATATTATGAATTAACTACTACTTCCTCATGGACTTACAATAGAGGCACAAAATAGGAATGCATTTTTCTTTGAATAATTTCGAGGTGGTACATGCAAGTCTCCGTTAGGAATGGCAGGTAAATACCATGTAGGAAGGTATGGTGGACTCATATGGCATAACTGGTTTAAAAGAAGGTGGATGCACAAGCAGTCAGTCCGCTTAGTACAGGTGGAGGTTAGCAAAAGACTGGGAGCGACCAACTAAGAGAGCAATGACGGTCATAATCATGCAGAGCGACAAAGCAACATTGAATCAGGCATGGGAGTTATATTGCTACTCAGAAACAAAAGATCATCAAGGCTTGACAGACTTTCTTTACAGTCTTAAATATGCATGAGCATATGCCAAGTCAATCAAAATAAATTCTTTGAAGGAAGATATTACTAAACCATACCACATCATAGGCAAACAAATCATGTTGGTACTCCAATAACACATTGGGAACCCCCCAGCTTTCTGAGACTAACCATAAGAGAACATGAACTACTAAGCACCATTATGCACGTAGCATCTTTATCATAGACATATCAACCAATGCAACGGAAGCAAACTCTCTTAATAAGATAAGCATGATAAATAAAGAGAGTTCAAGCAACCAACTAAACGAAAGCTCTTTAAAAAGATAAGCATGAAAGTTAAGAGCTAAGCATGATAGTAGCTATTAAAAGACAAAGAACACACACAGCAAGGATAGACATGAAAATTCTATGTTATGTTCTAGGTAGAAGTGGAGCGTGTTTCTCTCCCACATAAAGAAAGCTGAGTTCCGACTCGTTATGAAAAGCTAAGGAAAACTAAAAAGGAAAACTAAAAGCAAGACGCTCCAAGCATAGCACATAACACATGAAGTGATAAAAATATAGTGGAACGAAAGACGAACTGATAATGTTGATGGACAAGGGGATGCACAGGGGCATCCCCAAGCTTAGACACTTGAGTCTGCTTGAATATTTCTTGGGGGTGCATGGGGGCATCCCCAAGCTTGAGCGTTTGACACTCCTGAATCTTTTTATCATCTTCCCTCGCACACTTGAAAACTCCCTTCATACATAACTCATCATAATCTGATTAGCGAGGTTAGTACCCATAATAAAATAATTGTTCCTTGCTGGAAATAAAGATATTATTGAAGGTCTACTATTTCTCAAGATTGCCAAAAGGTTTTTGCAAAGAAAAAGCAAGCTCTAGGTTTGGAAAATGAAGGAAAGGCAAAACAGGACAGAATCTGTGAAAAACAGAACAGCAGGTAGTAAATGATTTTTTCGGGGCACTTCTGCAACTCTAATCAAACAACTCACAACAGACGCACGAAAGACAATTATATAGAGCACGCTGTCGAACAAATTCAGACCAAAAAGATGATCTGGTGATTTTATACGAATTTTTGTATCCAAGGACAGAATCTGTTTCCTGTACAGCACGTCACAACTTTTGAACTTTCTTGCAATCAGAGGCTATACTTGGCACAAAATTGAAAAGCAAAGATACAATGATGATGCTACTGTAGTAACAGCATCAAGACACAAAAAAAGCAAAATTTTATTCATGTGGGCTGCCTCCCAAAAGCGCTTTCTTTTATGCCTTAAAGCTAGGCATAATGCATAGAGATCAAGTTTTATCAAGAGTAAAAGAATAGCTAGCCCGTGTAACGGACTCAAAAGGTAACTTAATCTTCTTTCGAGGGAAGTGTTCCATACCTTTCTTGAGAGGAAACTAGAATTTTATATTCCCCTCTTTCATGTCAATGATAGCACCAACGGTGCATAGAAAAGGACGTCCCAAAATAATTGGACAAGAAGGTTCACATTCAATGTCCATAATAGTAAAATCAACGGGAACATAGTTGTCATTGACAATGATAAGAACATCATCGATCCTCCCCAAAGGTTTATTTATGGAAGAATCAACGAGACGAACACCAAAAGAACAAGAATTAAAAGGTTTCAGTTTAAGCATATCATATAGTCTTTTGGGCATAACAGAGGTACTAGCTACAATATCACATAAAGCATAGCAAGAGAAGTTGTTTATATTAATTTTAATCATAGGATCCCAACCATCTTCTAGCTTTCTAGGTATGGAGGTTTCTACTTTAAGTTTCTCCTCCCTAGCTTTGATGAGAGCATTAGTGATATGCTCTGTGAAGGCAAGATTAAGTGTGCTAGTGTGGGGATCTTTAGCCATTCTTTGTAGAAAGGTGAAAACTTCTGAGATACTACAATTATCAAAATTAATTTTATCGTTATTGGGCAGAATTGTAGTGTCATCTTCTTTGTTTGAATTGCTCTCTATTATAAGAGTTTGAACGTCTTCCCAAGTTTGGGGAAGCATAGGAGCAATTTTAAACTGAGGCTCATACTTTTTTCCTGGAAGACCATGCCATGGGCATAACTCTCCATCAAGACTAACATAATCACAAGGTTTATTACTTTTGTAGATCCCGACAGTGGTGATAGCTGTAATGGAAGAAGGGGTATACTCCTCCCATCTAGTGTTTTTGGTGGAACCCATAGTAGCAAGCAAGCAAGATAACTATTTTTGTGATTTTCGATAAAAGATACTAAAGCAAAACTGAAAGGTAAACTAACAAGACTAAAAGCTAAGGTAAAAGATAGCATGCAACTCCCCTATCCTGAAGAGTGGAGTCCCCGGCAACGGCGCTAGAAAACTTTGCTTGATGGCTTCTTGCCCCTCGTTGGTTACCCCAAGTGGAAGGTTTGAGATGCAGTGTAGCGGAAGTTTTCCCTTGGCAATAGCAAGGATCGAGTTCCCTGAGACTCCCAGTTTCAACAAGAAGGTGTCAACTGCTAATGGCGCCAGATATTAGCAATCAACGTGGACCTGCACACAGATACAAATAACTTTGCTCCCAACGAGTACAGAGAGGTTGTCAATCCCTCTGGCCTTGTAGTTTACAAAGGATCAAACGCAAATGATAGTAGTGATAGATATAATTGCAATAGTAAATAAAAAGCAGAAAGTAAATAGTGGATGTGATCAATGATGGTAATATGGACCGGGGTCTCATGATGTTCACTAGTGATGTCTCTCTCCCAAAAGACGATAAAACAGCTATGTGAGGTAAATGAATTACAGCTGGGCAATTGACAGAATTATGTGCGCAAACCAATGCTAATTATATTGCAAGAAAGGTAGAGGTTCAAAGCATGGGCGGTACGCCAAGGTAAGTAGACCGAAATCCATCAATATCTACTACTAATCATCCACCTTGAGATATCTATCCAGAACATCTCGCTGGTATTAAGTTGCGAGTCCCACCCATACTGTAAACTCAAAGCAACAGACAACTGCATTAAAAGAACTTTGCATAAAGTAAACAATCCTTGCCCCCCGCGGGCACAAGCACCGTTGTTTTCCCCCTTGTGGCAACAACACATCCCCTAGACTCATGTTTCTGTCACTCAAGCTAGTCATCGAGGGGCATGAACCCACAATCAAGCATAACGTTCCCTCTTGGAGTCACTACCTACTACTTGGCCAAAGCAATAAATAACAATGGAGAACATGCAAGAATTACTTACGAACATAAATATAAAAGAGGTGAATCAAATATATTACTCAAACACAATCTGAACATAATCTCATAATCCATCGGATCCCAGCAAACTCATCATAGCAACAGCCTAAGGATTACATATGTGCCTCGATCATGTAGGGCAGCTCACGAGGACTAATTAGTGAAGCACAAGAACGGGAGGAGAACATCACATAGCTACTGGTCATGGACCCATGGTCCAAGGGAGACTACTCACAACTCATCCGGGAGGCTTCCATGGTGGTGGAGAAGCTCCCGGTGGTGATCCTCCCCTCCAGCAGGGTGCCGGGAAGAGTTCTCCTGGTGCTCCCGATCTTGGAAGCGGCGGCGGCGGCGGAACGTAGATGAGATCGTGAAAAAGAGTTCCCGTCTCGAGGGTTTCGGGAGACGGTATAAATATATGCCAAAGGGGGGCATCAGACGAGGCTCGGGGGGCCCAGGCGCCCCCCCGGCGCGGCCAGGGGGGCCGCG
>LR738710.1:635195164-635212641 GCA_902687465.1 Secale cereale
CCCCCGGCTGTACTTTGGCTACCGGGAACCTTCTGGAACGCTGATTTTTTATATAATTTTTCCGGTATTTTTCTGACAGTTCTCGTAATGGGAAAACCTGAAATACAAAAACAACCGAAAACAGAAACTGGCACTGGGGTGCACTGAGTTAATAGGTTAGTCCAAATATGATCAAAAGTGTATGGAAGTGTATAAATATCATAGCAATATCACCCAAAAGAGGCATGGAGCAAGCAGAAATTATAGATACGTTTTGGACGTATCACTTCGCAGAACTAGTGCACCTATACAACTCCTAGTTGTATTAGGTGTGTTGGGGACACAAGAGACTTCTTGTATCTTGATTGCAGGGTTGCTTGAAAGGGGTACGTTCAACCTCCACTTCCCTGAGTTCGATAAACCTTGGGTTACTCACTTAAGGGAAATTTTCTGCTATCCTACAAACCTCTGCTCTTGGAGGCCCAACACTGTCTACATGAATAGAAGCGTGTAGTAGACATCAAGCTATTTCTGGCGCCGTTGCCGGGGAAGTGAGGTAAGTGAAGGTACCTTCTCTAGATCTTGCAATTAAATCTTTTTGTTTCTTGTTTTTATTTTCACTAGTTTTGCTTAATGGAAAACAACAAAAATATGAGAGAGCTTTATAAGCTCTACCTTGAACTTGGACATGATGTGTTCGAAGAGAAAATTAAAAAACCTTTGGAAATTTATTATTTGCATAAAAATCATGATGGTGGTGATGTTATTAGTATGTTTTTTTTAATATCAATATTGCTAATGACATGGAAAGCTCTAAGCTTGGGGATGACACGTTTGATGAACATGATATTTTTAGTCCCCCAACTTTTGAGGAGAAAAATTACTATGATGATTACAATGATAAATATGATATTTTCAGTCCACCTACTATTGAGGATAAAATTTATTATGATTATGATATGCCTCCTAAATATGATGATTACCATGATGGTTATGATAGTCTTACTCTCACTATTCCTAATAAGAAAGATTTTGCTTATATGAAGAGTAATGACACTTTTATGCTTTTGGATCATGGAAATAATGCCTTATGTGATAGTTATATTGTTGAGTTCATCCATGATGCCACTGAAATTTATAATGAGAGAGGGAGACATGGTTCTAAATATCTTAATAATAAGAAGTTTCCTCTCTTTATGGTGAATATTTTGAAGTTATGCTTGTTTTGCCTTCCTATGCTAGTTGCTTTGTGCTTCAATGAATTATTCTATTGCAATATTCCTATGCATAGGAAGCATGTTAGGCTTAAATGTGTTTGGTATTTGCTTCTTGATGCTCTCTTTTGTTCTTCAACTCTTATTCCTACGAGAGCATCATTAAAGTCTTAAGCCTATCTTTATGGCTATAAAGAAAGAGCTCTAGGGAGACAACCCTTGTTATCTTTGCTTTCAGTTTGTTCTATCAGTTTTTAGTGGTCTTGATGTTTGTTACTACAGTAGCATCATCATTGTATCTTTTCTTTTCAGCTTTGTGCCAAGTTTAGCCTTCGATTGCAAGAAAGTTCAAAAGTTGTGACGTGCTGTCCAGAAAACAGATTCTGTCCTTGGACAGAAAAATTCTAATAAAATCACCAAATAATCTTTTTGATCTGAATTTTTTTGACAGCGTGCTCTAAACAATTGGCTTTCGAGCGTCTGTTCTGAGTTTTTTGATTTGAGTTGCAGAAGTGGCCCGAAAAAATTATTTACTACCTGCTGGTCTGTTTTTCATAGATTCTGTCATGTTTTGCCTTTTCTTCGTTTTGCAAACCTTGAGCTTGCTTTTTCTTTGCAAAAACCTTTTGGCAATCTTGAGAAACAGTAGCTCTTCAAGATTATCCTTATTTCCAGTAGGGAAAAATTATTTTATTGTGGGTACTAACCTCGCTAATCAGATTATGATGAGTTATGTATGAAGGGAGTTTTCAAGTGTGCGAGGGAAGATGATAAAAGAAGATTCAGGAGGGTCAAACGCTCAAGCTTGGGGATGCCCCCGTGCACCCCCAAGAAATATTCAAGAAGACTCAAGCGTCTAATCTTGGGGATGCCCCCGTGCATCCCCTTCTCCATCAACAATTATCAGTTCGTCTTTCGTTCCACTATATTTTAATCACTTCATGCGTTATGTGCTATGCTTGGAGCGTCTTGCTCTTAGTTTCCTTTTTAGTTTTCTTTAGCTTTGCTTGCTGTTCATAACAAGTTAGAACCCAGCTTTCTTTGTGTGGGTGAGAAACACGCTCCACTTCAACCCAGAACACAACATAGGATTTTCATGCTTATCTTTGCTGTGTGTGTTCTTTGTCTTTCCATAGCTGCTGCCATGTTTAGCTCTTAGTTTTCATGCTTTTCTTTTTAAAGAGCTTTTGTTTAGTTGGTTGCTGAACTCTCTTGAGTTTTCATGTTTATCTTGTAAAGAGAGTTTTCCTGTTGCACTGAGTTGTGTGTCTTAACTTAAAGTAGGTAATTGAGGTTGCTATTTAATTTTAGTAGTAACTTGCAATAGTTTTGAGGTATTGCCATGAGTAATGTCTGAACTTTTGGTGTCAAGAGCTTTAGCCTATTAGTGATAGATGTCGTATTTTGGGCAATCCGTGTTTATTTTCGAAAACCTACAAAATAGTTGAGAACTTTAGCTACTAGATGGATCACTAATCTTTGGAGGGATCGAATATTAGAGTACACTCACGTACCATGAGTCGAGGATGTGCAAGGATAACCAAAGCCCCATAGACTCCTCCTCGGGGTACTTGTCTCTTTGTGAACCTCCTAATTAGATTGAGAGTTACCGATAATAAGTGCATGAGTTCTTCGGACTAATGTGAGTATTCGAAAGTTGACACTTCCACCTAGCCATATTTTTCTAGCCTCTTCGGTATCGTGCATTGCCCTTTCTCACCTCGAGAGTTGGCGCATACTTCGCCGGTGCATCCAAATCCTTGGCACGATACGCTCTGTCATCATAAGCCTCATTATATCCTTCCTCAAAACAGCCACCATACCTACCTATCAAGGCATTTCCATAGCCTTTCCAAGATACATTGCCATGCAACATCCATCTTCTCATGACTTGATCTTCATGTCATACATGCTTTTTGCTTGATCGATGAGCCGCATGCTAGTTGGGCCTTGCCCTAATCATTGCTACATGACGCGCTAGTATCATTGCATATCCTGCTACACCGGCAGAGGCATACATTTGCATACATCATGATAGTTTCATTCTCTTTATGTTGAGTACTTTTGTAAAGTGTGAAAGATCCTCTATACTTCTTGTAATATATAGAGTGTTGCCCCTAAAGTGAGGAAAAGATCCCAAAGAGGACAAAATCAAAAGATCCCAAAGAGTACAAAATCAAAAGATCCCAAAGAGGACAAATGAGAGTTAAATAGAAAGAGCCATTCAGGCCACAAAAAAAGAGAAAAAAGAAATAAAAAGAGAGAAGGGGGCACACTACTATTCCTTTTGAGAGATCCACACTCGTATTCCATCTTATACCTTGTACTCCATAGAGATTATCATTCATGCATATAGATATGTGGGGACCTTCACACTATAGAACTTGGCTTGTATATTCCAATGATGAGCCTCCTCAAAAGAGCTCTAGGTCTTCTTGAGCGAGCAAGTTGGATGCACCCCCACTAGTTCCATTGGAGAGCTTACCTTAGCTCATATGTGCATCCGTTGCATGGCAATCCCTACTCCTCACATCATATCTATCATTTGGCTTTCTCTCGCCCATGATTGTCCTCATTGATGTGAGCCTTTCACACCTTTTTTGTCTTCCCCCTTCATCATTTTTCTATCTTTGCCATACTAAGTGTTAACTTTCTTGCTTACGCTCATCCATTGCATGAGTGCTCAAAATATCGAAAGGAAGTGGATCATTTTGACTTGTACCTGGATGACGGTCTGGGGATGAGTCAAGATATGATTCCAAAGAAGACCAAGTGTGAAACTTTAGTAGATTAAGTTCTCAACAACACAAAAACTATGTTTTACTCTCTCATATATCCCTATCCCCTTTCTTGCACGCAAACACCATTTGGAGACATTCGAGTCACGGACAGCGAGAGCTCTTGCACCTTTATGTTCTTATGTTGCTTGTTACAATGCTAATATAGACTCTTGCTTGTTATGACTTGAATTGCATTACATGCCTTGATTGCTTTACTTAAAAAGTTCTTATATGGTTGGTAGCATGTCACCACAGAAATTATGCTTGTTATCATTTACCTACTCGAGGACGAGCAGGAATTAAGCTTGGGGATGTTGATACGTCCAAAACGTATCTATAATTTCTGCTTGCTCCATGCTCCTTTTGTGTGATATTGCTATGATATTTATGCACTTCCATACACTTTTGATCATATTCGGGCTAACCTATTAACTCAGTGCACCACAGTGCCAGTTCCTGTTTTCTGCTGTTTTTCTATTTCAGATTTCCCCCATATTAAAAGTGCTCCAAAAATTCCGGGAAAAATGCAGAAAAAATCAGCGTACAGGAAGCTTCGAGAAAAACCAAAGTGGGGCCAGAGGGGAGCCAGGGGCGGCCCCACCCCTGGCCGCGCCAGGGGGCGCCTGGGGCCCCCTCTCCGCCTCTGGTAACCCCCCTTGGCATATATATTTCTCTCGTCGCGGAAACCATGATTCCAGAACCCTTTTCTCCAGAAGCAATTCCGATCTCCGCCGCCATCGCCACCAAGTTTCGGGGG
This sequence comes from Secale cereale, assembly GCA_902687465.1. Classification (NCBI taxonomy): domain Eukaryota; kingdom Viridiplantae; phylum Streptophyta; class Magnoliopsida; order Poales; family Poaceae; genus Secale; species Secale cereale. The sequence continues at coordinate 635,199,895 of LR738710.1, forward strand.
ACCAGAATTCCTGTGCCGCCATCCTGCCGGGACGGGGAAGTGCCCCCGGATTCATCTCCATCGACGTTGCTTCCTCCCTCCATGATGCGGGAGTAGTTCCTCCTCGGGGCTGAGGTTTCTACCAGTAGCTATGTGGTCAATTCTCTCTCCCATGATGTGATATTCGTTGTGATCATAGGCTATGTTAATCTAGGGTGATCCCATGATATTTCCCCTTCCCCTATGTATTGGATTGATGTACTCACTCGTCTTTATCTAGTATAATCCCCGAGACCAAGGTGACAGCGGTCTATTGGACATGGATTAGAAGAATATTTTCATGAGTGATTTCCTCTTTTGTGTGTTGATTGAAGATTGAGAGTCTCTTGGTGCTTGTCTTTGACTATCCTGGAGATATGTTGTGGTGATTGTGGTAATCTCTTTGGATGGCCGCGGTGACATTGGGAAATCCATAGATTGAGAACTACAAACTTTGAGGTGTGCTTTTGTAGCCCTACATAATTCTCGTCCTCTCTTGACCACAAAGGAATGACCTCCGAGTGCGTCTCCATTGCATGTTTTATGGGAAATATCATGTGATTATACTATGTCAATGTTGTTGGGAGTTGCCACTAGTGAAAGTATGAAGCCTAGGCCTTGTTTCCACCATTGCAATACCATTTGTGCTCACGTTTACCACTTGTTTGCTTGCTGCACTTTTTATTACAGATTTATATTACTTTGCTTTGCCACTCCTATCATCCATATTTTACCATCTCTTCGCCGAACTAGTGCACCTATACAACTCCTAGTTGTATTAGGTGTGTTGGGGACACAAGAGACTTATTGTATCTTGATTGCAGGGTTGCTTGAAAGGGTTACGTTCAACCTCCACTTCCCTGAGTTCGATAAACCTTGGGTTACTCACTTAAGGGAAATTTGCTGCTGTCCTACAAACCTCTGCTCTTGGAGGCCCAACACTGTCTACAGGAATAGAAGCGTGTAGTAGACATCAGAGCATCACATGAAGCTTTGTAAGCACCACTTGACTTGTTGTGAAGCTCTTCTTTATCCTTAAGTGACATCTCATGAGCAACAATTCTACCAATGACTTCCATTGGCTTGAGATCTTTGTAATTTGGCATCATTTGGATCAATGTGCACACAGTGTCATATTTTCCATCCAAGGCTCTTAGGATTTCCTTGATGATGAATCTATCGGTCATTTCTTCGCTTCCTAAGCTGGCAGTATCATTTGTGATGAGAGCAACCCTAGAGTACATTTCAACGACACCTTCACCATCCTTCATTTTGAACTTGTCAAGTTGACTTTGAATCACGTCGAAATTGGATTCCTTGATGGAGTCATTACATTCGTGCATATCAATCAAAGTATCCCAAATTTCCTTTGCCTTCTCAAGACGGCTGATTTTGATGAATTCTTCGGGACACAATCCATTGAAGAGGATATTGCAAGCTTGAGCATTGTCTAGCAACATCTTCAATTCTTCAGCGGTAGCTTCATGGTTTGGTTCCTTCCCATTGAAGAATTCACCTTGCAAACCAATACACACAATAGCCCAAACGGCGGGGTTATGTCCAAGAATATGGATTTTCATCTTATACTTCCAACTAGCAAAATTAGTACCATCAAAGTACGAATCTCTATGGTGGTAACTTCCCTTGCTAGACGGCATACTCCCCTAGGTTGTGAAACCAAGGCTATGATCACCAAAGCTATGGAAATCAACGCAAATGGAGACCAAACCTCCGATACCACTTGTAGGATCAAAAGTATGTCTAGAGGGGGGGGGGTGATTAGACTACTTGACCAAATAAAAACTTAGCATTTTCCCAATTTTAAGTTTTGGCTGATTTTAGCAACTTAGCACAAGTCAAGCAATCTTCCTACACATGCAATTCTAGAGTCGTGGCAGCGGAAAGTAAAACATTGCATATGAAGGTAAAGGGAGGGGTTGGAGAGTGCAAACGCAATTGGAAACACGGATGTTTTTGGTGTGGTTCCGATAGGTGGTGCTATCGTACATCCACATTGATGGGGACTTTAACCCACGAAGGGTAACGGCTGCGCGAGTCCACGGAGGGCTCCACCAACAAAGGGTCCACGAAGAAGCAACCTTGTCTATCCCACCATGGCCATCGCCCACGAAGGACTTGCCTCACTAGGGTAGATCTTCATGAAGTAGGCGATCTCCTTGCCCTTACAAACTTCTTGGTTCAACTCCACAATCTTGTCGGAGGCTTCCAAATGACACCTAACCAATCTAGAAGACACCACTCTCCAAAAGGTAATAAATTGTGTGTTAATGATGAACTCCTTGCTCTTGTGCTTCAAGTGATAGTCTCCCCAACACTCAACTCTCTCTCATGGATTTGGATATGGTGGAAAGAAGATTTGAGTGGAAAGCAACTTTGGGAAGGCTAGAGATCAAGATTCATATGGTAGGATTGGAATATCTTGGTCTAAACACATGAGCTGGTGGTTCCCTCTCAGAAAATGAATAGTGGAAGTGTAGGCACGTTCTGATGGCTCTCTCACTGACGGAGAAGGGGAGGGTATATATAGCCTCCACACAAAATCTAGTCGTTACACACATTTGACCTAACTCGGGCAGACCGAATAAACGAACTCGGTCAGATCGAAGCAGTTCAAAATGTGAACATTAGACATTTCGGTGGGACCGATACTATCAACTCGGTGAGACCGGTGCGTTAGGGTTAGGGAAAAACCTCAACTCGATTTGACCAATTACACAAACTCGGTGAGACCGATTTTGGTAATAGGCTAACAGAGTGTTGGTCAGACAAACTCGGTGGGACCAATTCGCTCATCTCGGTGAGACCGAAACTTTACGAAGAGGTAATAGAGAGTTTGCAATGCCAACTCGGTGGTACCGATTCGCTCATCTCGGTTAGACTGAAACATTACAAAGAGGAAACAAAGAGTTTGCATTCCCATCTCGGTGAGACCGAACTGATTAGGGTTTGTGGCAATGGCTATGTCAAGTGAACTCGGTGGCGTCGGATAGATCAAATCGATGGGGCCGAGTTTGGCTTTTAGGTTTGGGACATATGTGGAAATGAGAAAGTGGTTGCGGGATTTGGAGCATATTACTAAGCACTTGAGCAAGTAGACCATTAAGCAACACCTCATCCCCTTTTAGTAGTATTGGCTTTTCCTATGGACTCAATGTGATTTTGGATCACTAAAATGAAAATGTAGAGTCTTGAGATTTTTGCCAATCTTTGTCCTTAGCTTTTTACGGGGTCCACATTTCTAATCCATGCCATGCCAACCATTGAACTTCCTGAAATATTTATCTTGAAAAGATATTAGTTCAATGAGCTATATGTTATTATTAATTACCAAAACCACCTGGGGATTAGTTGCACTTTCAACAGGTCCTCATGGATGGCGAGTTCTTCCTTCATCTTGACTTCCCAGACGCCATCAGTGAATGATGAGATGATGGCCTCGTCTGACACCTTGGGGATCTTGAGGCGAATGTTGGTGAAACATTGGATGTACTTGTGCACGGTCTCCCTTGGTTGTTGCTTGATGCGCCGCAGGTCGCCTGCTGTTGGGGCACGGTCGCGGGTACCTTGGAAGTTGGCGATGAATCATCGCGCAACTCATCCCAGGAGGAGATCGATCCCACAGTAAGGTTCAGGAGCCACGAGCGTGCACCATCCTTGAGGGCCATGGGAAGCCAATTCGCCATGACCTTCTCGTCGCCATTCGCCACCTCGATGCTCAGCTCGTAGAGCTGAAGGAACTCAGCAGGGTCAGGAGTGCCATCGTAGCGTGAAGGTATATCTGGCTTGAACTTGTCGGGCCAGACGATGTGGCGCAGCTCCGGAGTGAACGCTCGGCAGCCTGCCGCGCTCACGGGAGCCCGCCGTGGAGGGGGAGCCTGGTCCTGGTGCTCACGTGCTGCTGCCTCGGGTGGCGCACGGCCTTGATGGTGCCGTGCTTGGAGCGCACATGCTTCTCCTTGAGGCCGCTGCACCACCTGGCAGCCTTCTTTGTCGCGCGTTGGCGCCCTGCGTAGTGGGTCGCGCTGGGGGGCCTAGCGCCTTGGCTCGGGGACAACATCTTGTCGGACAGGAGGAGGAGCTGCACCGTGGGCCATGTCGCCCGCCTGAGGCGGCGGGGGAGGCGGCGAGCAAGATGGTACATGAGCCTCTCCGGCGGCACTGACGAGCTCGGCGATGCGGTCCAGCCAGTCCTCGTAGAGGCCCTCAACCGGGTGGTAGCGCAGAAGCACGCGTGCCACGAGCAACGCGGCCTGCGAGTTCATCGACCCACGACGGGCATGGGAGGACGAAGCAGGAGCCGGAGTCAGGAATGGGGTGGCGGTGCGGCCATCGCGCCGCACGGAAGGCGGCAGCGACGAGTCCTGCTGCTCGTGGACCGTGGGGCCAGTGGCAGCGTTGGCCGCGGGTGATGGCGAGCGGCGTGGGATGCTGTCGCCTACAGGTGCTGTCTGAGCAATGCAGGCGGCGAGGGCCGCCCGGCGCTCAGCACGAACTCGACAAGGATCGGCCATGTGATCGGAAGAACAATGGTGACTCGACCAACGGAAGACAGGCTTCGACACGCCCATGCCTGCTACTTCTCGAGCTTGCGTTGTATTCCCTCGAAGAGGAAAGGGAGATGCAGCACAGTAGCGTAAGTATTTCCCTTAGTTTTTGAGAACCAAGGTATCAATCCAGTAGGAGACCACGCGCGAGTCCCTCGCACCTGCACAAACAAATAAGAACTTCGCAGCCAACGCGATAAGGAGTTGTCAATCCCTTTACGGTCACTTACGAAAGTGAGATCTGATAGAGATGATAGTTTATATTTTTGGTATTTTTTGTTTATAAGAACATAAAGTAAAAGCGGAAAAAGTAAAGTAGATGTAGATTGATATGTTGAGAATAGACCCGGGGGCCATAGTGTTCTCTAGTGGCTTCTCTCATGATAGCGATATTCTACGGCGGGTAAACAAATTACTGTCGAGCAATTGATAGAAAAGCGAATGATTATGAGACTATCTAGGCATGATCATTGTATATAGGCATGACATCCGAGACAAGTAGACCGACTCCTGCCTGCATCTACTACTATTACTCCTCACATGGACCGCTATCCAGCATGCATCTAGTGTATTGAGTTCATAAGAACAGAGAAACGCCTTAAGCAAGTTGACATGACGTAGAGGGATAAAGTTAAGCAATATGATGTAAAGCCCATCTTTTTATCCTTGATGGCAACAATGCAATACGTGCCTTGCTGCCCCTACTGTCACTAGGAAAGGACAACGCAAGATTGAACCCAAAGCCAAGCACTTCTCCCATTGCAAGAACTATAGATCTAGTAGGCCAAACCAAACCAATAATTTGAAGAGACTTGCAAGGATATTATGAGCACACATAAAGAGTTCAGAAAACAACCAAATATTCCTCATAGATAATCTTGATCATAAACCCACAATTCATCGGATCTCGACAAACACACCGCAAAAAGAGATTACATCGAATAGATCTCCTCGAAGACCGAGGAGAACTTTGTATTGAGATCCAGATAGAGAGAGAAGAAGCCATCTAGATACTAGCTATGGACCCGAAGGTCTGTGGTAAACTAATCACAACTCATGGTGAGGGTGATGATGATGATGTAGAAGCACTCCATGATGGATCACCCCTCCGGCGGAGCTCCGGAACAGGCTCCAAGATGGGATCTCGCGAGAACAGAAGGTTACGACGGTGGAACTAGGGTTTCCTCTCCTCTTCTGATGGTTTCTGGGTACGTAGGATTATATAGGAGGAAGGAGGACACCGGGGGCCTCACGAGGGACCCACGAGGTAGGGGGCGCGCCCCCACCCTCGTGGGCACCTCGTGGCCCCTACTCCGTGGTTCTCAAGTCTCCCATGCGTGATTTTCTCCAAAAATATCTCTCCCGAAGGTTTCATTCCGTTTGGACTCCGTTTGATATCCCTTTTCTGTAAAACCCTAAAACAGGCAAAAAACAGCAATCTGGACTGGGCCTTTGGGTTAGTAGGTTAGTTCCAAAAATAATATTAAAGTGTATGACAAAGCCCATTAAACATCCAAAACATCATAAATAATAGCATGGAGCAATCAAAAATTCTAGATACATTGGAGACGTATCAGTACCTTGCGCGCCAAATGTCGGATTCAGGGCTCTGCAGACCAAAGAAAAGGTTTGAACTCTGGGCTGTGTGTGAATAACTCAACCTCTCCAGCCTACTAACTCGTCGATCTCATGGTCTAGCTCGATGAACAAAAAGGGAAAGAGACTCGGCAGTTTATGCAGGTTCGGGCCACCTTGCCGTGTAAGACCCTACTCCTGCTTTGGGGTGGATTAGCCTCGCGCGGGACTGAGGATGAACTAGTACAGAGGAAGGACAACCTCAGGAGGCGTGTTCTTGGATGAGTGTGGGCTAGTGAGGGTTCTGGGTCCGGATCCTCTTCTATATGGGGTGGCTAGTCTATATATATAGTGGCATGGGTCCTCTTCCTCTGAAAACGAAGGCAGGAAGGGAACCCACAATAGCCAATTTGAAAGGGACAAGAAGTACATCTTATCCTGACGAAAGATGGTCTTCGCCTACAAAGCTTGTAAGCGTGACGCCGTGGTGGGCTCGGCGATGACATCCGTCATGCCGTCCTAGCGGTCTTCATCTCGTTGCACAGGAATGGAAACCTTTGGCTGATTCCTCGGGACTCCGTGACTGCGCTTGCCCCCTTAGCACCAAAGAGAAAACATGATGTTATGCGCCCGCTGGCACCAGGCCTGGCCTTGGTCATCATGGCTTGCGTCACTTGATCCTCATGAGGTGGGTGCTTGCATAGGAAACTCCGCTCCTCAGGAGGCCGCCTGAGGCGGTCGCTCCCTTCAGAGCTCTTGACACCATCCGCCTCGTGAGGCTTGGCCCCTCGCGAGGGTCTTGTCTTGTCAATGCTGAAGATGGGCCGTACCAGGCCGTTGATGGAGCCGCGCGGTGGGCGGCAGGTAGGCAAGTCTGGGTACCCCGGTTCCCAGAATGCCAACAGATACCTTTAGCCATGAGGCACTTGGCAAAGGTGTTCTTGTTGGGGGCGCCGAAGAGAGAGACCTTGGAGGGAGAAGATGTGGCAATAGCAATGGTTGCCATTGCCACTACTTCTCCACTTATGTCTTCATCATCATCATCCGAGGGATACACTTCATGAACCACCAATGCCTTTTGAGGCACCTTCTTGATGAAGTTGTTCTTGTTGTCAAGAGGCTTGGCCTTGTCCTTGCGAATGAGCTTGCCACCTTTTTTTCTCGATTTTCATACAGACAATCCGCAAAAAAGTTGCTCATGTTTCCACAATTGAAATAGGTTCTCATCTGTTGCTTGCCCTTAGAACCACTTGAGTTGTTCTTGGAGAAGTTGGGTCTTGAGTTCCTATTGCCCCAAAATTGCCTTGAAGCAAGAGCCATGTGCTCATGGTAATCATATTTGGTGTCTTCGGGGCAACACTCTTTTTCTTCAGTCTCAACTTCCTCCGAACAAGCCTTGGCCTTTAAGGCAAGAGTGGGTGAGCTTTTCTTGGACCACACATGGGCTAGAGCATTGTCGGCAGTCTTGTTCATAATGTTCATGGCAATAAACTCATCCAACACTTCACTTGAGGAGAGAGTGTGGAAATATGGTCTTTTAGGAATCACATAGGACATGTCCTTGTTGAATGGCATGATGGCCTTGAGAAACTTGCGCTTGATCTAAATACCATCCACATCCTTGCTCCCATGATCTTGAAGAGCCACTTCAAGAGTTGTCACTCTCCGGTAGAGATCACGTGGATCCTCATATTCGAGCATCACAAATTCATCGGACTCATCAAGGACCACTTCAAAGTTTGACCGTTGGATGCTTGAGCTGCCCTTGTACATGGAAACTATATGCTCACAACAATCCTTTGCACGAGTGAACGGTCGAAGGTGAGATAAATCTTTGGGTGGGACCGCATCTTGAAGGATGAACAAAGCGGAGTGGTTGTATTGATTGTCCACTTCTTCTCTTGGGGTGAAGTTGTTTGGATCACGCTGGTAGAAGCCTTGCTCAATGATTCTCCAAAGGTTAGATGATCAGTGATTCAAATGAGACTTAATGCGAAAGACCCAACCGGCAAAATCACCCTTAACAAGCTTGGGAGGAGGACCATGATTATTAATGCAAGGTGTAGGGACCGGTCCTCCATAGACCGGGTGAGGGGGAACCGAGGCAAAGGTTCCCTTCCCATTCTTGTCATGAGGGGAAGAAACATGAGTACCTTTAGCCGCTTCCTTGGTGGAATTGGCCTCCAACTCTGATGCCATGAGTTTCACCACAAGCACGGGACCGGAAGAGGATTTTATTCCCTCAAGTAATTCTTTAAGCATGGACTTGACTTCGGCCATCATAGACGTCTTAAGTGAAGCCATAGATTCATTTAAGTCATCTCGAGTGATCGAAGTCAACTCCACGTCCTCGGGCACTTCCTCCTCGGTGTCAACCATACTCTTTGGGTGGTGAAACCCTTAATAAAGGGACGAGGCTCTGATACCAATTGAAAGGATCAATATGGTTGACTAGAGGGGGGTGAATAGGTAACTACCATTTTTTGGTTTTCTTATGCAAATTAAGATTAGCAACAAATAACTTGTCTAGATATGCAACTAGGTGAGCAACCTATATGATGCTAGCACAACAAGCAACACAAGCAAGTAAGGAAAGCAATACACCAAAATCAAGAACAAAGTAAAGGTAGAAATAACCACAAGTTGAGCTGGTGAAGACGAGGATGTGTTATCGAAGTTCCTTCCCTTTGAAGGGAAGTGCGTCTCCGTTAGAGCGGCGTGGAGGCACAATGCTCCACAAGAAGCCACTAGGGACACCTTATTCTCCTCACGCCCTCCACAATGCAATATGTCATGATTCCACTAGTGGTGCCCTTGAAGGCGGCAACCAAACCTTTACAAACAAGGTTGGGGCAATCTCGACAACAAGCTTGGAGGATCCTAACAACACCATAGAGCTTCACCACAATGGAATGTGCCTCCGAGATGACCTCAATCGTTTAGGGTGCTCAAGCACCCAAGAGTAACAAGATCCTCAAGGGATTAGTGGGGGGAATCAAATTTCTCGTGGTGCAAGTGTAGATTCGGGTCGTTGACGGTGTCATGGACTAGGGGGTACTCACCACGTCATCTCCCCACCGTCTGGATCGGCCCAAGGACCCCCATGGCGGTTCATTCATGGGCCACTCGGGCGGCCCATGTCGCATACAAGGAGGTTTCCACAAGACTTGGCACCCAAGACAAGGACTCTCCTAAACCCTAGGCCTCCGATGTGTTATATAAACCGAGGCGAGGCTACTCAATAGATCATCTGATATTCATTAGATCAGTCTCGTGGTAGACACATGTACTCTGTACTACATCCATATGAATACAATCAAAAGCAGCATGTAGGGTATTATCTCTTCGAGAGAGCCCAAAGCTGGGTAAAATCCCGTGTCCATGTTACCACCGCTCCAAGACGCCTAGCTTATTAGGACCCCTACTACGAGATATGCTGGATATTGAACCGACATTGGTGCTTTCATCGAGAGCCTGCTGGGTGATCGTCGCAGATCGATGAGATGATCAGGTGATATTTCTTTAAGAACTACTACTGTTGGCTCACAAATTTTATCTGCGGAATTATCCGACGCTGGACGTGTTGGAATTTGCTAGTAGGCCTTTGGACCAAATCCCAACTAAAATTCTGAAATTATCTTGGCCCATTCATGCACGCATGTGAGTGGAGTGAGTGGCACTAAAGTTTAGTCCCACCACGGAAGTTGAGAGAGAGTTGCACCTCTTTATAAGGTTAGCTTTTCTACCACTTGTATGAGAAAGAGAAGATGAAACCTACACGCGCGCTCCTCCTCCTCGCTCTCCTCGCCACGCCACGCCTCATCACGACGCGCCGCGGGTTGCGGGAATGAGCCGAGTCAAGGACAGCGCTATGCACGTTGTCTATATTTTTGCTACTCGGGAATAATTAATAAATCGTAATTAATAGACGCGTTAATAGCTCAGCCATTTCCGATCTTGTTTGATCATGGGGCTGTTACTTGGACGTGGAGTTTTCTCCACGACCTACCCAGCCCGCATTATATAGCCAGCCAGACGTCTACCCTAGCCGCCACCATAACATATGGTTTCGCACCATCGTTCCAGATCATTGCGCCGCCATGCAAGTCTTCTCCATCCCTCCTTCCGGCATGCACCACGAGAAGGGACAGCAGGCCTCCGGAACCCCGGCTCTTGTGATCCTGTATGGGAGAGGGGCAATCAGGTTTTTGGGGAGCGCACTCACGCGACTGCTGGCAATGAAGACTTTGCCAACGACGACTTCTTCCCTGACCTCAGCAACCTCATCCTCAACAACATGGGCGACAACACCAGCGCCGACGGTGCTTCTCCCGCTGCATCGTATGTGTTTCTATCCTTCCTGTTCAAGATCGTGGTAGAATTCATGTTTCTAGTATGTGCCCTAGATGTGATCTGTTCATTTAGTATGCTAGTTCGCATGATTAGTTTAATCTCTGCTTTTGTTGTCATGATTTACCTTCTTTTTATTTGGATTAAATCTTGTAGTAATTTGCTCATATTTCCAACAATCCAAAAGCCTGATTATAGGAAAATTACTCCGAGTGGTTTTGCCAAGGAACTATAGTACTTTAAGTGTGTGTTGCTGGACAAATTTGTCGTCGAGGGCATCATTGCCAAGCTTCCACCTTCGTGGAACAATTTTGCTACTTCCCTTAAACACAAGAGACAAGAGTTTTCCGTTTCAGATGTCATTTGTACTCTTGATGTTGAAGAGTTGCTGAGGGAGATTCCAGTGCCCACATGGTACAGAAGAAGGGCTTCCAGCCCAAGAAGTTCAAAAATAACAAGAACAAAAACTCAGGGCAAAGGCAAGTTTGATGCAAAGAACAAGCCGTCACATCTTACCAACTTCAAGAAGAATTCTCATAAGAAGGGGAAGGGACTTCGCCATGTCTGCGGTGATCCTAATCACTGGGCTCCGAAGTGTCCTAACTGCTTTGAGGAGCGTGAACACGAGAAGAGCGGCAAGTCCGCTAATGTTGTCATCGGTGATACTGATATGAAGGAATCTGGGTACGGTATTCTTCCTACCATCATTTCATTATTTCAATCACCCGATTGGCTAATTGACACCGGTGCCAATGTACATGTTTGTGCTGACGCCTCCATGTTTTCTTCTTACCAGGTCATAGGGACTTCTCCCGTGCTGATGGGGAACGGGTCACATGCCATCGTTCGAGGTGTTGGTACGGTCGATCTGAAGTTTACTGATGGCTTCTCGCCCCTCGTTGGTTACCCCAAGTGGGAGGTTTGAGATGCAGTGTAGCGGAAGTTTTCCCTTGGCAATACCAAGGATCGATTTCCCTGAGACTCCCAGTTTCAACAAGAAGGTGTCAACTGCTAACGGCGCCAGATATTAGCAATCAACGTGGACCTGCACACAGACACAAATAACTTTGCTCCACACGAGTACAGAGAGGTTGTCAATCCCTCCGGCCTTGTAGTTTACAAAGGATCAAACGCAAATGATAGTAGTGATAGATATAATTGCAATAGTAAATAAAAAGCAGAAAGTAAATAGTGGATGTGATCAATGATGGTAATATGGACCGGGGTCTCATGATGTTCACTAGTGATGTCTCTCTCCCAAAAGATGATAAAACAGCTATGTGAGGTAAATGAATTACAGCTGGGCAATTAACAGAATTATGTGCGCAAACCAATGCTAATTATATTGCAAGAAAGGTAGAGGTTCAAAGCATGGGTGGTACGCCAAGGTAAGTAGACCGAAATCCATCAATATCTACTACTAATCATCCACCTTGAGATATCTATCCAGAACATCTCGCTGGTATTAAGTTGCGAGTCCCACCCATAGTGTAAACTCAAAGCAACAGACAACTGCATTAAAAGAACTTTGCGTAAAGTAAACAATCCTTGCACCCGCGGGCACAAGCACCGTTGTTTTCCCCCTTGTGGCAACAGCACATCCCCTAGACTCATGTTTCTGTCACTCAAGCTAGTCATCGAGGGGCATGAACCCACAATCAAGCATAACGTTCCCTCTTGGAGTCACTACCTACTACTTGGCCAAAGCAATAAATAACAACGGAGAACATGTAAGAATTACTTACAAACATAAATATAAAAGAGGTGAATCAAATATATTACTCAAACACAATCTGAACATAATCTCATAATCCATCGGATCCCAGCAAACTCATCATAGCAACAACATAAGGATTACATATGTGACTCGATCATGTAGGGCAGCTCACGAGGACTAATTAGTGAAGCACAAGAACGGGAGGAGAACATCACATAGCTACTGGTCATGGACCCATGGTCCAAGGGAGACTACTCACAACTCATCCGGGAGGCGTCCATGGTGGTGGAGAAGCTCCCGGTGGTGATCCTCCCCTCCGGTAGGGTACCGGGAAGAGTTCTCCTGGTGCTCCCGATCTTGGAAGAGGCGGCGGCGGCGGAACAGAGATGAGATCGCGAAAAAGAGTTCCCGTCTCGAGGGTTTCGGGAGACGGTATAAATATATGCCAAAGGGGGGCATCAGACGAGGCTCGGGGGGGCCCAGGCGCCCCCCGGCGCGGCCAGGGGGGCCGCGCCACCAGGG
>LR738710.1:635222237-635241940 GCA_902687465.1 Secale cereale
GTGAGCGTATCGACTGTTCAGGGAGCCCAAGGAATCATAAACATAGCCAATCAATGGGACGTGGGCAAACCGGACTGTCCCAAGGGGCCGGGTCATCCCTGAACGTGAGCGTATCGACTGTTCAGGGAGCCCAAGGAATCATAAACATAGCCAATCAATGGGACGTGGGCAAACCGGACTGTCCCAAGGGGTCGGGTCATCCCTGAACGTGAGCGTATCGACTGTTCAGGGAGCCCAAGGAATCATAACCATAGCCAATCAATGGGACGTGGGCAAACCGGACTGTCCCAAGGGGCCGCTAAAGTTCCTCCTGACTCTGCAGGTTTTTCTTTTTATGGGGTTTTTCTCTTCTTGACCCGGATATAATCTCTTGCTCCCGAGAGTTCTACCGCTCCTTCACATATCCTGCAAAGATTAGTTTCTAAAACCGGCCAACATTGAAATATGATATTTATAACAAACTGATATGGTTATTTGCCGCAAAATTTGTGTATATGGAGAAAGGGCTGAGCCCCCGGTTTACCGAGGGTGCCGGTTTATTCATTATTCATAATATATACATAGGATACATTGGAGCACATGGCTCAAGTGTAGTATGGCCGTAAATGAGCGATGTTCCACGGCCTCTTCGTCTCCTCTTCTGATGTCCGTGAATCCTTGTGTTCTCGAATGTCCACCAAATAATATGAACCGTTGTGTAAATTCTTGCTGACCACAAAGGGCCCTTCCCATGGCGGGGATAGCTTGTGCATATCTGTTTGATCTTGGATAAGCCGAAGTACCAAGTCACCCTCCTGGAATGTCCTGGTTCTAATCCGGCGGCTGTGATATCTGCGCAGATCTTGCTGATAAATCGCCGACCGCGCTGCAGCTATATCACGCTCTTCATCCAACCGATCCAAACCGTCTTGTCTTGATTCCTCATTAACAGCCTCCACATAGGCCGCTACCCTCGGTGAATCATGGCGTATGTCACTTGGAAGAACTGCTTCTGCGCCGTAAACCATGAAGAAAGGTGTATAACCTGTAGACCGGTTTGGTGTAGTGTTAATACTCCAAAGGACAGATGGTAATTCTTCAACCCAACATCCTGGGGTTCTCTGCAAAGGTGTCATAAGCCGGGGTTTGATTCCTCGCAAAATCTCCTGATTTGCCCTTTCTGCCTGACCATTGGATTGGGGGTGAGCCATAGAAGATACGTCCAAACGAATATGCTCTCGTTGACAGAAATCTTCCATCTCACCCTGAGATAAGTTGGTGCCATTATCTGTGATGATGCTGTGCGGAAAACCAAACCGGGATATTACTTTTTTGATGAATTTGACCGCTGTTGCCGCATCACACTTGCTTATAGGCTCCGCTTCAACCCACTTCGTAAACTTGTCTACTGCTACTAGTAGATGAGTTTTCTGATCTTGGGATCTCTTGAAAGGACCGACCATGTCAAGCCCCCAAGTTGCAAAAGGCCAAGTTATTGGTATCATCCGGAGTTCCTGTGCCGGAACAAGGGCACGTCTTGAGAACTTCTGACAAGCGTCACACTTGCGGACCAGGTCCGCCGCATCTGCATGCGCGGTTAACCAATAAAAACCATGTCGGAAAGCTTTAGCCACTAAAGATTTTGATCCGGCATGATGACCACAATCCCCTTCATGAATCTCTCTTAGAATCTCACAACCTTCCTCAGCTGAAACACACCGTTGAAATACTCCAGAAGTGCTACGATGGTGCAGTTCCCCGTTGGCAATTGTCATAGATTTGGAACGCCGGATTATCTGCCGTGCTTCGTCTTTGTCCTCTGGTAACTCTCCTCGGCTTAAGTATGCCAAATAGGGTAACGTCCAATCCGGAATAACATGGGTTGCTGCAACCAACTGTGCCTCTGGATCCGGAACAGCTAGGTCGTTCTCTGAAGGTACTTGAACCGAAGGACTGTGCAATTCATCCAAAAAGGTGTTTGGTGGTACCGGTTTACGTTGCGATCCTAGCCGGCTTAAAGCATCGGCTGCTTCGTTTCTCCGCCGGTCTATATGCTCCACCTGATATCCCTTGAAATATCCTGCAACCGCTTCAACTTCTCGTCGATAAGCCGCCATGAGGGGATCCCTTGAATCCCACTTGCCCGAAACTTGCTGTGCCACTAGGTCTGAATCGCCCAGGCACTTAACCCGGCTCAAATTCATCTCTTTTGCCAATCGCAAACCATGAAGAAGCGCTTCATATTCTGCTGCATTATTAGTACAAGGAAATAATAACCGGAGGACATAACAAAATTTATCACCTCTGGGGGAAGTTAAGACAACTCCAGCCCCCGAGCCCTCCAACTGCTTTGAACCGTCGAAGTGAATCGTCCAATAAGTAAGATCCGGCTTCTCCTCAGGAGTCTGCAACTCCGTCCAGTCATTGATGAAATCGACCAATGCCTGAGATTTTATAGCGGTACGCGGTACATACTTCAACTCATGCGGACTGAGCTCAATGGCCCACTTGGCTACCCTGCCCGTAGCTTCCCTATTCTGGATT
This sequence comes from Secale cereale, assembly GCA_902687465.1. Classification (NCBI taxonomy): domain Eukaryota; kingdom Viridiplantae; phylum Streptophyta; class Magnoliopsida; order Poales; family Poaceae; genus Secale; species Secale cereale. The sequence goes on from LR738710.1 coordinate 635,224,761, forward strand.
ATGTCCCCCAACGGAGCTGAACTAACCATAGTTATTGGATGCCCTTGGAAATAATGCTTCAGTTTCCGGTTTGCCATGAACACCCCATATACCAACTTCTGCCAATGAGGGTACCTTTGCTTAGATTCGATGAGCACTTCACTCACATAATAAACCGGGCGCTGAACCGGATGTTCCTTCCCTGCTTCCTTGCGCTCAACCACAATCGCAACGCTGACTGCCCGTGTGTTTGCAGCAACATATAACAGCAAAGGCTCCTTATCAATGGGAGCAGCTAAAACCGGTGGTTTTGCTAGTTGCTGTTTCAGATTCTCAAACGCTGCATTTGCCTCATCACTCCAAATGAACCGGTCCGTTTTCTTCAACATTTGATAAAGCGGGATCGCCTTTTCTCCTAAGCGACTGATAAACCGGCTCAGCGCCGTGATCCGGCCAGCTATGCGCTGAACATCATTGATGCAAACCGGTTTTGTCAAAGATGTGATGGCCTTGATCTTCTCCAGGTTGGCTTCTATTCCCCTGTTCGAGACCAGGAATCCCAGAAGCTTACCAGCCGGGACACCAAAAGCACATTTCTCCGGATTAAGCATCATCCTGTAAGCCCGAAGATTATCAAAGGTTTCTCTGAGGTCTTCTATCATTGTTCTTTCCTCCTTTGATTTGACCACAATGTCATCCACATAAGCATGCACGTTCCTTCCTATTTGCCCTTTCAAACAATTCTGAACGCAACGCTGATAAGTTGCCTGTGCACATTTGAGCCCGAAGGGCATAGACACATAGCAAAAAGCACCAAAAGGGGTTATGAAAGCTGTCTTTTCTTGATCTTCAACTGCCATCTTGATCTGGTGATAACCTGAATATGCATCCAGAAAACTCAGCCGCTCACACCCTGCTGTGGCATCAATAATCTGATCAATGCGAGGTAGAGCAAAAGGATCAGTCGGGTAAGCTTTATTGAGGTCTGTGTAGTCCACACACATCCTCCACTTCCCATTCTTCTTTAGAACCAACACCGGATTAGCCAACCATTCCGGATGAAAAACTTCCACTATGAACCCTGCCGCCAAAAGTCTGGCCACTTCTTCTCCTATAGCCTTGCGCCTCTCTTCATTAAAGCGGCGTAGATACTGTTTTACCGGTTTAAACTTTGGATCGATATTCAACTTGTGCTCAGCGAGTTCCCTCGGTATACCTGGCATGTCAGAAGGTTTCCATGCAAAGATATCCCGGTTCTCACGGATGAACTCGATGAGCGCGCTTTCCTATTTAGGATCTAGGTTAGCACTGATGGTGAATTGTTTAGACGAGTCTCCAGGCACAAAATCCACCTGCTTAGTCTCTTCCGCTGACTTGAACTTCAAAGCCGGATCATGCTCGGTAGTTGGTTTCTTCAGCGGAGTCATATCTGCCGGATCAACATTATCTTTATAAAATTTTAACTCTTCCGTGGCACATACCGCTTCTGCATAAGCTGCATCACCTTCCTCACACTCCACTGCTATCTTACGACTGCCGTGCATCGTAATCGTGCCTTTATGACCTGGCATCTTAAGCTGCAAATAAACGTAACATGGCCTAGCCATAAATTTAGCATAAACCGTCCTTCCAAACAAAGCATGATATGGACTTTTAATTTTGACAACTTCAAAAGTGATCATCTCCGATCTGGAATCATGCTCATCTCCAAAGGTAACTTCTAAGTCAATCTTACCAACTGGATAAGCTGACTTACCTGGGACCACCCCGTGAAACACTGTGTTTGATGTCCTTAACTTTTTATCTGTCAGACCCATACGACGAAAGGTCTCGTAATATAATATATTGATACTGCTACCTCCATCCATGAGGACTTTAGTAAACTTGTATCCTCCCACCTGAGGTGCTACCACCAAGGCTAAATGTCCCGGGTTATCTACCCGTAACGGGTGGTCCTCTCTGCTCCATACAATGGGCTGCTCTGACCATCGTAGAAATTGTGGCGTCGCCGGTTCTACTGCATTAACAGCCCGCTTTAAAACCTTCTGGTCTCTTTACATAAACTCGTGGTGAAGACATGATATTGACCGCTGCTCAACTCCTTCGGATTACTCTGGTATCCGGATTGCTGCGGACGCTGTTGCTGCTGGTTTCCTTGGTTATTGTAACTCCCTAGGCCCTGCTGCTGATTATTCTGACTGTTGTAAGCACCTTGATGATGCGATTGATTTCCCTGACCATGATAACCACCTTGATGATGTGATTGACTTCCCTGACCATTGTAACCACCTTGATGATGCGATTGATTTCTCTGACCATTGTAGTTTCCTTGACTATTTTGGCCGCCTGGCCGGGATTGATAACCGCCGTTGTTCCCTTGATAACCGCCGTTGCCCCTATATCCTGATCCGGAGTTGTTCCCTTGATAACCCGGACCATAAAACCCGGGCCCTGAACCGCCGTTCGGGGGCCGGCTAGGAGGATTAAAATGGCCGTTCCCTGCTTTCATAAAGTACAGGCATTCTCTTATAGTGTGCCTTGCAATCCTCCCTCTTCCGCTATGCTTTAGACAGGGTTGATCCAAATCCTGCTCCCAACCCGGGTTTCCTCCGCCGGTTTGGAAAGTGGAACCCTGCTGATTAACCTGAAGACCGCCTTGAGCCTGTGTATTAGCAACAAAATCGGAGCTATTTTTTGCCTTCCGTTTGCCCAAAAAGCTTGAAGTAACCGGATTAACCGGCGCCGGTTTACCAGACTTGCTGGCCTTCCCCGTTTTATCTCCTTCTGACTCCGGATACTTGGTATTATCTGAGTCTCCGTACTTCACCAGGGCGCTCATTAAAGTCCCCATGTCATTGCATTCCCGTTTGAGCCGTCCGAGTTTTAATTTTAAAGATTCAAACCGGCAATTGTTCTCCAATGTTACAATTGCTGTGCTAGGGTTGATGCCATTTGAGGAGTGCAAGATCTCTGCCACTCTGCGTACCCAAGCTGCTGTAGACTCCTGCTCTCCTTGCACACATGCTGCTAAATCTATCACCGACATTGGTTGCTTGCATGTATCCTTGAAGTTTTTGATGAACTGACTGCGCAGCTCCCCCCATGACCCGATAGAATTCGGAGGTAGCGCCTTCAGCCAAGTCCGGGCCGTGCCCTCAAGCATCATAGTGAAATATTTGGCACAAGCCGATTCATCCACGTCCAGCATTTCCATGGCCATCTCGTAACTCTCCACCCAAGCTTCGGGCGGTAAATCGGCTGTGTAATTAGGCACCTTGCGAGGTCCTTTGAAATCCTTGGGCAACTTAACGCTCCGCAGGGCGGGGACGAGACATTGTATTCCAAAACCGCTCGCTGTAGCTCCTGTCCCTGTAGTGGCTGTGTGAACCGGCGTCGACTGACGAATTTCCTCCCTGGCCTCCGATCTAGGCCGGTTTAAGTCCGGGGCTGGCATCTCCGCCCTTGCCGGATTATCCTGCCTGTGCTGATGTCTCCTGCGCTCACTGCTAGACACTTCTGGCTCCTCCCAATGTCTAGAGTAACTTCGGTTGGGACGTGGTGTTGAATGTAACCTTTCCCTGCTATGAGAGTACGCTTGCTGCTGTATTAACGCCGTATTAAGCAGCTTCTGGGCCCTGCGCGCCTCTATCGCCACCGGGGACGTTTCTTCCACGGGTAAAGCGGCCAACCGTGCTGCCGCTGCAGCAATATTATCCAAAGGGTTTGAATAGTGTCCTGGAGGGACAGGAACATAAGGCGCCGATGTAATCCGACGCTCCCGTTCTGCGGCGGGCTGCTGAACCGGCTCATCCCGAGCCGGTGGGCTTCTCCGGTTTAAGGCCGGATTATTACTGGCCCCAGCCCCAGGTGTTTTGAACAAATTCGCAGATTCGTAACCCGGCGGTAGGCGGGATCGATACTTTCGCCCCCTTACTCCTTCCACAGAAGCCTGCTCCATCCTCAAATGAAAAGCTTGATCATCCAACTCTGCTTGTCTTATGGCTAACATCTCTCCTTCTGCCTTTAAATCCTCCTTTAACTGATCGATCCGGGCTTTCAACTGAAGAAGCGCTGCATCATGTTGCGCCTTGTCTGCTGGAGCTACGACCTCCACTGCCTTAGCTGTGAACTCCTCGATCAAGGTGGATAGTGATGGGGAACGTTGCATGGGAAACAAAAATTTTCCTACGCTCACCAAGATCAATCTAGGAGATGCACATCTACGAGAGGAGAGTTGGATCCACATACCCTTGTAGATCGCTAAGCGGAAGCGTTCAAGAACGCGGTTGATGGAGTCGTACTCGCCGCGATTCAGATCGCCGAAGATCCTAGCACCGAACGGACGGTGCCTCCGCGTTCTTCACACGTGCAGCCCGGTGACGTCTCCCACGCCTTGATCCAGCAAGGAGAGAGGGAGAGGTTGGGGAAGACTCCATCCAACAGTAGCACGACGGCGTGGTGGTGGTGGAGGAGCGCGGGACTCCAGCAGGGCTTCGCCAAGCGCTGCAAGAGACGAGGAGGGAGAGGGGTAGGGCTGCGCCAAGAGGGAGACGTTCTCGTGTGTCTAGGAGCCCCAAAACCTCACATATATATAGGGGGAAGGGAGGGCTGCGCCCCCTTTAGGGTTTCCCACCCCTAGGGGTGCGGCCAGCCCTAGAAAACCCATCTAGGGTGCGGCCAAGGGGGGGAGAGAGAGGGGGCGCCCTAGGGTGGGCCTTAAGGCCCATCTGGACCTAGGGTTTGCCCCCTCCACACTCCATGCGCCTAGGGACTTGGTGGGGGGGCGCACCAGCCCCCTTGGGGCTGGTCCCCTCCCATACTTAGCCCACGCAGCCACCTGGGGCTGGTGGCCCCACCTGGTGGACCCCCGGGACCCTCCCGGTGGTCCCGGTACATTACCGATATCGCCCGAAACTTTTCCGGTGACCAAAACATGACTTCCCATATATGAATCTTTACCTCCGGACCATTCCGGAACTCCTCGTGACGTACGGGATCTCATCCGGGACTCCGAACAACATTCGGTAACCGCGTACATACTTTCCCTATAACCCTAGCGTCATCGAACCTTAAGTGTGTAGACCCTACGGGCTCGGGAACCATGTAGACATGACCGAGACAACTCTCCGGCCAATAACCAACAGCGGGATCTGGATACCCATGTTGGCTCCCACATGTTCCACGATGATCTCATCGGATGAACCACGATGTCAAGGATTCAATCAATCCCGTATACGATTCCCTTTGTCTATCGGTATAGCACTTGCCCGAGATTCGATCGTCGGTATACCGATACCTTGCTCAATCTCGTTACCGGCAAGCCTCTTTACTCGTTCCGTAACACATCATCCCGTGATCAACTCCTTGATCACATATTGTGCACATTATGATGATGTCCTACCGAGTGGGCCCAGAGATACCTCTCCGTCATACGGAGTGACAAAACCCAGTCTCGATTCGTGCCAACCCAACAGACACTTTCGGAGATACCTGTAGTGCACCTTTATAGCCACCCAGTTACGTTGTGACGTTTGGTACACCCAAAGCATTCCTACGGTATCCGGGAGTTGCACAATCTCATGGTCTAAGGAAAAGATACTTGACATATAGAAAAGCTTTAGCATACGAACTACACGATATGTGCTAGGCTTAGGATTGGGTCTTGTCCATCACATCATTCTCCTAATGATGTGATCCCGTTATCAACGACATCCAATGTCCATGGTCAGGAAACCGTAACCATCTATTGATCAACGAGCTAGTCATCTAGAGGCTTACTAGGGACATGGTGTTTGTCTATGTATCCACACATGTATCTGAGTTTCCTATCAATACAATTCTAGCATGGATAATAAACGATTATCGTGAACAAGGAAATATAATAATAACCAATTTATTATTGTCTCTAGGGCATATTTCCAACAGTCTCCCACTTGCACTAGAGTCAATAATCTAGTTCACATCGCCATGTGATTAACACTCACAGGTCACATCGCCATGTGACCAACATCCAAAGAGTTCACTAGAGTCAGTAATCTAGTTCACATCAATATGTGATTAACACTCAATGAGTTCTGTGTTTGATCATGTTATGCTTGTGAGAAAGGTTGTAGTCAACGGGTCTGCAACATTCAGATCCCTATGTACTTCGCAAAACTTTATGTCATATCGTAGATGCTGCTACCACGTTCCACTTGGAGCTATTCCAAACTGTTGCTCCATTATACGTATCCGGTATCTCCACTTAGAGTTATCCGGATAGGTGTTAAGCTTGCATCGACGTAACTCTTTACGTCGAACTCTTTATCACCTCCATAACCGAGAAACATTTCCTTACTCCTCCACTATCTAGTAATCCACTCCTGGATCACCTTTGTACCCTCTTGCCAGACATGTGGCAAGGCACACATCAGGTGCGGTACTTAGCATGGCATACCGTACAGAGCCTATGACAAAAGCATAGGGGACGACCTTCGTCCTTCCTCTTCCTTCTGCCGTGGTCAAGTTTTGAGTCTTACTCAACTTCACACCTTACAACTCAGGTAAGAACTCCTTCTTTGACTGATCTATTTTGAACTCCTTCAAAATCATGTCAAAGGTGTGTGTTCTTTTGAAAGTATCATCAGGCGTCTTGATCTATCTGTATAGATCTTGATGCCCAATATGTAAGCAGCTTTATCCAGGTCATCCTTTGAAAAACTCATTTCAAACAACCCTTTATGCTTTCCAGAAATTCTACATCATTTCGGATCAACAATATGTCATTCACATATACTTATCAGAAATGTTGTAGTGCTCCCACTCACTTTATTGCAAATACAAGTTTCCAACAAACTTTGTATACCCAAAAACTTTGATCACTCCATCAAAGTGTATATTCCGACTCCGAGATGCTTGCTCTAGTCCATGGAAGGATCGCTGGAGCTAGCATATCCTTTTAGCATCCTTAGGATCGACAAAACCTTTCTGATTGTATCACATACAACCTTTCCTTACGAAAACTGGTAAGGAAACTTGTTTTGTCATCCATCTGCCAGATTTCATAAATGCAGCTAATGCTAACATGATTCCGACGGACTTAAGCATCGCTACGGGTGAGAAAATCTCATCGTAGTCAACTCCTTGAACTTGTGGAAAACTCTTCGCCACAAGTCGAGCTTCATAGACGGTGACATTACCGTCCACGTCCGTCTTAGTCTTAAAGATCCATTTGTCTCAATGGCTTGCCGATCACAGGGCAAGTCCACCAAAGTCCATACTTTGTTTTGATACATGGATCCTATCTCGGATTTATCGGCTTCTAATCATTTGTCGGAATATGGGCCCACCATCGCTTCTCCATAGTTCGTAGGTTCATCGTTGTCCAACAACATGACCTCTAAGACAGGATCACCGTACCACTCAGGAGTAGTACATATCCTTGTCGACCTACGAGGTTCGATAGCAACTTGATCTGGAGCTTCATGATCACTATCATTAGTTTCCTCTTCAACGTCGTAGGTTTCACAGAAACATCTTTCTGTGTTGCACTACTCTCCGGTTGAAGTGAGGGTTCGACGACCTCATCAAGTTCTATCTTCCTCCCACTCAATTCTTTCGAGAGAAACTCCTTCTCGAGAAAGGACCCGTTCTTAGGGACAAACATTTTTTTCCTTGGATCTGAGATAGGAGGTATACCCAATTGTTACCTTTGGGTATCATATGAATATGTATTTGTCCGCTTTGGGTTCGAGCTTTTCCCGGCTGAAGCCATAAGCATCGCAGCCCCAAACATTGAGAAACGACAACTACGGTTTCTTGCCAAACCTTAGTTCATATGGCGTTGTCTCAACGGACTTAGATGGTACCCTATATAAAGTGAATGCAGCTGTCTCTAATGCATAACCTCAAAATAATAGCGGTAGATCGGTAAGATACATCATAGATCGCACCATATCTCATAAGGTTCGATTACGATGTCCGGACACACCATTACTGTGGTGCTCCAGGGGGCTTCAACTGCGAAACAATTCCACAATGTCTTAAGTGATTGCCAAACTCATAATTCAGATAATATCCCCTTGATCAGATCGTAGGAACAAGATCTTCTTGTTATGTTGATTCTTAATCTTCACTCTGAAATTTTTTGAACCTTTCAAACGTTTCAGACCTTTGCTTCATTAAGTAAATATACCATATCTACTCAAATCGTCAGTGAAGATGAGAAAATAACGATATCCACCACACGCCTTAATTCTCATTGGATCACATACATCAGCATGTATGATTTCCAACAAGTCATTTGCCCGTTTCATTGTACCTGAAAACGGGATCTCAGTCATCCTGCCCATGAGGCATGGCTCGCATGTGTCAAGCGATTCAAAATCAAGTGACTCCAACCGTCCATCAGCATGGATTTTCTTCATGCATTTTATGCCAAAATGACCTAAGCGGCAGTGCCACAAGAAAGTGGTACTATCATTATTAACTCTACATCTTTTGGCATTGATATTATCATTATGTGTATTACCATGATCGAGATTCAACGAACCATTGGGTGCATGACCATAAAGGTATTATTCATGTAAACAGAATAACCATTATTCTCTAACTTAAATGAATAACCGTATTGCGATGAACATGATCTAATCATTTTCATGCTCAACGTAGACACCTGATAACATTTATCTAGGTTCAACACTAATCTCGAAAATAGAGGAAGTGTGCGATGGTGATCTCATCAACCTTGGAAACACTTCCAACACACATCGTCACCTCGCCCTTAGCTAGTCTCCGTTCAGTCCGTAGCTTTTGCTTCAAGTCACTAATAATAGCAACTGAACCGGTATCCAATACCCAGGTGCTACAAGGAGTACTACTAAGGTACACATCAATAACACGTATATCAAATATACTTTGTTGAAGTTGCCAGCTATCTTATCTACCATGTATTTGGGTGGTTCCGCTGCCATGTGACCGTTCCCCTTACAATAGAAGCACTTAGTCTCGAGGTTTGGGTTCAACCATGGGTTCCTTCATCAGAGCGACAACAGGTTTGCCATTCATGAAGTTTCCCTTCTAGCCCTTACCCTTTTGAAACCAGTGGTCTTGTTAAATCATCAACACTTGATGCTCCTTCTTGATCTCTACTTTTGCGGTACTAAGAACCGCTGATAGCACCGGGATCATCTCCATCCTTTGCATGTCATAGTTCATCACGAAGTTCTAGTAGCTTGGTGATAGTGTCTAGAGAATTCTGTCAACCACTATCTTACCTGGAAGATTAACTCCCACTTGGTTCAAGTGATTTTAGCACCCAGACATTCTGAGCACACGCTCACTAGTTGAGCTATTCTCCTCCATCTTTTTGGCAAAGGAAACTTGTCAGAGGTCTCATACCTCTCAACACGGGCATGAGCCTGAAATCCCAATTTCAGCTCTTAGAACATCTCATATGTTCCATGGCGTTCAAAACGTCATTGGAATCCCGATTCTAAGCCGTAAAGTATGGTGCACTAAACTATCAAGTAGTCATCAGGACGTGTCTCTCAGGTGTTCACAACATCCACAGACAACGTTGTAGGGGTTTGCACATTGAGCGGTGCATCAAAGACGTAAGCTTTCTGTGCAGCAGTGAGGACACTCCTCGGACTACGGACCCAGTCCGCATCCTTGCTTACAATATCTTTCAACTTAGTCTTTCTCTAGGATCGTATGAAACAGGGAGCTACAACGCAAGCTATTGATCTACAACATAATTTGTAAAGGCAACTTAGACTATTGTTCATGATAAGTGAGTTTAACTAATCAAATTACTTATAACTCCCACTCAAATTGACATCCCTCTGGTCATCCGAGCGTGACATGATCCAAATCCACCAACCCAAGTCCGATCATCACGTGAGATGAGGTGGTGTCAATGGTGAACATCTTCATGTTGATCATATCTACTGTATGACTCATGCTCGACCTTTCGGTCTTCCGTGTTCCGAGGCCATGTCTGTACATGCTAGGCTCGTCAAGTCTAACCCGAGTGTTCTGCATGTGCAAAACTGGCTTGCACCCGTTGTATGCGAACGTAGAGTCTATCACACCCGATCATCACGTGGTGCTTCGAAACGACGAACCTTCGCAACGGCGCACACTTGGGGGGAACACAATTTTATCTTGAAATTTTAGTGAGGGATCATCTTATAATGCTACCGTCGTCCTAAGCAAAATAAGATGCATAAAAGGATTAACATCACATGCAAATCATAAGTGACATGATATGGCCATCAACTCGTGCTTTTGATCTCCATCTCCAAAGCACCGGCATGATCTCCATCGTCACCGGCGTAACACCATGATCCCCATCATCATGATCTCCATCATCGTGTCGCCATCGGGGTTGTCGCGCGCCCACCATGCTCTTACTACTATTGCTACCGTTTAGCGATAAAGTAAAGCATTACATAGCGCTTAATGACTGACATGCAGGTCATACAAAAATTAAAGACAACCCTATGGCTCCTGCCGGTTGCCGTATACATCGACATGCAAGTCGATATTAACTATTACAACATGATCATCTCATACATCAAATATATCTCATCATGTCATTGGCCATATCATATCACATACATACCCTGCAAAAACAAGTTAGACGTCCTCTAATTTGTTGTTGCATGTTTTACGTGGCTGCTATGGGTATCTAGCAAGAACGCTTCTTACCTACGCAAAGCCACAACGGTGATATTTAAGTTGCTATTTAACCTTCTACAAGGACCGCCTTTGTCTATTCCGATTCAACTAAGATAGGAGAGACAGACACCCGCCAGCCATCTTATGCAACAAAAGTCGCATGTCTGTCGATGGAACCGGTCTCATGTACGTGGACATGTAAAGTTGGTCCGGGCCGCTTCATCCCATAATACCGCTGAATCAAGAAAGACCAAGGAGGGAAGCAATCTAAACATCAACGCCCACAAACTCTTTTGTGTTCTACTCGTGATTGCATCTACGCAAAGACCTAGCTCTGATACCACTGATGGGGAACGTTGCATGGGAAACAAAAATTTTCCTACGCTCACCAAGATCAATCTAGGAGATGCACATCTACGAGAGGAGAGTTGGATCCACATACCCTTGTAGATCGCTAAGCGGAAGCGTTCAAGAACGCGGTTGATGGAGTCGTACTCGCCGCGATTCAGATCGCCGAAGATCCTAGCACCGAACGGACGGTGCCTCCGTGTTCTTCACACGTGCAGCCCGGTGACGTCTCCCACGCCTTGATCCAGCAAGGAGAGAGGGAGAGGTTGGGGAAGACTCCATCCAACAGCAGCACGACGGCGTGGTGGTGGTGGAGGAGCGTGGGACTCCAGCAGGGCTTCGCCAAGCGCTGCAAGAGACGAGGAGGGAGAGGGGTAGGGCTGCGCCAAGAGGGAGACGTTCTCGTGTGTCTAGCAGCCCCAAAACCTCACATATATATAGGGGGAAGGGAGGGCTGCGCCCCCTTTAGGGTTTCCCACCCCTAGGGGTGCGGCCAGCCCTAGAAAACCCATCTAGGGTGCGGCCAAGGGGGGGAGAGAGAGGGGGCGCCCTAGGGTGGGCCTTAAGGCCCATCTGGACCTAGGGTTTGCCCCCCTCCACACTCCATGCGCCTAGGGACTTGGTGGGGGGGCGCACCAGCCCCCTTGGGGCTGGTCCCCTCCCATACTTAGCCCACGCAGCCACCTGGGGCTGGTGGCCCCACCTGGTGGACCCCCGGGACCCTCCCGGTGGTCCCGGTACATTACCGATATCGCCCGAAACTTTTCCGGTGACCAAAACATGACTTCCCATATATGAATCTTTACCTCCGGACCATTCCGGAACTCCTCGTGACGTACGGGATCTCATCCGGGACTCCGAACAACATTCGGTAACCGCGTACATACTTTCCCTATAACCCTAGCGTCATCGAACCTTAAGTGTGTAGACCCTACGGGCTCGGGAACCATGTAGACATGACCGAGACAACTCTCCGGCCAATAACCAACAGCGGGATCTGGATACCCATGTTGGCTCCCACATGTTCCACGATGATCTCATCGGATGAACCACGATGTCAAGGATTCAATCAATCCCGTATACGATTCCCTTTGTCTATCGGTATAGCACTTGCCCGAGATTCGATCGTCGGTATACCGATACCTTGCTCAATCTCGTTACCGATAAGTCTCTTTACTCGTTCCGTAACACATCATCCCGTGATCAACTCCTTGATCACATATTGTGCACATTATGATGATGTCCTACCGAGTGGGCCCAGAGATACCTCTCCGTCATACGGAGTGACAAATCCCAGTCTCGATTCGTGCCAACCCACCAGACACTTTCGGAGATACCTGTAGTGCACCTTTATAGCCACCCAGTTACGTTGTGACGTTTGGTTCACCCAAAGTATTCCTACGGTATCCGGGAGTTGCACAATCTCATGGTCTAAGGAAAAGATACTTGACATATAGAAAAGCTTTAGCATACGAACTACACGATCTGTGCTAGGCTTAGGATTGGGTCTTGTCCATCACATCATTCTCCTAATGATGTGATCCCGTTATCAACGACATCCAATGTCCATGGTCAGGAAACCGTAACCATCTATTGATCAACGAGCTAGTCATCTAGAGGCTTACTAGGGACATGGTGTTTGTCTATGTATCCACACATGTATCTGAGTTTCCTATCAATACAATTCTAGCATGGATAATAAACGATTATCGTGAACAAGGAAATATAATAATAACCAATTTATTATTGCCTCTAGGGCATATTTCCAACAGATAGAACTTCAGTAAGGGAGGGATTTGAACCGCTTCCCCCTGCACCAGCCTCTACTGTTGTTCCGTTCGTCGGGGGTTGTGAACCGGCCATGAAGACCGCCACCCGGTTTGGCGGGCCAAAGGGGTCCGGAATACTGTTTCCATCGGACTCGCCCTCAGACCGGCCGTCCCGCAACTGATACAGAGATTCAGTTTCCCCGGATGAAGACTCGTCATCTGAGTAGACGACGGTTGCACCATCAGATTCCGATCCGTCCTCGGCTTGGCCTCCGTGAATTGCTCCAACGAACACATGCTTCATGGCAGGCTGAATCCGGGCCGATCTCGTACGCTGAGCCGGCTCGACGATGTTGGGGAGGGTGTCCGGCTCAGGTCCCGGTTCACCAATTTTGCCAATGAAGACTTGGATGCTGCCGAAGGGGACCCGGTACCCATATTCGATCGAATCGGCCTCCGGTCCCCAACCCGCATCGTCGATGTAGATCCGGCCACGACGACTCTTGGTCATCCGGCCGACTGCATAACCCTTTAACCCTTCGAAGCCGCCTTTCAAGAACTCGAAACCATCGTGCGCAGGCCCCACGGTGGGCGCCAACTGTCGTGGAAATAACACGGCAGATGTCCGGTTTAGCGGACTTGATGATGGAACCATCGCACGGGTTAGCTTGAAAGGATTCATGGCACACAAAGGACACAAAGGATTTATACTAGTTCGGCCCCTTCGGAGAAGGTAAAATCCTACGTCTAGTTGGTTGATATTACTTGGGCGTCGGTTTACAGGGAGCGGATTCGCTTTGCCTGCGTCTCGACGGGTTGATTGTTGCTTGTCCTTGAACCGTCGCCGGGTCGTCCCTTTATATAGAGGTAACGCCTGGTCCGGTTTACAGAGTCCCGAGGCCGGCTCATAATCGTGTCCGCCTCGGTCTCTGTCTTTTCTTTCTTATCTCTCAAGTTACATCTCTTGGCGGTTTACAAACCGTACTTATATACATGGGCCTTAATCTCTACTAAAATATTAAAACCATGTACGATATAACTAAGCCGGTTTACAATATCCGGTTTATACCTACTAACCATATCCCTGACAGGAACATAGTTGTCATTGACAATGATAAGAACATCATCGATCCTCCCCAAAGGTTTCTCTATGGAAGAATCAACGAGACGAACACCAAAAGAACAAGAATCAAAAGGTTTCAATTTAAGCATATCATATATTCTTTTGGGCATAATAGAGGTACTAGCACCAACATCACATAAAGCATAGCAAGAGAAGTTATTCAACTTAATTTTTATCATAGGATCCCAACCATCTTCTATCTTTCTAGGTATGGAGGCTTCTACTCTAAGTTTCTCTTCCCTAGCTTTGATAAGAGCATTAGTGATATGCTCTGTGAAGGCAAGGTTAAGCGTGCTAGTGCGGGGATCTCTAGACATCTTGTGAAGGAAATCAATAACTTCGGTAAGAGTGCAGTTGTCAAAATCAAGGTCACTACTATCAAGTAAGGTGGTACTGGTGTCCTTTAGGTTCACTTGTTTGGTAGTTTCTATAGTCATAGCATCACCATTAATAGGTCCATTGGGACCAGGAGTGCGTTGGGTGCTAAGAGTTTGGATATCCTCAACAACTTGGATAGTAGCAACAGTGTGGTGGGTAGGAAGGCTCTTAATTCTATCTTATTCATCCCTTTCTCTAGCCCATCTCTCTTTAAGTTTAGCCATCATCCTAATGTTTTCATTAATTTGCACTTGAATAGCATTCATAGGAGTGACCTTCCTCTCCTCAAGAGGAGAAGTTCTAATTTTAAGCAATTCTACTTCATTGGCTAAATTGTCTACCATTGAAGAGAGATCATCTAGTTTGTTTAGTTTTTCTTCTACACTATTATTAAAAGCTTTTTGGGTAGTGATGAAATCTTTAAGCATAATCTCTAGTTCAGTAGTGGAGTTCTTGGTGCTAGGATAAGCGTTGTTGTTCCCATAAAAATTAGAGGGGAACGGTCTAGGATTGCTACCAAAATTACTCCTATAAGCATTGTTATTAGAATTGTTTCTAGAGATAAAGTTCACATCTACTTGTTCTTGAGCAATCAAAGAATTTAAAGGAACATCACGAGGATCAACAGAAGATTGCTTCAAAAGTAGAGACATGATCAAGTCAACTTTTTCATTTAGGGAGGAAAACTCCTCGACGAAGTTTACCTTCCTACCTGTTGGAGCACGTTCGGTGTGCCATTGGGAATAGTTGGTCATCATCTCATCGAGAAGCTTCGTGGCAGCACCAAGTGTAGTTGACATAAAAGTTCCTCCCGCGGCCGAATCTAACAAGTTCCGCGAGGTAAAGTTCAAGCCTGCATAAAAAGTTTGGATAACCATCCAAGTAGTCAAACCATGAGTAGGGCAATTCTTGATAAGAGATTTCATACGTTCCCAAGCTTGGGCAACGTGTTCATTATCCAATTGTTTGAAATTCATTATGTTACTCCTTAGTTGGATAATTTTAGCAGGTGGATAGTATTTTCCAATAAAAGCATCTTTGCACTTGTCCCATGAATCTATGCTGTTTCTAGGCAAAGACTGAAACCAAATTTTAGCTCCTCCTCTCAAGGAGAAAGGAAAAAGCTTAAGCTTAACAATATTACCATCTATTTCTTGGTACCTTTGCATATCACAAAGTTCAACAAAATTGTTTAAGTGTAAAGCAGCGTCATCTCCAACACCGGAGTATTGATCTTTCATGACTAAGTTCAGTAAAGCAGGTTTAATTTCATACGAAGGTGCTGAAGTGGCAGGTGTAGTGATAGGTGTGCAGATAAAGTCATCATTGTTGTGACTAGTGAAGTCACACAACTTGGTGTTCTCGGTGGAACCCATAGTAGCAAGCAAGCAAAATAACTATTTTTGTGATTTTCGATAAAAGATACTAAAGCAAAAACTGAAAGGTAAACTAACAAGACTAAAAGCAAAGGTAAAAGATAGCGTGCAACTCCCCTATCCTGAAGAGTGGAGTCCCCGGCAACGGCGCCGGAAAACTTTGCTTGATGGCTTCTCGCTCCTCGTTGGTTACCCCAAGTGGAAGGTTTGAGATGTAGTGTAGCGGAAATTTTCCCTTGGCAATACCAAGGATCGATTTCCCTGAGACTCCCAGTTTCAACAAGAAGGTGTCAACTGCTAACGGCGCCAGATATTAGCAATCAACGTGGACCTGCACACAGATACAAATAACTTTGCTCCCAACGCGTACAGAGAGGTTGTCAATCCCTCCGGCCTTGTAGTTTACAAAGGATCAAACGCAAATGATAGTAGTGATAGATATAATTGCAATAGTAAATAAAAAGCAGAAAGTAAATAGTGGATGCGATCAATGATGGTAATATGGACCGGGGCCTCATGATGTTCACTAGTGATGTCTCTCTCCCAAAAGACGATGAAACAGCTATGTGAGGTAAACGAATTACAGCTGGGCAATTGACAAAATTATGTGCGCAAACCAATGCTAATTATATTGCAAGAAAGGTAGAGGTTCAAAGCATGGGCGGTACGCCAAGGTAAGTAGACCGAAATCCATCAATATCTACTACTAATCATCCACCTTGAGATATCTATCCAGAACATCTCGCTGGTATTAAGTTGCGAGTCCCACCCATAGTGTAAACTCAAAGCAACAGACAACTGCATTAAAAGAACTTTGCGTAAAGTAAACAATCCTTGCACCCGCGGGCACAAGCACCGTTGTTTTCCCCCTTGTGGCAACATCACATCCCCTAGACTCATGTTTCTGTCACTCAAGCTAGTCATCGAGGGGCATGAACCCACAATCAAGCATAACGTTCCCTCTTGGAGTCACTACCTACTACTTGGCCAAAGCAATAAATAACAACGGAGAACATGCAAGAATTACTTACAAACATAAATATAAAAGAGGTGAATCAAATATATTACTCAAACACAATCTGAACATAATCTCATAATCTATCGGATCCCAGCAAACTCATCATAGCAACAGTATAAGGATTACATATGTGCCTCGATCATGTAGGGCAGCTCACGAGGACTAATTAGTGAAGCACAAGAACGGGAGGAGAACATCACATAGCTACTGGTCATGGACCCATGGTCCAAGGGAGACTACTCACAACTCATCCGGGAGGCGTCCATGGTGGTGGAGAAGCTCCCGGTGGTGATCCTCCCCTCCGGCAGGGTGCCGGGAAGAGTTCTCCTGGTGCTCCCGATCTTGGAAGCGGCGGCGGTGGCGAAACAGAGATGAGATCGCGAAAAAGAGTTCCCGTCTCGATGGTTTCGGGAGACGGTATAAATATATGCCAAAGGGGGGCATCAGACGAGGCTCGGGGGGCCTAGGCGCCCCCCCGGCGCGGCCAGGGGGGGCGCGCCACCAGGGCGCCTGGAGCCCTGGTGCCC
>LR738710.1:635251443-635395446 GCA_902687465.1 Secale cereale
GGCTGCCTTGCACGACGCAGCCCCGCTCCGGGGATGAACCCCGTCGCTGCGGCCTTGCCCGCCCCCCCCCCCTTCCTGGTGGATCGGGTGTGCGGGCACCCCCGTCGCCCAGCGCCCGTTAGCGCCCGTGCCCACTAAGGCCTCAGCGCCTTTGACAAGTGGGCCCAGCCCCAGAAACGTTTAAAAAAAGAAAGGAAAAAATAATAAAATTTTTTTAATAAAAAAAGATAAATAATTAAATTAATTAAGTTAATTATCACATTTAGATTAATCTAATCATTAATTAACCTAATCTATAATTAACTAAAACATAATTAATCTAACTAAACTGTTAGTTAGTTTACTGCCAATGACAGGTGGGACCCACTGGTCAGTTTGACCAGTCAACCATGATGACGTCAGCATGATGTCATGCTGATGTCATAAATTCTTTTTCAAATTAATTTAATTAATATTAAATTCCAGAAATTAATAAAAACTTTAGAAAATCATATCTTTTAAACCGTAACTCCAATGAAAATAATTTATATATGAAAGTTGCTCAGAATTTTGAGACGCATCCGAATACGCAGACCGTTCGTCAACCGCACGTCCCTAGCATACCGAACCCGCAACTTTCCTCCTCCGTTTCATCCGCCCAAAAACGCGAAACACCGGGAATACTTTCCCGGATGTTTTCCCCCTTCGTCAGTATCACCCGATACTGCGTTAGGGCACACTTAGCACCGTTACATGTCATGTCATGCATCGTCATGCATCTGTTTGCATTGTATTCACTGTTTCTTCCCCCTCTTCTCTCCGGTAGACTACGAGACCGACGCTGCTGCTGCCCCGATCGACTACGGTGTTGACGACCCCACTTTGGCTGCCGAGCTTTCAGGCAAGCCCCCCCTTTGATCACCAGATATCGCCTACTCTTCTCTCTACTGCTTGCATTAGAGTAGTGTAGCATGTTACTGCTTTCGATAATCCTATTCTGCTGCATAGCCTGTCATTGTTGCTATCACTGTTGATACCTTACCTGCAATCCTAAATGCTTAGTATAGGATGCTAGTATTCCATCATTGGCCCTACACCCTTGTCCGTCTGCCCTGCTATTCTATCGGGTCGTGATCACTTGGGGGTGATCACGGGTATATATTACATACACATATACATGATACTTGATGTGACTAAAGTCGGGTCGGCTCGTTGAGTACCCGCGGTTGATTCACGGATTGGGGGCTGAAAGGACATACTTTCCCGACGGTCCTCTGTGTGGATCTTTGTGGCAGAGCGACATGGCAGGTTGAGACACCCAGTGGAGAGGTGGCCTGGCCCTGGTCGTTGTCCGCAGTTATTTCATAATAACACGCTTAACGAGTTTGGATATTTGATCTGAGTCTGGCCGTTGGCCTATACGCACTAACCAGCTACGTGGGAATAGTTATGGGTACTCGACGTCGTGGTATCAGCCGAAGCCTTCTTGACGTCAGCGGCTTAGCGGCGCGCGCCGGGTTGGACCGCGTAACGCAACTTCCTTAGTAATGGAGGTTGCTAGGTCTGCTCACCGGCCGCCCTCGCAACGTGCAGGTGTGCATTGGGCGATGGGCCCAGACCCCTGTGTGCTTAGGACTTAGACCGACGTGCTGACCTCTCTGCTGTGCTTAGGTAGGGCTGCGACGTGTTGATCTTCCGAGGCCGGGCATGACCCTGGAAAGTGTGTCCGGCCAAATGGGATCGAGTGTGCTGGGATATGTGGTGCACCCCTGCAGGGAAGTTAATCTATTCGAATAGTCGTGTCCCTCGGTAAAAGGATGACCCGGAGTTGTATTCCGACCTCATGATAACTAGAACCGGACACTTGATAAAACACACCCAGATGAGTTCCAGATATAACTCGGTGGTTGCTCTCTCACAGGGTGATGTGCGGGAGGATCGCCGAGTAGGATTATGCTATTCGAGGTTACTTGGTGAACTTACCATCTATTCTCTTCTACTGCTGCAAGATGGAGGCTGCCAGAAGCGTAGTCTTCGTTTGGATTAGCTATCCCCATCTTATTCCCGCTTGCTGCAGTTCAGTCCACCGATACTACCCATATCTTTGTTACCATTGCATATGTAGTATAGATCCTTGCTTGCGAGTACTTTGGATGAGTACTCACGGTTGCTTTGATCCCCCTTTTCCCCCTTCTGTTCCTTCTTCTTGGATGATGCAACCAGATGGTGGAGCCCAGGAGCCAGACGCCACCTACGACGACTCCTACGACACCGGAGGCGCCTACTACTACGTGCAGTCTGCCGACGACGACCAGGAGTAGTTAGGAGGATCCCAGGCAGGAGGCCTGCTCCTCTTTCGATCTGTATCCCAGTTTGTGCTAGCCATCTTATGGCACCTTGTTTAACTTTATGTCTGTACTCAGATATTTGTTGCTTCCACTGACTTGTCTATGATCGAGCACTTGTATTCGAGCCCTCGTGGCCCCTGGCTTGTAATATGAAGCTTGTATGACTTATTTTACTTTTAGAGTTGTGTTGTGGTATCTACCAGTGAGTCCCTGATCTTGGCCGTACACATTTGCGTGCATGATTAGTGTACGGACAAATCCGGGGCGTCACAACATTCTTCTGGGAAGGGTCTGAAGTGATTCATGGAGGAAAATGCCTTGTGGCCTGTCAAAGAGTTTGCGGGCCTAAAGACCTAGGTGGCCTTGGGCTGTTGGATGTAAACCGCCATGGCCTGGCATTAAGATTACGCTGGGAGTGGCTCAGGCGTACTGACTCTAGCCGACCCTGGCATGGGCTTCCGATGGCGAGCAATCCTCAGGTTCAGAGGGCCTTTGCCAGCTTGGTGCATTGGAAACTTGGCGATGGCAACAAGGTGTTGTTTTGGAAGGATAGATGGATGGATGGTGAATTTGCTAAGGAGATTGCTCCGAGCATTTGGGGCAAGGTTCGCACTCAGACGGTGAACAAGCGGACAGTGCAGGATGGACTGATGAACAACCGCTGGACCGCGGACATCTCAGGAGAGCTGACCACCGACGACCTAGTTCAGTTAATCAAGCTCTCGGAGATTGCCATTACCACACACCTCGATCCTACTTTGCGGGACGAGGCTATATGGCCCTAGAACCCCAAGCAAGTTTACACCTCGGCCTCCGCTTACCAAATGATCTTCAAAGGTGCAATCAATGTGGCCTACGCGCGATGGATTTGGAAATGTGGGGCACCCCTCACTTGCAAGATCTTCATGTGGCTCACGATACATCATAGAATATGGACATCTGACCGAAGGCTGCGGCATGGGTTACAGGACAACCCCTCACCTTGCTATCTGTGTGACCAGGAAGAAGACAACGTGGATCATCTGCTCGTCCAGTGCGCTTATTCACGACAGGTTTGTCACATGATCTTGTCCAGCGTTAGGGTTGTGCCTACCTCAGCGCCGGTGCCGAACGATAACTTGGAATCTTGGTGGGGTAGCACCCGAAAACAGCTTCGCAAGGAGATCCGTAAAGCTTTTGATAGCCTCATGATTCTGGTGTGTTGGGGCTTATGGAAGCAAAGAAATGTACGAGTTTTCCGCCCGACGACCCCATCTTCATCGGCCCCTGAGTTAGTTCTTAAGATTCTTGACGAGCTGCGCATGTGGGCGACAGCGGGCGGAGGTGGAGTTGACACCATTGTGTGAGGAGTTAACATAGTGCGTGAAGTTGGAGTTGGCCGTGGCCCAGTCGGCTTGTGACTGGTGGCTACGATTGTAACTCTCTTGTACGTTTTTTCTCTTTTCTATAAAGTTAAGGTACGCAATTTGCATACTCTCGAAAAAAACATACAAGAGTATACCTACTTTTTTTAGGAAGAGTATACCTACTTTTCATTAAGTGTGCTAATCTTTTCAAGATTTGAAGGTTTGATTGATGAACAGTACGGCCAGTTTTGCATGTACAACTTGGTACGGGAAAAACCGCGCTCACAACGGCCGGGTTCAGTGTGCGGTCATCGGGGCTTGTCAACATCATCCTTCCGCCAGGCCACATCTCATCCAATAATTTATTTCACATAAATAATTCTGTAGAAAATTTCTCTCTAATTATTATTATTATTATTATCTATCTTGTGCTACTTCATGCATGTAAACAATGTCATGGCGAGCCGACGTCATCATTTCGTCTGCGCCGTCGCCTCGGCGAGCTAACCTTTGCCAGCATCGTCATGCCGTCGCTTCATCGCCCATCAGCCAGTGGATGTGCGGATGGGGTCCCAATTTTGGAAGTAACCTTTCTTCAGATTGCTACAACAGATAAGCCAAGTGCTATTAATCCTAGTAATTTTTGATACCATGGGTTTATTTTTCCCAAGGAATTATTGTTCTGGTTTTTGCCATCCTCTGTCCACAGGTCTGTCAAATGGTGACCGCATTAAACGACTGTCGTGTGATGGTTCGGTCAGTTTCTGTTCGTAGTTCAGCGAACGCCGCATCTGGAACTCGGACCACACTGCGAATTCAGGCTTTGGCACGCCTTCACCGCATCACGCCGACACCCTGCATTGACATTGACTTCAGCGCCAGGCTACATCTCTTTAAATAAATTATCTTGCATAAAGCAATTATGCGAGGGTCTTTTATATATTTACTAGGAAACATGCTCGTGTGTTGCAATGGGAGAAAAAAATCCCTCATACACACCAAGCAACATCATCATATCCCTTGAAAATTTTCATGATACACACGACAAACAATAATATAACTGGTGTTGCACAAAAACATATAGGTGGGATAATTTTTGAAGTATACTCAAGGTGTTTTCAATTTGTTAGACAACAGAAATATGTACATAATTGTAGTCATCTATTTACGCCTTTGTTATCGTTCCTTCTCGGTCATGCCAAGCAAATGTTGCATTAGAATGAAAATAGCAAAGTACATTTTAGTACCGAATCATAGCATATGCATAAGAGCATTATCTTTGTCTGGCGGATATATGTGTTTGCAACTGTAATTCAAGTCAAGACTTAATTTGGTTGCAAACTATTAGACGGCTCCACTACAAACAATCAATTTGTAAGCACATGCATACGAAATGTTCAGGGTTGCATATCAACATCAATATCTTTTTCAAGAATATGAACACAATTTCAAACAATATGGTAATCAACCTTATGCCACCGATTTACACCAAGCTCGTATCAGTTGTTTAGTGTACACCATCATATAGGGGTTGGTTATTTTGCACTGTATGAAAATAGAGAGGGTGATTTATGTATCTGTTGTTATCTTTAGCATATGTTAGCTGGTAGGAATCAACATCCCTATGGTGTAAATAATAGGTGTTGCGAGAGCATCAAACTATGATGCATACTAAACACAATTTTAGAAACTACGATGCATTTTTGAAATCTACACATTTTTTGAAGAAATTTTCATATATATAACGCGTTAGATTTGGAGGTACGGTTTAAAAGGTATGAATATATTAGAAATGCTTGAATCTCAAAAAAAAAGTTAAACAAAGAGAGAAGATGGGTGGAACAAGATTCGAACCTAGGTCTCATAGTTGAAAGATTTAGGCTCCAACCAGTCAATCACGTATGTATAATCATATTGTGTGAGGGAATGACTTCTTATTAATGAGTAGTGTAGCCAAAGAAAAGAAAGAAGCACATATGTATAATCATATTGTGTGAGGGGATGACTTCTTATCAATGAGCAGTGTAGCTAAAGAAAAGAAAAAAAAAAGGAAAAAAGGGCAGTGGGAGAGGGTCGAACCTTGGTCTCCCCACTAAAAGCCGTTGTCTCCGGCCAGGTATATTAGATGTTGTTACAGAAGGGTGTCACTTCTTATCAACCAAAGCCGAGGCGGATGCAGCCCAACGAAATGTTTTCTAAATTAAGGGTGGCATAGTGGGTAATTTGTGACAATTTCGAGGGTAATTTTAATGACGTACGACATAAACTCAGTTTGCTTTACTATTACTAGCAAACATGCCCGTGCGTTGCAACGGGAGAGAGAGAAAATTACATGCTAGCCAAATAAGTATGACTCAATATCCGGACATATGAGCGTCATCTATTTTAACATAATGACTCTCCATGTTGCCAATTATCTTTCTTCCAACCCTCGCTAATGATGGACGCGATGTCCACATGATCGCATTGTATTCGACATGGTAAATCCAAAGGCAATGAGCTTACCACTGCACGGCACACTTTAAAAGCTTTAAAAACAAATCTCATCGACCATAGACTCACACTTTTTTGAGTATTTTTTTGAAAAAATTCTAAAATTTCATGAACAATTTTTTCATATTCACGAATTGGTATTGAATACATGATCATTTTTTCAAAATCATGAACATGGCTTTATTTCCTGATTTTTTTAATATTGTGATTTTATTATAATTTGTGAACAGTTTTGTAAAATCGCTAATATTTTTTTAATCTTTGGAAATTTAATGATTTTTCACATATTTTGAATTCACAAACCTTTTTAAATTTCTCGAACATGTTTTTCAAAATTTGCAACATTTTGAAATTTGGAATTCTCTAGTTAATTTAAAGAAGGACAAACAAAAAAGAAATAAGAAAAGACCAAAGACGAAAAAAAACAGGGGCGTCACCCCCTGCAGGCCGGCCCATGAATGCGCAG
This sequence comes from Secale cereale, assembly GCA_902687465.1. Classification (NCBI taxonomy): domain Eukaryota; kingdom Viridiplantae; phylum Streptophyta; class Magnoliopsida; order Poales; family Poaceae; genus Secale; species Secale cereale. Next base: position 635,258,076 of record LR738710.1, read on the forward strand.
TTGGGAGGAGGTGTGCAGCAAAAAGGATAAATTCTCAACGTTTTAAAATTTGGAATTCTCGAATTAATTAAAAGAAGGACAGACAGAAAAGGAATTGAGAAAAGAAAAGAAAAGATAAAATATAAAAAAACAGGGGAGTCACGCCCTGCGGGCCGGCCCATGAACGCACACTGGGGAGGTGCGCAACAAAAAGCAAAAAATCAGGGTAACCTGGGGATCGATCCCTTGTCTCGCAGTGGAAGAGACGGGATTCCGCCACTGGACTACTTGTATATTTGTGTAACGTGCGGGTATTTTCTTTATAAAACATCTCATCACGGCGCAGACTTTGGAAAAAATAATTTTTTCTTTGACTTACGGGTGGCATTGGTAGGTAATTATTCGCAACTTCAGGGGTAATTTTGATGACGGACGATCAGAAACCCAATTTTCTTTATTATTAGACTAGGAAAATTGCCCGTGCGTTGCTACGGGATGGATGGGCAATGGTTGAAGAGAGGGTGGTGCACAGAGGACTTACGCCGAGTGCATTTTTTCACTACTTTGAAGCACATTCTTCAAGAGTTCATTTACTAATTAAAAGGATTTTTGAAGTAAGAGCACACATGATGTTTTTTATGACTGTATGACTTCAATGTGACATTGTAGATTAGACCGGTAATATATAGTGACAACACATATCTCACCAGTGAATTAACCATCGTATTGATGATAAAAAATTATACACACAACTCTTATGTTGAGTTACTGATATCACACGGTAAAAATGTTGTATACTTCGCCTAGTGTTCGAGCATGTTGTGTGTGTGCTCACTGCGAAGTCCTTGTCGCATAGATGTATAACTTCCTGTGCTATCGCGCTATATGCAGGATTTCTCCATCGCGGTTCAATCTTTGCTTAGTGTGTTGCACCTCAATTCTTGGTTCTTTTGTTCTGGTTGCGTATTTGTGTTTTTCTGCATTTCCCATGCACACTTTTTTTATCTTCTGTGTTGGCTTCATGTTTGTATTTTTTTTCTTTTCTTGTGTGTATTTTTTTGCAACCGAGTCAAATTTTTAGTTCTTTTGCTTAGTTCATAGGCTTCATGTGACCTTTTCAGTTTTTCCTATTTTTCTTCATCGGTCATTCATACATACCGCTCTTTATCTCCTTTTTTATTTGTTCTTTGTCATCCATGACTCGAGATTGCCATCCAAATTGCTTGTCTGCATGAGAGTTTTGGATACTATATTAATCTGTTGTTCATTAAAAATTGATAAAAATTTGCATCATAAATAGAGCATATGTAGTTTTTTAATATAAAATTTGCATCATAAATCGAGCATACGTAGCTACTTATAAATAAATCTAATTATGCTGGACATAAGCATCCGAATATATGTGTTGTTTGCGTGCTAGAGTATCATGTTTTTCCATGAAGCAATTTAGATTGCAGAAAAATGATATTAAAGTAAGAGTATTGCTATATACTTCATGTTTTACGTCTGACTTCACTACGAAGTTGTAGATCAGTATGTCGATGAGTAATGCCAAAGCATACCACACCAGCATATTAACCATTGCACGAACATCAGACAATAAAATGATGTATATGAAATACTTCAAAAGTAATTTTACATCAATGTTTGGGTTAAAAGGATGTATAAGTTGATTTCCTTGTTCCTCCGTACCACCTTCAACATGACCTTATTCAAGGACATCAAGCTTTTCATCTTCTTCCTGATTCGGAACATCAACCTTATTGAGAATGGTTAAAGACTCAGTGGCCATGGCATGTAAATGCCTATGTTTTGGTGCCGATATTTTATTATACACTCATATAACCCGAAATCAGTAGCACCCGCCGCCCGAAGATAATTTATGTATTTAATTTTTTGGTCGTCCGAGTATACATGTTACCACCGCGTCTGACATGAGCTATGTAATCATATGAGTACGTCAAAAAACACAAATATATGCAAAGAAAATGTAAACCAAAACCAATCATGAGCATGTAGAATCAGAGAAAAAAATGCATGCACGGGAAAGCGATTTGATGGTAAAGAAACGTGTCCCTCGTAGTTAGTTCTTTTTTTTCATCTACCTAATTATTTATATTATTAAATCTAGCTAATCTCTATTTTGGTGAGTGCTCCCGTGTCCAGCCCACTCTGGTGTTTGTTGCAACAACTTATCCAGCTGTGGCTAAAAAAAGAAAAAGACAACAAAACGTGTTCGCACACGCACCGCTGTCTATCTGTCTAACACGTTTCGTTTCCCCATCTCTCCCCACGCCTTCTTCTCCCCAACGCTCCTGATTCCCTTTCTCTCTTCTCTCCCCTACTCTCTGTCCAGCGAGGAACGGCACTCCAATCCCTCTCAATGGCCGCCGCTGCTTCAAGGCCTCCCCGCAGAGCTCTCGATCCAGATCAGATCCAGGCCACCACAGAGCCCCTCGACCGCCTCCTCCTTCGTCTTCGCCCTCGCGCACGCCGCCCCACCCCCAACGGTGCTCCAGTGCCTTCCCGCGGCACCTCCTTCTCCCTCCTTTCTCCTTCTTCCTCTCTTCCTCCCCTACATCTCACTCCTTTCTTTTTCCCTTGGCAATGAGCAGAGGAAGCACGCAGGGAGCCTCGCCAGTGCTGCCACCACGACCTTCGTCGTGCCGCCGCCACCTCCGAGTTTGTCGGCCGTTGGCGAACATCTCCCCTGCGACCGGCGCCGCGACCCTATGCCTCGCCTCCATCATACGTGAGGATGATGACGACAGCGCCGCCAACGACCCGTCTCGGGCCGTCCCTCGCCTCGCTTGCGTGGGTCGCACCTGGGCGTGGACCGCCGGTCGGGCAAGCCGCCCCTCGCCGGCGGGAGCGCCGGTGCCGCTCGCCTGAAGCATCTGATGGCGGCCATGACATTGCTCTGACGGTGAGCGAGACTCCTCTTTGTGTTCATTCTTATCCCCATCTGCATTTCTGCCATCTGATTCAATTGTAAATCATCACATCAGGACGCTGCTGGTTGTGCTAATTCAATTTCTTCATGAAGGTCAAGGGCCTCGCCAAGTAGCGGGAGGACTTGCGGGCTAGGCTCGCCCGCCGCAAGCGCAAATGCGAGCTCGCCCTCGTGCAGGCCAAGGCCACCTCTGACGACTTCCTGTCCGCCGCACTCTCTAATGCCTCGGCCCTTTCCTGGGCTCGGGCGGCGTGGACGCCCGACGCGACGCATCACGCCGTCTTTGGCTTCTGCAACGTGGACGCCAACGGCAAGCGGCGGCGCGCCACCGGCGGTGGATGCCGGCAATGGATAAGTGGCGGCTGTGGCCAGTGGTGGCAGGATTTTTTATGCAAAAATGAAACGTTATCTTATCCGGACCACACTTAAAATCTGACTGCGGGTTGAATTCTCAGAAACTGAGGGGCTTTTATGCAAAATTGCGCGCGGCAACGTACGGGCTGAAACCCAACTTTCTTTATTATTAGGTATAGATAAAGAGGTAGAGATATTATTATTTTTTGGACTGCGCTATTTTACATGTGTAGGTAACCGACTTTCGACTGCGTCACGCGGTCACTTCGGCAAGCCGACGTCATCGTCCCAATCGGCATAAATCGGCTCGCGCGATCACCTTGTTGGTCGAATTGCTATACCAGCATGTTCGGTTGCCTCGGGGACTTCAGCATAGATGAGAGAGCTCTACCTCATCAAGTATTCGGCACGCGGGCCATAATTTTTTTTATTACTCACTTAGCATAAATTATTAAATATGCAATACTTTTTTAATTACTATTATCTCCGGTTTGCACTATTTTCTGTGCACATGTAAATGATCCGGGTTGGGCAGTGCTATTACCTCGACGTACCGACGTACCACGTCACCTCGGCTGGACCGGGGGCTTCATCAACACTTCATTAACCCACGTCGGGGACTTCGACGTCATATTGCCGACCTGCTCCGTCGCCTCCGTCAGACTGGGGGTTACACCGCCACATCGACTATGCACGTCGCCACCTTGGCAAAACGACGTCACCGTCTCGTCTGCTTCAACTAAGTTGTGAGGTCGCCTTGGCGCGCGTCCCTGGGCAGACATCTCCATGCGCCCACTCCGTCGGATCGCCTCGGCGACCAGGCCACATCTTTTCAATAATTTACTTTACGTATTTTCATTATGCAAAGAATTTATTATCACTATTATTATTGTTTGAAATTATTTTTGGGCACACACTGTGTTGTGTGCACAGGGTTTTAACAGGACACATCGTCACCTCGGCGTGCCGAAGTAGCCGTCCTGCTCGTACCGCCAAGTTGTGTCACCACCTTGGCACACTACCCTGTGCAGGAATCGCCTTGCCATGGCCTTGTTGAGCCGACAAGCCACGGCGCCAGCATCACCACATTATCATCGGACCGTGCGAACATCATCGTTCGGAGAATTTCAATCTATACGGACATGGGTTCCATTATGTCGAATCCGAATTATGCTGCGACCACTACAACTTTTTGGTTTCGCATGTGGTCCTCGGGACGGCCGCGAGGCCGTACACCTTTTTCCAGCTTCGCAGGCAATCAACCAAGCTCCTGCTTATTCCTCTTCGCATGGACCATCAGGGCGGTGCATGCACCCACGTGGAAGTGCCCATGAAGGTTTTTTCTCGCTCGTTTAAGGCGTCCTAATGTGTTACGCCCGACCTAGCAAAGAAGCCTTGAGCTGAGTTATTTTTCAAAGAGAACACGATGTACTTCTAGTTTGATTCTTTTCCGGCTCTAATATTGTTACTCCATGTTAAGCACGTTTCTTGAGATTTTACTGGTGAAAATAGTGCATCATGGACGACCTATACTAATTCACATGGAGGCCAGGGACGAAGCTAGGAAAAAAGTTTAATGGGGTCATGTACATGGCACTGGGTTCATACTTCAATAAATGTTAGTGATTAGTACTAAATTAGTGAAGGGTTTTCAAATTTTATTGGGGTCAATTGACCCCAATGCCTATGAGGCAGCTCCGTCCCTGATGGAGGCACCATGTTATTTAGCTTTTTATCTTCCAGGTGCTTCGTGTGCAGCTTGGCCAGTGTCATGTTGATGATCCAACTTCGTCCACATCGTCCCATGGTTTGGACTATGTCGCGCCATGTCGACGATCCAACTTCAGCGCGCTGACCACATTTTCTTTTATAATTTACCTTGCATAAACTTAATTATGCAAATATTTTTCAAATATTATTATTATTTCTTGCTCGCATTGTTTTATATGTGCAGGTATAATCACCGACCTGTTTTTAACACGTCGGCCGACGTGGGGGATCCGGCGTCACCCGCCGGCCTACTCTGTCACCTCGGCTAGACTGGGGGCTTCACTTCTCCACAGTTGTCGTGATGTGTTGCCACTTCGGAGTGCCGAGCTCTTCGCTCGACCACCTCAGGATCGGCTTGGGGCTGGGACCTCGACCCGCCGCTACCTCGAACCATGTCATCAACACCGAACACATTAACCAGCTAAGTCGCTTTCATGCTCAAACTTTTTAATTTCTCTTCAGTTCGACAGAGCATTATATTTGTGTTTGAAAAGACATGTTTGTCTAAAACGGTGTATGCTAAAAACAACATTCTCTTCCTAGGTTAACTGGGGGCTCTTAAATTTACATGTGCCATTTTATAATAAGTGTTTTCTTCATAGTCGTTGCATAGTCTTTTTCTGTCACTCCTTTTTTCGACGCAAGTGTGTGGTCAATAGCCGGCGAGCCTAGTTTCTCTCTCAAAGCTGCTCGAGTTTAGTTCGTTAAACTGGCCTAATGAGAAGTACTCCGCCTTCGAGATAGGAGGTTGAAGCCGTATGCTGACCCGCTTGAAGTCTTGAGATCGGATGTGTCATGTTAAAACATGATAGAAGCACAAAATATATTTTAAGACCAAATTTTGGATTGGCACCGACTTGATTTAGTTCAGACGTCAAGCTTTTATATAAGGTTTTTTGGTTTTTAAGCCTATGACACTTTTAACCTATTTGTGTGTCTCCAACATAAATATTGTAGTACAAAGCCGGACACCTTTAAAGCTTCGGCAAATATCAACGCGGGGCGGCAACTAGAGCTGAAACCACCAAAAGCCAAGGTACTCCGAGGAGTCATCGGCAAAACGTTCTCGGATATTGCTTTATACGCATCGGTTTTGAATTGTGACTTTGGTCAATAGTTGGGTCGCCCGACTCCCGTGCTTACCCTTACGTTTCCGATTGTTCGGCTAAGGGTAAAGGAAGAACCACTGCGATTGTGCTTTCGGTTCAACTGGTCAAGCGCCTTAGTGGAGAAAGCCAAAAACTGGCTGTCACAATAAGCGTAAACTGGTCAGCGATCCGATGATTGTGTTAAACAATAAGATTGATGGAGGTCACCCCGTGTTAAAAGACAGGTCTTTCATAACATTGGCCAAAGTGTTAATGGCTAGACTGTGGTCGGTGCCGAACACTAACCCGGAGCTCGTAGCTAGCTTCCCCAAATTAAGCTCCTATGACTAAGTGAAGGTTATAAAGTCCGCATATCTGATTGCCTTGTTTCCGCTAACACAACCGCCTTCCGGCACCGAGACGTCGGCTAAGGGTTGTTTTGTTATTGCAGAAACACCCTACATAGCATCTACAAAGGGGTGGAAGCCGACGATGGGCCACTTTCAAATGATAAACGGTCGCAACAAAGTCAAAATAAACATATACCATCAGCCCTTTGTATTCATTATACAAGCGCTGCCTTCCGTAATTATCGTTATAAAGCCATAAATATGCATCAATTTGACTTACGATTTTGGCCAAGCTGGGTTGCCTAGATCCTGTGATTACCCCTACGTTCCCGATTGTTTGGCTAGGAGGTAAAGGGAGCACCTCTGTGATTGTTACTTCCGGGTCATCCGTGTTAGTACCTCAGACTGGGAGAAGCCGAAAGCTAGCCATCTTAAAGAATATAATTGGTCGGCAACGATGAAAGTGAAAATTTTGGTTCATTCAGACCATAGAGTTCGGAAACTTTCTCCGAACTAAATCCTCAATATTTTCCTCCAACATTGATCGGAGGTGAGGTTTCATGATCATGATCAACATGACAACCCAAAGAAAGGAACCGATAGCGGGACTATTTTCTTTGGAAGATGTTTCTTATATTAAAAAGTAATATAACATATCTCTCTCTCTACCTTTGTTTATAAAACCGTATGACCGGATTGCCTCGTTTGTCGTAAATCTTTGCCCTTATAAAGGCTTTATAAAAAAGGACAAACACTCCCCGGCTACTGGCCAAGGAGGTTGAAGCCGATGGTCGGTGAACAAAGTTTTGTACAATGCGGATCCGAACATTCATGATGTCAAGTACTTGGATACATAGAATAATTACACGTAATTTGTGATTTTACTCTGGATATCGATCCTTAATTCGGCCACCCGTGCCCACATTAAGGCTCGGGGGCTACTGGGCAATGCGCTCATTGTTTATAAATATTAAAGGGCCACTTCGATCCCCTGATCTCGTATTGCCACACGACCAGTGGCTCAGGGGCTACTGCATTGCCTATTCAATGCAGAAAATTCCAAGTGCTCAGCATTCGGCATGACCGAACTATGGGCAAACACGTCTTCGGATAACAATAGGTCCCATCTCGAACCTATCCGATATTAACCTATTATATTACAACGACTTCTCGAGACCCTCTCTCAAGGGCCTGTTCGCCGATCACTATCTCCTCTAATGTGCATCTCGGATTTTAGACCGACACGCACCTTGAGGGTTACTGGCTATAAATCCCGTCAGCAAATAAATGACACCAATCGGAAATAAAACCCGCAAACGATCAGCCATCGGACATAGTCCGGCATAAAGCTCGGATGCAAATGGCTAGATACATATAGGACGTTTCCGGCATTAAGCTCGGTTGAACTCCTTCAAAGTTTTTTAAGAATGAGGTAACTTATGACACCTCAGATGTAGTCTGGCGTTGGATCTCAGATATAGTCCAACGTGGGAGCTCGGATATAGTCCGACGTTGGAGCTCAGATGTAGTCCAGCGTTGGAGCTCGGACGCAAGAAGACACCGCCACATGGGAACAACTTCAAACCTGAGGTGTGGCGTGAAAAATAACAAGGCATTGATAAAGGCCGAAAATTTAAAGGTCTCCTCGGATGCCCGACGTGTGCACTCTTTGGATTCAGCTCGGCGATCCTCAATCAAAGATGGGAAAGAATTGTTGAACTAGTTTTCAAGACCGACGACCGAAGATGAAGAATAGTTCAGAAGAACCGAGGAGCGTCCCCAACTTGAAGACCGGTTAAGGGGGCTACTGACGGTGTCATGGACTACGGGGTACTCACCACATCATCTCCCGACCAGCTGGATCGGGCCGAGGACCCACATGGTGGTTCATTCATGGCCACTTCGGGCAGCCCATGCCGCATACAAGGAGGTTTCCACAAGACTTGGCACCCAAGACAAGGACTATCCTAAACCCTAGGCCTCCGGTGTGTTATATAAACCAAGGCCATACTAGTCAATAGATCATCTGATATTCATTAGATCAATCTCGTGGTAGACACATATACTCCGTATTACACCCATATGAATACAATCAAAAGCAGCATGTAGGGTATTATCTCTTCGAGAGAGCCCGAAGATGGGTAAAATCCCGTGTCCATGTTACCATCGCTCCAAGACGCCTAGCTTTGGACCCCCTACTACGAGATATGCCGGATATTGAACCGACAACCTTCTCAACCAATCCCTAGAAAATCAACAAGTTTAATTGGCTAGGGAGAGAGATCGGGCGAAAATGAGCTTTGGAGCAATAATGGAGCTTGGGGGAGAAGAGGTGAGTCTTCTTAGAGAAGAAGACCTCCTTATATAGTGGGGAATCAAATCCAACTGTTACCTCACATCTCAGCCCGCAGAAAGCAGTACTACCGCTCATGGGAGAGTTACTACCGCTCAAGGCTGCGGTACTGCCGCTAGGCCCAGTGGTAGTACCGCGGGGCTAGAGCACGGAGAGAGCAGAGAAGAGGTAGGACAGAGAGGGCCCCTTCGTGGTACTAGAAGCGGTAGTAGGGCGGTACTACCACCCTCGAGCGGTACTACCGCCCGTACTGCCACTCCTACTGCCGCACAACCCGACACGAGAAACAGCGTGCTTGAGTCGAGGCAGTACTAGCATGGAACTATGGTGGCACTACTGCCAAAAGCCCCGGGGGGTACTACCGCTACAGTAAAACGGTACTACCGCTTGTTGTTTTAGGCGGTACTGCCACTCTGGTCTGCGGTACTACCGTGGGTCCTCTATCTTGCCCACTTCCAAGGTAACGTAGGATGCTCCAAAGATGTGGGAAAGAGTTGTGGGTGCAAAAGGGACGTGTACGTGTTGATTCCACCCTAACCTTTCCGATACTGACCCCCTCTTGATAGTGCAGCGCTCCCTACGACTCAAGTCCACCAAAACTGAAATGAAGGAAACAACATCGTCTTCTCTTTAAACACAGAGGGGTAGAAATCGTCTCATACCATATAGAAGAATAATTGAAATGCTCAATGCACACGATTAGTCTGTAAACACATTGTCATCAATCACCAAAACCACTTAAAGAGAGACACGCCCTAACACTTGGTAGGTGTGATGTAGACCTCCCCGGCAACGACGCCAGAAATTCTTCCTGCTACTTCTTGAGCTTGCATTGATTTTTCCCTTGAAGAGGAAAGGGTGATGCAGCAAAGTAGAGATAAGTATTTCCCTCAGTTGAGAACCAAGGTATCAATCTTGTAGGAGGTACAAGCAAGTCTCCAATATATGCACCTGCACAAACTAACAAACACTTGAACACAACGCGGAAAAGGGGTTGTCAATCCCTTCAACGTCACAAACAAGAGTGAGATCTGACAGAGATAGATTTAAAACTAAAGTAAAAAAAAGCTAAACAAATTAAACACAAAATAATTTTGGCAAGGTATTTTTGGTTTTTTGGATTTATAGATCTAAAAATAATAGATATAAAATGGACCTGGGGGCCTTAAGTTTCACTAGAGGCTTCTCTGTTGAATAAAGCATACGGGGGGTAAATAAATTACTATCGAGCAATCAATAGAAAAGCACAAAGTTATGACGATATCTAAGGCAATGATCATGAATATAGGCATCATGTCCCTGACAAGTAGCCTGACTCCTATCCGCATCTACTATTATTACTCCACACATCGACCGCTATCCAGCATGCATCTAGAGTATTAAGTTCATAAGAACAGAGTAACGCCTTAAGCAAGATGACATGATGTAGAGGGAGAAACTCAAGCAATATGATATAAACCCCATCTTTTTATCCTTGATGGCAACAATACAATATGTGCCTCGCTACCCCTTCTGTCACTGGGTGAGGACACCGCAAGATTGAACCCAAAACTAAGCACCTCTCCCATTGCAAGAACTACCAATCTAGTTGGCCAAACCAAACCAGTAATTCTAAGAGAAATACAAAGATATCAAATCATGCATATAAGAATTCAGAGAAGATTCAAATAGTATTCATAAATAATCTAATAAATAAATCCACTATTCATCGGATCTCGACAAACAGACCGCAAAAGAAGATTACATCGAATATATCTCCAAGAACATCGAGGAGAACATTGTATTGAAGATCAAAGAGAGAGAAAAGGGCATCTAGCTACTAGCTACGGACCCGTAGGTCGATGGTAAACTACTCACGCATCATCGGAAGGGCAGCAAGGGTGAATGTGCAAGTTATCGACTAGAGGGGGGTGAATAGGCGATTTTTATGAAAGTCTTCAAAGCACGAGGGTTTTGAAGACAAACGATAGAAATGAACCTATATGCTACACAACGGAAGACAAAACTAACATGAATCGAGATGGAAGATATAACTGAAGCTAAACAGATAGTGTTCTTCACATAGTGAAGACAAACAGAGGAGGAAGACGAGTAATGGCTTCACGAAGACAAACTGAAATGTAAAAGAGAATAGGGATAGAACCAATTGCTTGATGGAGACAGGGATTTGGTAGACCAGTTCTAGTTGCTGTCTCAACTGTACATCTGGTTAGGGCGGCTAGGTATTCAAACCTGAGGACACACAGTCCTCACCGTATTCCCCTTGAGCTAAGGACACACAGTCCTCGCCCAATCACTCTGGTAAGTCTTCAAGGTAGAATTCCAAACCTTCACAGACTTCATTCACTGGCGGTCCACAGTCACTCTAGGACGCTCGGAACGTGACGCCTAACCGGCTGTAGGAAGCACAGTCCTGAAGTGTAACAAGTCTTCAGGTCACACAGACAGAAAGACTTCAGTGATGCTTAACTCTCTTTAGCTTTGGGTGTTTTGGGTTTTGTCCTCACAAGATCTTTTCTCTCAAAGGCTTTGGAGGTGGGTTGCTCTCAAACGACAAAATCCATGCACTAACTCTGAGTAACCACCAATTTATGGTATAGGGGGTGGGCTATTTATAGCCATGAGGCAACTCGACATGATATGTCCGAAATGACCCTTGGTCACTAAGGAACTGACATGTGTCCAACGGTCGGATTTTGAACACACGCGGCAACTTTACTTGAGCTCCAAGTAAAGCTGACTTATCCAGCTCTGGATAAGATTTGCTCTCATTTGTCTTCACTTCAAGACATAGGTGTTTTGGTTGAGCAGCACCTCAGTTGTTCGACTGTGTTCACTTGGACCCCACTTAACAGTACGGTGGTTCCTATGACTCAAGAAAGAATAATAAAAACTACGAAAGGACCTATTTCTTCGCGTTCTATAGTCTTCAATGAATGTCTTCATAGGTCATTATCTTCACGTGAATGTCTTCATGCACCACCACTGACTTCAATGTCTTCACACATTTTTAGGGGTCATCTTTGGAAGTTAAACCGAATCTGTGAAGGACTATTACCTGTGTTATCCTGCAGTTCTCACAAACACGTTAGTCCCTCAACCTCGTTTGTCGTCAATACTCCAAAACCAACTAGGGGGCACTAGATGCACTTACAATCTCCCCCTTTTTGGTGATTGATGACAAACATGTTGAAGTTTTCAACGGGGATAAAATATGTGACATTATGGATAACATGATCAATGGCTTCATAAAGTTGAGAGGGCTCCCCCTGAAGATGCGCACATAGTAATTTTGGTTTTGAATGCAAAGGCACATGGCGGGTTTTGCTTTGTGGAGATCTCCTTCAATTTTATGAAGACAAACCATCATGCATACAAGTATGAAGTGAAGATAATGAGATGCATAATGAAAATGGGCGTCTGCTGAATGACTTCGTGCGCATAAGATAGATATTTAACCAAGCTGAAGAGACATCAACAAATGTAGCAGACGACCATCAAGCTTTAAGTGTTACAACTCAAGAGATAAATGTTTCAAAACGAGAGTTGTAAGACCTTAGCAAAAATAAAGCACCTGACCCATATATGGACCCGCTTGAAGACTATCAACTCATATGCTTCTCCCCATTTTGTCAGTGAGGACCAAAAAGGTTGGAAGACATAGAGTATCTATGCATTCCCGGGCGTAGAATATGCAAGGGCAGCCGGGTCGACGTTGTAGTTTGGTGGTGCAAAGGAGCCTGACGCAGAATCACGATGCAGTGAAGCGATTGGTGGGGAAGTGGCGTCGTCTTCTTCATTGATGACTCAAGCAACAACAGTTGTAGCCGAAGATGAATACTCAAAATCTTCAATAGATGGAGTTGGACGCCAAGTCACAGCTTGCGGAGGGCTGAAATCAAACTTGAAGTGCTCAGTGAAGCCATCTTCTTCAAGATCAGCTTCAGAGCATAGCAGCGTAAGGCTCTTCTAGGACCGCCGACATGCTTCATGTGCAACAAAGGAATTCTTGGTCGCCAAGTTGCGAATGTGATTAACATCTGTGAGAAGACTTTGCATTTGGCGCTTCATCCAGTCATGATGCCTATCTTGCTTTTGGTGAAGTGAAACAAGAAGCTCTCGGTCATTCAGGACACGAGTATGCTTTTTCGGCCGTTGAGCAATGGTGCTTCCAGTGGCATCAGTGTTGGCACGATGTGGGAGGCGCGGCTGTCCATCCATAGGATAAGTAGGCACATTCGCATTTGGCACATACACACTATCATCCTACTGTGTGAAGCTTTGGTGATCAGCATTGTGGAGGTGAAGTGGTTGCTTGGCAGGCTCAGCATAGATGGCTTCATAGGATGTGTCAACCTCAGGCAAGAAGATAACATGGTTTCGTGCACAGGCTTGATAGCTGACAGTTGAACGAAGCCTAATGAGCCTCATGATCCAAGGAGCTTAGAGCTTGAGGCCAAACAGACCAGTGGCCGAGGCAGCCAGTTGGCAAATGAAGAAGTCATGAGTGTTGAAGCGGATGCCATTGACAATATGGAAGATCAAAGTCTTCATGACGCCAGTCAGTGAAGCCTCAGATGAGTTTCCCTTGACAGGCCAAAAAGTACGCCTCAAGATATGGTATATGGTGCGAGCAAGTACTCAAGGTCTTGGACAAAGAATTCTTTTGGAAGATCAGCATCTGGGGGTAGTGGCTTCATCATGCTCAGCATTTCGCTCATGTTGGGTTCAGCTTTCTTAAAGACACTTTGAAGCTCTTTCTGATGCAGAGAGCAGCCTGGTTTGTATAACTCACCAGGAGTGGGAAGGGAAGTAAGCTCAAGTAGCGTCTGAGCATTAGCTTCATAGTGACTGTCACCTGACATCCACTCAAGTAGCGTCTTTGGATCCCTGTTGTATCCTCTGATATGTAGAGTGGCATAAAATTGCAGTAGAAGCTCTTCATTCCAATGTTCCTTGGCAGTGACAAAAGGAAGCAGACCAACTTCTCTGAAGCAATCAAGAGCTTCTTCAAGGCAGGGCAGTCCAGCAATGGCGTCACAATCAAGACGTTGATGCGGAAAAATCCGGTCCTGATTGTACAGAATGCATGAGTAATAGCTTCGTTGCTGAAAGTTCTAGAACCTATCAAAAGAAATCATGGGCTTCTAGTATGGGTTCTTAGCTGAATCAAAGAATGTGTTGTTTGCCCTGAAGCTAAGAACACTGAATTACCCTTGTGTCCATGTGGTGCTGGGAAGCGGAGGCATTCTGGGCTTTGGCTTTAGAGTCTGAGGCCTTCGCGCCACATGATAATCATACTGTGGTCCTGGGGCAGCGGGAAGCTTCAGAAGTGGCCACCTTAATGTGACAAGCACATCATCTTTATTGAAGGCTTGGGCCATGGTGTAGGGCACAAATGAAGTAGAAGGTACGTCAGGAGCAATGACTTCAGGCGCAATCACTTCAGGGGCAATGACTTCTTGCCGCACAGAGGCTTCAGTCATGACAGTGTCATGTGCTTCAGTAGTCACAGAAGTATCATCCACATTTGCTTCAGGTGCAGTGGCTTCAGGCTGAGTGGCCTCATGCACGACAGTTTCTTGGTGGACAGGTTCTTGCATGATGGGCACTTCTTCTTGGGCAACATAATCTTGCGGAGGGGGAGTGATGTCATGAGTGTCTTCTAGTGCTTCATCGGCTAATGCAGCCGGAATGTCTTCAGCCAGCTTGGCTTCAGACTCATGAGCAGACTCTAAAGGAATGTCGTCAGGAAACACTTGACGTGCTACTGAGCTAGAGTTTTGCTCTCCATATTCAGACTGCTTGACATGGAGGCTTGAGGCCTGAGACCTTTGCGAAGCCTGCGGAATTTCGGCGACGCAATTGGTGAAGCATTTGCGTTGATCTTCTCCATGTCATCTTCTGGTGTTGCTGTCGGAGTCTCAACTACTGGAGTGGTAGCTGGAGACGGCGGAGTGCGAGGAATAACTTCATGTAGGGGGGTGTTCCGATGTTGCTCTTCACAGTATTCATCCTGAGTCATTGGCGTCGTGGGACCGCCAATGCTTATGAGTTCACTGCTCGTGGGAGCACGTGATTAAACAGGTTGGGGTTCAAGCTGAGGAAGAACTTCATCATCATGCACATTGTCGTCATGACCATTGTCTTCAGCTGCAGGTGAGTCAGCAGCCGGGATCTCTTCAGTCTGACGAGCCTCTGTGGGAGCAGGCTCATGTACAACCAGACGTCTTCTTGGTTGGAGGAGGCAGGAAGGGCAACAGAGATGGGTTCGACCACCAATGGCTCTGTGGAGGAAGGGTGAGGCTACTGTGAAGCCTTTTAAGCCTTGAGCTTTTACTTCTTCTTGGAGGGAGCAGCAGCAGAGGCGTCATGATGCTTGCGTTTCTTGGCTTCAGCTTCAGCCTGCCTCGTCTTCTTTTGAGCAAACGCTGCTGAAGGGACCTTTGACTTCGCGCCAGTCATGCTGTCAGGGAAGACAATGCTTGGTCTTTCCTGCCTTGGAGGTTCATTATCTTCTACATCAGGCTTCTTGTTCTTCTTGGGTTTCTTGGCAGCCAGCTTGGGATCAATGCCAGGACGACCAAGAGCTTTTCTCTTCAGAGCTTCATTGTGGGATTGGACACATTTCTCTGCATAGTGCTTGAGACGGTCCCTTGAGCCCTTTGCCAGTTCACGACGCTTGGCAAATTTAGCCTTGATGACCCAGAAGTGTAGGGGATCTATCGTAGTCCTTTCGATAAGTAAGAGTGTCAAACTCAACGAGGAGCAGAAGGAAATGATAGGCAGTTTTCAGTAAGGTATTTTCTGCAAGCACTGAAATTATAGGTAACAGATAGTTTTGTGATAAGGTAATTGGTAGCAAGTAACAAAAGGTAAAAGTAAATAAGGTGCAGCAAGGTGGCCCAATCCTTTTTGTAGCAAAGGACAAGCCTGAACAAACTCTTATATGAAGGAAAGCGCTCCCGAGGACACATGGGAATTATCGTCAAGCTAGTTTTCATCACGATCATCTGATTCGCGTTCAGTACTTTGATAATTTGGTATGTGGGTGGACCAGTGCTTGGGTGCTATCCTTACTTGGACAAGCCTCCCACTTATGATTAACCTTTAATGCAAGCATCCACAACTACAAAAGAAGTATTAAGGTAAACCTAACCATAGCATGAAACAAGTGGATCCAAATCAGCCTCTTACAAAGCAACGCATAAACTAGGGTTTAAGCTTCTGTCACTCTAGCAACCCATCATCTACTTATTACTTCCCAATGCCTTCCTCTAGGCCCAAATAATGGTGAAGTGTCATTTAGTTGATGTTCACATGACACCACTAGAGGAGAGACAACATACATCTCATCAAAATATCGAACGAATACCAAATTCACATGACTACTAATAACAAGACTTCTCCCATGTCCTCAGGAACCAAAGTAACTACTCACAAGACATAATATTGTTCATGATCAGAGGGGTATTAATATGCATAATGGATATGAACATATGATCTTCCACCAAGTAAACCAACTAGCATCAACTACAAGGAGTAATCAACACTACTAGCAACCCATAGGTACCAATATGAGGTTTGGGTACAAAGATTGGCTACAAGAGATGAACTAGGGTTTGAGAGGAGATGGTGGTGGTAAAGATGTTGATGAAGATAGCCCTCCCCAAGATGGGAGAGTTGTTGGTGATGACGGCGGTGACGATTTCCCCCTCCCGGAGGATAGTATCCCCGACAGAACAGCTCTGCCGGAGCCCTAGATTGGTTTCCGCCTCGAGACGGCGGCGTCTGGTCCCGAAAGCCTCCTTCTCATTTTTTCCAGGTGAAAACACCTCATATAGGGGGAGATGGGCATCGGGGGGCCATCGGGGGGCCTAGGAGGCAGGGGCGCGCCCAGAGAGGGGGGGCGTGCCCCCACCCTCGTGGACAGCTGGTGGCCCCCCTGGTGATCTTCTTTCCAGATATTTTTTATATTTTGTGAAATGGTGTCCTGTGAAGTTTCGGGGCTTTTTTAGTTGTGCAGAATAGGTTTCCAGAGTTTGCTTCTTTTCCAGCCCAGAATTCCAGCTGCCGGCATTCTCCCTCTTCATGTAAACCTTGTAAAATAAGAGAGAAAAGGCATAAGTATTGTGACATAATGTGTAATAACAGCCCATAATGCAATAAATATCAACATATAAGCATGATGCAAAATGGACGTATCAACTCCCCCAAGCTTAGACCTCGCTTGTCCTCAAGCGAAAGCCGATATCGAAAAATATGTCTACATGTTTAGAGATAGAGGTGTCGATAAAAATAAAATATGGACATGAGGAATTCATGATCATTCTCATAACAACAACATATATATATATATATATATATATATATATATATTGTCATATGATTCTTATGCTAAAGTAACAATTCATTCACAATATCGAGCATGAATCATAAACTTCATTGAAAACCAACAAACTATGATCTCGGTCATTGAAGCAATTGCAATTTATCATAACTTCGGAAAGAGTCAAAATAAGAGCTTTTCAGCAAGCCTACATACTCAACTATCATATAGTCTTTCACAATTGCTCACACTCACGCAATACTTATGGTTATGGAGTTTTAATCGGACACAGAGAAAGATAGGGGCTTATGGTGTTTCCTCCCAACCTTTTACCTCAAGGGTAATGTCAACAATAATAGACCATGAGAACTTATATCCAAGTGGGTATATATGTCAGGATCTTTCCAACATAATGTGCTTGCCAAAGGATAAAATGTAAAAAGGGAAGGTGAAGTTCACCTTGACTCTTATAAGGCAAGAATAATAGATAGGCCCTTCGCAGAGGGAAGTAGAGGTTGTCATGTGTTTTTGTGGTTGGA
This sequence comes from Secale cereale, assembly GCA_902687465.1. NCBI lineage: Eukaryota > Viridiplantae > Streptophyta > Magnoliopsida > Poales > Poaceae > Secale > Secale cereale. The sequence goes on from LR738710.1 coordinate 635,275,791, forward strand.
TGCACAAAGTCTTAGCACAGAAGAACGTCACTTTATATTGCCACTTGTGATAAGGACCTTTATTATGCAGTCCGTTGCATTTATTACTTCCATATCACAAGATCGTATAAAACTTATTTCCTCCACACTAATAAATCATACATATTTTAGCGAGTTTGCAACATGACAACTTACTTGAAGGATTTTACTCAATCGATAGGTAGGTATGGTGGACTCTCATGGCAAAACTGGGTTTAAGGATGTATGGAAGCACAAGTAGTACCTCTACTTGGTGCAAGGAGTTTTGGCTAGCATGAGGGGGAAAGGCAAGCTCAACATGTTGGATGATCCATGACAATATACTTAATTTCAGATATAAGAAAACATAGCCCATTATGTTTTCTTCCTTGTCCAACATCAAATCTTTAGCATGTTGTATTTCAATGAGTGCTCACGATTACAAAAGATGTCCAAGATAGTATATTTGTATGTGAAGCCTATCTTTCTTCATTACTTCCTATTAATTGCAACGATGACCAAAACTATGTTTGTCAACTCCCAACAACTTCTATTCATCATACCCTTTATATGCGAAGTCATTACTTCCCATAAGATCAATATGATCTCTTTGATACTCTTTATGTTTTCTTTCTTTATCATGACCAAAGTGAGGAAATCAAGCCCTTGACTCAACACTAATCTTTATTATATAGCTCACGGACTCGATTACAAAGGGTAAAGATCATAAGGCAAAAGCTCACAACTAGATCATGCTAACTTTATTCTACTAGATCAAGATACTACCAAAAGGATCGAACTAAGAAAAACGGTAAAGATAGGAGTGATGGTGATACGATACCGGGGTCACTCCCCCAAGCTTGGCAGTTGCCAAGGGGAGTGCCCATACCCATATGGTTAGGTCTCCTTCTTCGGGGGTGGTGATGATGGAGTTGAAAGTAGTGACGCCGAATCATCATGTATCGAGCGTAGGAGATCCTCCAACTTGCGGATAATACCTTTGAGTGCATCTATATACTCCTTCAACAAAATATTTTCACTTGTGAGATACTTGTTTTGAATTTGAGCTAACTCAATCATCTTGAAAGCTTCAATCTCAGTTGAGGTAAAGAGGTTGGTAAGAGGTTGATGGATGTCTTCTTCTCCCATTGCAGGAGCCTGATCTTTCACCTCCTTCTTGATCCTCTTCTCCTTATTGGTCTCCTCGGGTCCTTCTCTCTTCAGATCTATCTTCATTAGCCAAGCCTCATTGCCTTCATTGTTGGAGGAGGGAGACAACATGATGCCAGGCTTCGTCAACCCTAGCAGAAAATAGCTCAAAACAAGAACAGAGGATTTTTGCGTGATACAGAGGTCAAAACCTTCGAGAGTATGTATAATAAATTTTCACTGACCAAAAGGAGTAACATACAAGAAATCGGAGTCCGGGAGGCACACGGGGTGCCCACAAGGTAGGGGTGCATGCCCAGGGAAGGGGGGCGCGCCTCCACCCTCGTGGACGGCTCGTGTCTCTTCCGGACTGCCACTTATTTTTCTATTTTTCTAAATATTCCAAAACGGAGAAAAATTGCCATTAGAACTGTTTTGGAGTTGGTTTACTTGCCGTACCACATACCTCTACCTTTTCGGAGTCTGAATCGTTCTGGAAAGTGTCCCTGAGACGTCTCCAACGTATCTATAATTTTTTATCGTTCCATGCTATTATTTATGATGTTTTGGATGTTTAATGGGCTTTGTTATACACTTTTATATTATTTTTGGGACTAACCTATTAACCCAAAGGCCTAGTCCAGATTGCTATTTTTTTTGCCTATTTCAGGGTTTTACAGAAAAGGAATATCAAATGGAGTCCAAACGGAATGAAACCTTTGGTAGAGATATTTTTGGAGCAAAATACGCACGCGAGACTTGAGAACCACGGAGTAGGGCTGACGTGGCGTCCACGAGGGTGGGGGGCGCCCCCCTTATAGGGCGCGCCCCTGCCTCGTGGGCACCCCGTCTGGCCCCGGTGCCCTCCTTCCTCCTATATATACATACGTACCCCGAAACCATCAGAACAACAGAGAAAACCCTAATTCCACCACCGCAACCTTCTGTTCCCGTGAATCCCATCTTGGGGCCTATTCCGGAGCTCCACCAAAGGGGGGATCTACCACGGAGTGCTTCTACATCATCATCATCGCCTCACCATGAGTTGTGAGTAGTTTACCATAGACCTTTGGGTCCATAGCTAGTATCTATATGGCTTCTTCTCTCTCTTTGGATCTCAATACTAAATTATCCTCGGTCTTCGAGGAGATCTATTTGACGTATTCTCTTTTTGCAGTGCATTTGTCGAGATCCGATGAATTGTGGGTTTATAATCAAGATTATCTATGAGAAATATTTGGTTATTCTCTGAACTCTTTATGTATGATTATAATATCCCTGCAAGTCTCTTCGAATTATTGGTTTTGTTTGTCCTACTAGATCTATAGTTCTTGCAATGGGAGAAGTGCTTGGCTTTGGGTTCAATCTTGCGGTGTCCTTTCCCAGTGACAGTAGGGGCAGCAAGGCACGTATTGTATTGTTGCCATCGAGGATAAAAATGTGGGGTTTATATCACTATGTTTGAGTTTATCCCTCTACATCATGTCATGTTGCTTGCGGCGTTACTCTGTTCTTATGAACTTAATACTCTAGATGCATGCTGGATAGTAGTCGATGTGTGGAGTAATAGTAGTAGATGCAGAATTGTTTTGGTCTACTTGTCTCGGACATGATGCATATATATATATAATGATCATGCTACATAGTCTCATAATTATTCACTTTTCTATCAATTGCTCGACGGTAATTTGTTTACCCGCCATAGAATATCGCTATCATGAGAGAAGCCACGAGAGAACACTATGGCCCCCGGGTCTATTCTCAACATATCAATCTACAGTCTACTTTACTTTTTCGCTTTTTACTTTCTATTCTTATATCCAAAAATACCAAAAATATCAAACTATCATCTCTATCAGATCTCACTTTCGTAAGTGACCGTAAAGGGATTGACAACCCCTTATCGTGTTGGCTGTGAAGTTCTTATTTGTTTGTGCAGGTGCGAGGGACTCGCGCATGGTCTCATACTAGATTGATACCTTGGTTCTCAAAAACTGAGGGAAATAATTACGCTACTGTGCTGCATCACCCTTTCCTCTTCGAGGGAATACAACGCAAGCTCGAGAAGTAGCAGTCCCTTATGTATTCCTCCGGGGTTACGATTTCAATAACATTGGTTTCAACATTTATAGGATTACCTGAGATATAATGCTTGATTCTTTGACCGTTCACCACCTTCGGATTTGTGCCTTCGAAATTGTTGATTTTTATGGCACCGGAACGATAGACCTCCTCCATAACGTAAGGTCCTTCCCACTTAGAGAGAAGTTTTCCTGCAAAAAATCTTAAACGAGAGTTGTATGGCAATACATAATCACCTACGTTAAACTCACGCTTTTGTATCCTTTTGTCATGCCATCTTTTAACTTTTTCTTCTTTAAACAGCTTGGCATTCTCATAGGCATGGGTCCTCCATTCATCAAGAGAGCTAATGTCAAATAACCTCTTCTCACCGGCAAGTTTGAAATCATAATTGAGCTCTTTAATAGCCCAATATGCCTTATGTTCTAGCTCAAGAGGTAAGTGACAAGCCTTTCCGTAAACCATGTTATATGGAGACATACCCATAGGATTTTTGTATGCAGTTCTATAGGCCCATAATGCATCATCAAGTTTCTTGGACCAATTCTTTCTAGACCTATTAACTGTCTTTTGCAAAATTAATTTCAACTCTCTATTACTTAGTTCTACTTCACCACTAGTCTGTGGGTGATAAGGGGATGCAATTCTATGGTTAACATCATACTTAGCAACCATTTTACGGAAAGCACCATGAATAAAGTGTGAACCACCATCAGTCATTAAATATCTAGGGACTCCAAACCTCGGAAAAATAACTTCTTTAAGCATCTTAATAGAGGTGTTGTGATCAACACTACTAGTTGGAATAGTTTCTACCCACTTAGTAACGTAATCAACAACAACTAAAATATGTGTATACCCATTAGAGGCAGGAAACGGTCCCATATAATCAAGGGCTTATTCCATCTATGCCCCCAATTCCTTAGTTGTGCTCAGTTTTCCCCATGCTCCAAACTTTTGCTCACTTTTCCCCACTCCCTTAGCTGAAACTCTCACAAATGTTCATAACAGACATTTGCCGTCTTGGCCGTTAACTGACTTGTGGGGCCACGTTGGACTCTGTTTTTTTGAGACATTCGTTGGACTCTATTGACTGTGGCTGTGGCTTCGCTGGTTGGGCCGTGTTTGTGTTCATAGGACGGGCCCGTTAGTTTGTTGGTAATAAATTAAAAAAGCCTGCTATCGATGGATGCAGCCTGCTATGCATGCGAACGCCGCCACACACGTATATAGTGACCTAGACCTTATCGCATGCATGCACATCGAAACGCACACATCGATCCGTGCCGCACGGTTGCCGGTGGATTCGGTCGCTCCGCAGCATCATTTCACGCGTCGCAGGCATACGTGCCGGTGGCAGAAGGGGAAGGCTGCACGCTCGCGTCCGTATGTCGAGGCATCATTTCACGCCGCACGGTCGCCGCTCGAATTAGTTGTGGGAGGCAAGCAGCCGCCAACGCAGAGCACGCAGAAGGGCGAGGCACGCAGCCGCCAACGCAGAGCACGCAAAATGGGGAGGCAGGCAGCCGGCAACGCAGAGCATGCTCGCATCGATTCACGTTCACACATTGATGATCGCATCGGTTCACGCACGCACTGAGTCTCAATCTACGCCATTTCCGCGTGTACCCACTTCGTCTCCCCGGCTATTTAAACCGCCCTTCATTGCCTCTTCTTCTACAGATCCATCTACGCCTCCCCCTTCTCTTCTTCCCCCAAAATCCTAAGCAAACACTCGGCGAAGCGAGCAAGATGCAGTACTACGGGCCGACGTTTCAAGAGCCGCCCATCGTGCCGGAACGGCGGTACCCCGCCAACGTCGTCGTCGAGGCATCGCTTCGCGTGTGGGCGTTCTCACGTTGGAGGGGTAGCACGAGTTTGCACGGGGGTTCCTCCGTGCGGGCTTCCACCACCTCCCGGCGGGCTCGCCGCCCATGTTCAACCTCATGGAGCAGCGTCCCCACGCCAACGCTCCAGTGGTAGGGCTCGTCGTCCACTCCACCAACAGGTTCGATGCCTACTACCTGCTCGGCAAGGTGTATTGGTGTGGGTGCGAGTTCATCGCATTCACCACCTACAACATCTTCACCGACATCGAGAGCATCTTCCCCGCTCGCAACCGCATGCACAGCCTCCCGTACGACCTCGGCAATAACGGCCTTGAGGAGGAGCAGTACTGAAGCCGACGGCAAAGAAGACGGTGAAGGCGGCGGTTAAGGTGAAGACGACGGTGAAGACATGGCGGTGTTGCCCTAGCTACCGTACGTACTATGTAGTGTGAGTTTGGTGTGTGTGTTGCCCGAGCTAGCTACCCTATCTATGTAAGGTTAATTATCTATCGGTGCCGTGTTATATATAAGAACTTGTGTTACCCTAGCAACCCTATCTAAATTAAGTTATGTGTGTTATATTAATGCTTTGTTATGTTTGTATTTTGTTTGTCCCAAGTTTAGACACGGCTAATTGACGTGGGCAAAATTAACCAAACTAACTAAAAATGATGTGTTTATATATGCCTTCTAAAAATAAGAACATATTGTAAAGGGCACGGCTTTGGTTTGAGAGCTCTGTATTTTTTAGGTATTCCAAGAATACTTTGGTTTCCAGAAATATTGAAGTATCAAATACTTTGAGATGTTTGGCTTTAGTCAAAAGTGTAGTTTTATATACTTTAATAAGTAGAAAACTACACTATTTTTGAAGTATATATAAAAAAGAGGGTTGGACCTCTTTTTCCAATACCGAAGTATTGGTTCGCTAGGCATAATAATACTGCGGTGCAAATACTTTGATTCTAAAAATTACTTCACCGCCAAACTAAGCCAGGTTGTGAGCAAGCAAAACAAAAGCACATACGGTGAAAAGAAATCAAATAAAAAATGAAGGGACCCATAAAGGAAAGCCAAAAAAAATTCCTCAATGAAACAGAAGAGATTGGGCAATCAAATTAATGAAAATATCAATCAGAAACAAAAAAGAACAAAGCAATCGTTCCTAAACAAAATAAGAAACATTGCTTGTTTCTGGGCCTCATTTATCCTCTGGTAGTTGTCATCTGTCGAAACTGAAAGTGTCGAAACATAACAGTAAACTGCATACATTCAGAGATCGACAGTTACACTAAAAACATAACAGTAAACTGCACACATTCAGAGATCGACAGCTTACATAATTGCATTTGAGATAAATAGACTTGGATTGCTAAACAGTGGCAACAACAGTAGACAAACATCTCTAACGAGAGATGGCCATCAAGTAAAAAATTTCTAAAGCAAGTATTCCTAAAGCTATCAGATTGGATTGCTTCTTCAACTCAATCAACTGCTTGAAGTTCTTGTTCATCTTCTTCAATTCCGTTTTCAGTTCGACATCTACCACCGTCGGGTATTCCGGACGCGCTGCTGCTGCCGGAGCGGCACTGTCATGGGGCAGATTCAACTCACGGATTGCATTCCCCCTCGAATCCAGCAAGCCCAACCCTTGAAGCCTTTGGATGTAATCATCCATCCACTCGAAATGGTGGCATTTCTTCACGATCTGAAAACAAAATCACGTAACCTAAATCCCAAATCTGATAGATTTTTTGAGAAATTATAGATAAAGGATGCGAGGAAAACTCAGATGTAACCTGCCCCTCCGGCTTGCTCTCGCATTTGACGAACTCGCGCCCAAAGTTCCCATTCTTATCCTCCTTTGAAGTCAACCGCTTCAGTGGCGCAGTCCGTGGGCAGTCAGTGCATCGAGTCATCGGCACTGGACCATACACTGGCCACGTGGAACGGGGGGCTGACAAGGAGGTCGACATATCACCGGAGAGGAAGAAGCAGAGGAATTGCTCGAGAGGAAGAAGAACGAGAAGATGGGGAAAGAAACAGAGGAACTGCTCGATGCCTTTGTCTGTCAGATGGAGAAGAGGAGAAGGGGGAGCTATATTGATGATTTACCACATTGTATTTTGCAGTTTGAATATTTGAACCAACTCTTAACACTGACATGTGGTGGTCATGTGAGAAAAATACAATTTCATATGTAAAGTGGGGCAGATTGTAAAAACCCGAGAAGAACAGTGCAGTAGCCAATCAGGATGCAAAACCAGCATCACGCGGATCGCGCATGCTTGCCCCCACATCTGACGGGTGGTGTTTGGCGCTTGGTAGGATCCGACGGCGGACGTTCGACGCTAGGGTTTGGAGCATTTCTGCGGGGTTATGAGCCAGTCAACGGGGTTATTAGGGTTTGACCAGATTTCAAATGGCCATAACTAAATTAGAAAAAATCGCAAAAATATTAAAAAATCATAGTTCGTCCGTTTATGAGACCTAGTTAACATAAAAAAATATAAACTCTGTATAGGGGCGTTTTTTGAAAAATCATTTTTTGAAGTGATTTGTCGAAATCAAGTTCAAATGTTTTTAAAAAATTCAAAAAAAATCAAAATGTTGTAATTCTTGCGCACTTAGCCGTCATATGTGACAAGGTTATGAGAAAAAAAAATAAACTTGGTGTAGGTCATTTTCATGAAAAAAGGCTTCACACAAATGAGCTATCACCTATGAACATGTTCAGAGTTCGTAGAATAGGGAGAGAGGGTTTAGGGTTTGAAAAAAAATCAAAATAATTAAAAAAAAACAGAAAAATCTCTATAGCTTCATTTTGGAGTGAATAAGAAGGATCTGAACTTACTTTTTCATTTTCATATCTAAAACGTGTTATTTGACGGTTTTGAATTAAAAATCATATTTTTCAAAAAAATGTAGTAATATGAATATTAATCAATAAATAGTGAGACTTCGTTTTGACCCTATATATATGGAACAAGTGTTAATAAAAATATATATGCCTCATTTAGACAAGGTAAAAAAAACTTGATTTCAAATAGGGCTGTTTACCCTAGCTTTCGAGCTTGTTTCTAACACATTTCTCATTTGGACTGTTCACCTACGAATATTGGACTTCAAATGCTCGATCAAATACACAGCACAAAGCAATGAACCTCCAATGTTCAACTTCAACTTTGGCTCGAATCCAAATTTTGGCCCAAATTCAAATATTGATTTAAATTCAAATTTTGATCGAAATTTGAATTCTGACTCAAATAAGAAACCAAAGTAGAAGCAACATTATTACAACTGATAAGTTTTCACAGTAGCTCAAATCTACCAAGTTTTAAGATGCCAACATCTTAATACAAATCTACCAAGTTTTAAGCGATCGACTCGCCCTCAAATTGACAACACAAACATTTCCCAACAACTTAATTCAAAATTTCGACTTGCTCCTTGTGTTTGCAGCTGGCTTCACCGTCTTGCTTCTGGTTTCCCTAGTTGAGATGCTCTTTTCTTTCAGACTCTTGTTCCTTTCGATATTTACTTGGGGTTTTCGCCGTGGAGGTGCTGATGGAGTAGTTCCACTCGCCGAGCACTTGACGACCATTTGACGGTCATCTATGGGTTCAGTAATCTTTAAAGGCACAATTGGAAAAATTACCCCCTCCTCTCCCTCTCTTATAGCTTCAAAACCATCAAAGGCCATGGTTTCAAAATCTTCAACTTCTTCATCTCTTGGCCTTTTCTCCCTAGAGCTGGTAAATAAAATTATAAGCCATAGGAAAAAAGATAGAACAAATGCAAACAAAGGGTAGCTGCATTCTACATATGCAAACACATACCAAGATGCTTCCTTTGCTGCTGCATTCTCCACTGCATCTTCAGTCTTCATTGCTGTTGTATTCTCCACCGCATCTTCAGTCTCCATTGCTGCTGCATTCTCCTCAGCATTGGCTGCTGTCCATCTTTCCTCCTCTCCAAATGATGCATCCACTGCATTGGTACAAAGCCTAGCAATATGCCCCAAAACTCCACATTTTTGCAAGCACGCTTCTTTGGTAGACGACCCTCCTCACCTGCTCTAATCCTCTGGTTCCTTGGTCTTCCTGGTGGTCTAGTAATGACAAGAGCGTGGAGTTTGAACCCTGGATCTACTATGTTCCATTGATCTTTCCTCAAGAGTGTAGGCACATTGTCAGCATAAGCAGCCATAAATTTGGCAACAAAGAAATACTCAGAGCAATATTGATCAACTTCACCATCTGCACCCCCGATAACGGTCATCAGATGTAGCGCATGTATGCATGGCTTCCCACGGATCTGCCATTGCCTACAAGTACATTCTCTAGTACTTAGGTTCACAGGATACCTCCATACCCTATTTTTAGTGTCAGTATAGGTAACGTCTCCCTCCTTTGTACCAGATCGAATACATTTCATCTTCAGTCCTCTTGCCTTCAAGTGCAATGCCTTAATCAATGATGGGAGCATTTGATGACCAACATATTGTGTTTCTGCAATACTTTTGCGAAGAGCCATCTTTATCATGATCATCTGCCTCATCTTGTCAAATGATTGCCACAACAAGAGCCCTTTCACTGACTTGAACTTTGAATTGAAGCATTCTGCAAGGTTACTGGTCACATAATCTACTTTACAGATTTCGTTGAATTTGCTTCTTGACCACACCTTGCCATGATGTGCATCCATTTACTCCTTCACAAGAGGATTTTGAGCATACAACACTCTCAAATGGTGTTCATGCTTCCTTTTGCTGCATGTGTATGATGCTGGCCATAAGTTCTCATCATTAACTTTACCTTTGAACTTCTTTTTGAAATTATGCGCTAGGTGTCGCATACATTCCCTATGCTCCACTCCAGGGAATACAATTTCTACCGCACTCTCTAAACCCTTGCAAGCATCTGTGTGTATAGCTAAACCTGGGGGTGTGCCTATAATGTTGCGCAACTGCTGCAGAAACCAGACCCAACTTTCCTCAGACTCTGCCTCCACCACACCAAATGCAACTGGGAATAGCCAGTTGTGTCCATCAACTGCAGAAGCTGCTACTAGCTGTCCTCTCCATCTTCCAGTCAAATGTGTAGCATCTACAGCTAAATAGGGCCTGCAACCATCTAGAAACCCCTGCCAGCAAGCCTTGAAACAAACAAAAGCCCTTCTGAAGCACTCCTTCTCAAATGACTTCCCTTTTATTTTGAATGGAACTGTATGCTTGTCAATCTCTACAACACTCCCTGAACTTGCCATCTCCACTTCAGCTTTGAAAGTGTAAAGTACCTGAAAACTGTCATTCCATTGACCATTAATTCTGTCAAGAGCCTTTTCCCTAGCATTGAAAATTCTCATGTACGGAATCTCTATCTTGTACTTCTCAAAAATCTTCCCATGGAGTGCTGTTGGACCAAGTCCAGGTTCTTCTCTCAGCCAATCCAATATAGCATCCGCCACCCACCTAGTTTTTGCTAGCTTGGTTTTGGCCTTCCCCCCTCCCCCTCCAGGTGGACATGTGTGCTTCTGTGGGTTTTTCTTTATCTGAAACAAAATAAAAGGGTAAAAAACTGTAAAGAAAACTTACTCAATGATCTGAAACTAAATTACTAACTGAGCTTGGATTACCTGAATATATTTGCTCTTTCTCATACGAGATGCATGCAATTTCCACCTACACCTAGGATATGGAAAAAAAACTGTGAACCTTGCTGGCTCACTCCTTTTAATCTTATAGGTGTTTTCAGATATAATGTACCATGTTGTCACTGCATTCCGACAATCCACCATTGATTGGAAAATGGTACCTACACTAAGCTCAGGTTTTTCCCTGTTCCACTCAATTGTTGGCATGTCATCACCATCGTATTCATCCTCGATTAAGCTGTCCATGTTCTCCACCTTCTCTTCATCGTCAGTGTCATCAAACCTAGCTTGGCTGATGGGCTCCTCCGTATATTCATCATCCACTGCCCGCTGACTAGCTACATCGACCAGTTCAGGAAACATCATCTCGTCTTCATCATCATTTGTAGGCACTGCCTCGTCAGGTTCTGCATCTTCTTCTACACCAACTGCAGAAGGTACACGAGAAGCAGCAGCTGAATCGGAACCAGAATTGGCAGCAGGCAGGTTGTGGCTCCATGAACCACTTGCTTTACTTGGTGTCGACCTACAAGGAGTGCCGGGGTGCTGGCTATTAGCACAGACAGATGATGTCTGAACTCCCTTCCCCTTCGCCCATTCTGCGCGTGGCTGAAGCACATCGATTTGGAGTTTACCGAATCGGCAGCCAGCAATCCCAGCAAAAAGCAACGGCATATGATCGTTGCAAGTTAGTGGGAGAAATCTTTGCTCGTCACTGCTGAAATAATTCAGTTCAACAGCATCGGCATCACTCCAGGGATATGTGTTTCGCAGCTCAGCTCGTAAATCTTTGAAAGATATGCTGGTTTCTACCACTTTGGGATAGAAAAATGATGAAATCAAATGCGCTTTAGTACCACGCAGCACACTAGTTTCCATTCTAATCGCCAGCCGGAAAGCCAGCGCGGGATCAATCCTATTTTGTTGAAACAAAGGCTTCAGTTAGCCGGGTAAAATCGAGCACAAATTCGAAGGATTCAAGCAAACAGAAGTCAAATACAACTTACAATACGACTTAGAATATCAATTCGAGAGGAAACGATGCTTACCCAAGTTTAATCCATGAATTATCTGCCGCGGATTCGACCCAATCCTCTCCACGGTCGACTGCCTTCTGGGCGTCCTCACTCAACATCGCTATGTAATCCCAGATGGGGAGGTGGGCTATATCTGGCGGAGACGCTGCGTCGTCGACGAACGGAATAGGGGCATAGGGTGGAGGAAACAACTGCAGTGGACGTGGCACAACACTGGCGGAGGGGGCGGGGCAGCGCGGTGCGGTGCGGCCCGTCTAGATCTATTTCAGATTCAGACAAGCTGCCCAATACGTGTCTCCTTGCGGTCCCACCCGTCAGCAAGCAACAGTCAGACGAAGACTCGGCCCCACTCGTCAGCAATTGACGGTCAATGGACGGTCAAGACGGCAAACACCTGCTGTGAGCATTTGTGAGAGTTTCAGCTAAGGAAGAGGGGAAAAGTGAGCAAAAGTTTGGAGCGTGGGAAAAGTGAGCACAACTAAGGAACCAGGGGCACTAATTTAAATATCCCTATAATCAAAGCCCCAAACATCAAATGGTTCATTAACAAGTGAATAATTCATAGGCATTTCTTGACGTCTACTAATATTACCAATTCTTTGACATTCATCACAAGATAAGACAAACTTACGGGCATCCTTGAAGAGAGTAGGCCAATAAAAACCAGATTGTAATACCTTATGTGAAGTTCTATCTCCAGCATGGTGTCCTCCATAAGCTTCGGAGTGGCACTTGCGTAGGATCTGTTCCTATTCATGCTCAGGTACACAATGTCTAATAATACCATCTACTCCTTCTTTATAAAGATGTGGGTCATCCCAGAAGTAATGTCTCAAATCATAGAAAAACTTTTTCTTTTGCTGGTATGTGAAGCTAGGAGGTATGAACTTAGCAACAAAATAATTAGCATAATCAGCATACCAAGGAGCAGTACGGGAAGTATTTATGACAGCTAATTGTTCATCAGGAAAGCTATCATCAATAGGTGGTGGGTCATCAAGTATATTCTCTAACCTAGACAAGTTATCTGCAGCAGGGTTCTTAGCTCCCTTTCTATCAATAATATGCAGGTCAAATTCTTGCAGCAAGAGAACCCATCTAATAAGTCTAGGTTTAGCATCTTTCTTTTCCATAAGGTATTTGATAGCAGCATGATCAGTGTGAATAGTTACTTTAGAATCAACAATATAAGGTCTAAACTTATCACAGGCAAATACAACTGCTAAAAATTCTTTCTCAGTAGTAGCATAATTTTTCTGGGCACTATCTAGAGTTTTACTAGCATATTGGATAACGTTCAATTTCTTATCAACTCTTTGCCCTAAGACATCACCTACAGCATAATCACTAGCATCGCACATAATCTCAAAGGGTAAATTCTAGTCAGGAGGCTCGACAATAGGTGTAGAGATCAAGGCTTTCTTAAGTATTTCAAATGCTTCTAGACAATCATCATCAAAGACAAAGGAATATCTTTTTGTAAGAGATTAGTCAGAGGCCTGGAGATTTTGGAGAAGTCCTTTATGAACCTCCTATAAAACCCAGCATGACCAAGGAAACATCGTATACCTTTGATGTCCTTGGGGCACGGCATCTTTTCAATAGCATCAACTTTAGCCTTGTCAACTTCAATACCTCTTTCATAAATTTTATGTCCCAAGACAATGTCTTCATCTCTACTCCTAATGTCTCAGTTGGTAGTCTCCGCTCACCTGTCAATTTTTGTCCCACTAGAGACGGGTTATTTTCGTCCTCGATCCCACATCCCGCATCCCACCGATTCCCCCCCGCGCCCAGTGTTAAACCTCCGATTGACCGATAAAAAAAACATTGTGAAAAAATCTACGAAAGAAAACCAGCGACAAAAAAACGTCTGGCAACGTGCGAACGAGCGAGCGAAGCCGTGCCCTCGAGCGATGCCACACCAGATCCTTCGCCGTCGCCCTCGCACATCAAGCCGCCGCCCTCGCCCTCACAGCCGCCGTCGATCCCCTCCCCCATCTCCCTCCCTCAAACGCCACCTCCCGTCGCGGCCGCCCCTGCTAGCTCCAGCCGCGGCCGCCGCGCCCAGCTCCAGCCGTGGCCGTCGCCCCCACGTCCCACCGCGGCCGCTGCCCTGTGCGCCAACGACCCCTTCCCGCGCCCTAGCCGCCATCACAGATCCCTCCGCCGCCACCGATCTATTTGCTACGTCGACGGGAACCTCCCTTTGCCGGCGTCGAGGTCCTAGCTCTGCCTCCGCCGCCTTCATTGCGGACCTCCAGATCGCCGTTGGGACACCGCCGCTGAGGTCCGCCATGGCCGTCGTCGAGCGCCACTGGCCGTTCCCATCCTACCACCCATCTCCTCAATCACGGTTCTCCCTCCGCCCTTGGCCGGTCGGCCCGTGGTCGCGGCGCAGTCGTGCGTGTAGTGCAGGTTGCGGGTCCAGCGTCGCCTCCCAATCATCTGCTCCTTCCATCCCGCGGCTCCATCGACCTGACAGCTCCGTCATCCTACCGACTCACCATCCTCGAGCTCCAACTCCCCGTCGCTTACTCTTCTCCACACCCAAGATGTGAGGACGCCAGCCTCAGGTATGACATGAATAGTCGAACTGTGATGGTAGATTCACACGGCTGTAGCATGAGGAAGAAGAGGTTGTCTATTTAGTTGGTAGTTTTCTAAATCTTATGAAAAAATAGGGTCTATGAGGAGGAGCATACCAATGCTACAAAGGATCGAAGATTAGCCTGAGGTTCGAAGCAGTACATGAATATTGATTCAAGTGCGACCACTACTTCTCTATTAATGTTGGGTCTTAGGTTTCTCCTGCTGGATGTCCATTTTAGCCATAATAGAGAAATGGTTCTCACTAAAGTTTGGTTGGAAAACTCAAAACACGTTTTGCAAACTTATAAATAATAATCAGTTGGTTATTTCTACCTTACAATATGCACCGTTTGATTGAAGGTTGTTCTGACGATTAATATCAACACTGCTTTCAAGAGGATACACTGATAAGCGATGAAACCGAATTATTCATATTTCTGGAGCATTTTTAGCTGGAGCTGCTGTGCAACCATGGTACTAGATGCTGGTTTGCCTCTTCTGTTCTAACTTGATAAGATCTGATGTGTTTGTGCTTAAATGATTCTTGATGATGAGCTGATATGATTAGTAGATATCTGAAACTAATGGATCATATATCAGGCATCAAATCTGAATTTTCACGCATGTGCACTAGTGGATCATATACTTGGAGGCGATGCTTGTCTGAATTGTTTTGTGGATATGCTGCACTTCACAATTTTTCTTCTATCACAGTACCTTCTCTTGACTATTACATGATCAATGTATTCGTGAAGAATTGCAGGTCTTCTTTGCCTCAAAGGTGCACACATACTGTAGTTATCCATTGATGGTTTTGTGGCTTCAGCCATGATACTAAAACGGTTCTCAATTTTGTGCTTCATTGTAGTCAATGGGTACCACGTATTTGTTTCGATAGAAGGTGACATGTTTCTACTTTTTACACTACAATCGGCCCCGTAGATGGACATAAAGGATATTTGCCTGATGAAAATGTGCGTTTGAGTGCAGTGAATTTTGCCTGATATGTATTCTTGATGTATGGTGGATGGGAAAGAGCGACGCGGCCTTTCTGTTGATCCATCGCCAATTGCCCCTGATCTTTCCCTTCACATCAGCCCTCTGTCGCCGGTGGATGACAAAGGAGAGGTGCGGCTGGGGCTCCATGAGGCGGCCGCAAAGAAGCAATGTGATGGTTTTGTTTGCCTGTTGGTATCTCAGCGTGGGTTCTTGAGCCTGAACGGGTAATTATAAGTAGTAACTGATAAAATCAGATGGTCTTTTGCAAATTGCTTTTGGGGAGGCTGCATGGTGTTTCTTTGATGCCCATTTCCCCTGTCATTAAAAGAATTGAAAGCCATACAAATGTATCCAAACATTGTGTTTGTACTAAATTTAATTTTGATTTGTGCATATTTAAGATTAACCCTTACCGTTCTTTAAAATTCACTTCCTTTTGTATGTGGTACAACATCTTTTATGAGCAGTACCCAACTCAGTACTGGAACTGATGGACACTAAGGATCTTACACTCCCTCATGTTAAGAGTCACCTACAGGCAAGTAACTATAATGAAGACTTATTTCCTACTATTTTTTACCTGTATCTATTCATGTATATGCTAGCTCAAACATCTTTTTTCACTGTAGTGGTTTGTTATTAGTTGATACCAAGTACCTATTCTCCTGTTTTGTCTTTAATCTTCTGCTCTAGATATATTTGTATTAACTTTGAAAAAACAAATGACATGAATTAGATTAAGCTAATCAACTTCCCATTGTTTGTATTTTTTTACTTCTTTTCTTGCATGCAGATGTACAGTATATTGAAGGGCACAGACAAATCATGAGTTGCACATAAAACTCATGGTGCCTAGATCCTGAACACCTTGTTTCCTTTGAAATTAATTTCATGGCTTGAGTTATTTTATTCAAAGTCATGTCACACACACTGATGAATTATTGGCATGGGATAATCTCTAGCTAGCGAGCACCTAGCCTGTTTGCTCCATAAAGCACGTCTGCACATATATTTTGTACTGTAAGTAATTCCTTTATTCGCCTTCAAAATCTAAATAATATGGAAATCAGGAAAATTGTATAGCTATTTGGGTGTATTCCCTTAGTATAGAAATATAAATCTTCATCGC
This sequence comes from Secale cereale, assembly GCA_902687465.1. Classification (NCBI taxonomy): domain Eukaryota; kingdom Viridiplantae; phylum Streptophyta; class Magnoliopsida; order Poales; family Poaceae; genus Secale; species Secale cereale. The sequence goes on from LR738710.1 coordinate 635,292,260, forward strand.
ATTTGTGCAGAAACATTACTGAACAGGTTGTTAGTATATTGAATCTTAAAGAAACTACATTAGATTTCCATCTTCAAATAATGTTGTAAACTGACGTGTTTTCATCTTTGAACTTATCAAGTTGATGTGTATGTTTTGTGCTATTTTGCTTGAACCTTAACACAAAATTTCTTTCAATCGGGAAAAGATGACTCCTAATTGTTGTAGTTGTTCACTCGTTACGAAGGTTCTCTACCTGATGATGATCTTTTTTTTGTTTGTTCAATAGTATGCAGCAACACAGATTGTGCAAGCGTGATGGAAGGTGATGCTCAGAGACACTTGTCGAGATGCTCTACCTGATGATGATTTTTTTGTTTTGTTTGTTCAACAGTATGTAGCGACACAAATTGTGCTAGGCATAATGGAAGGTGATGCTCAGGTAACAAAACGGAAACATGCTTCTCTTTGAAACCGTGCCAAGGCAATGGCATTCGTGTTATTATTTGGTCCATACTATTTAAAACATGAAGGAAAGCTAACACATACTTTTGTTTCCATTCTCAAATCGAACCGGTAAGAAGATTTATTTTGGATGAAGAAAAAAACTCATCCATGCTTGTGCTAATTTAATTAGTGTTTAGGTATGCCCTCCTCTCCTTGCCCTTCAGCTGGCATCTCTGATAAGGTTGTAATTTGCTGGTGCAGTGTTGCTCTGCTTTTATTTGGGGTTTCCTCTGGGATCTAATTTTGAACTGTCAAAGCTGGTTTGTTGGGTGCCGGTTGGTTTAACATGATGCTATAATGCCGCACAGAGAGATATGTTTTTCCAGTAGAAGTGGTCGGTTAGTTAATTTGAGATTTGTGCCTTTCGTTCTTCAGGCCTGAAGCTTTTGGTTTCAGTCCGACAGTTAAAAGTTGCATTGGCTTGTAAAAAACTTCATGTGACTGGACCAGTAGGGGGAGGATAGCTTCATATGGAAAATAATTCTCCATGGTGGGAAAATTTGTTATTTGACATGATTATATAGAGAGACAGCTAGCAGTGTTTAAATATGGGTTCATCTCAACCTATGATTCCTATGTATATAATTTTTGGGGCTAGAACTGCGACCACTGCCAATTACAAGTCAATGCTAGGAGCTCCTTGGATGTACTCATGCATGCTTTGTCAGGTCCTTTTCTTTTGAATCGATTGATGAACTGATGGCATTTCGGGACTAACTACCTCGTACGTGTACTCCACTAAGTAAGGATAGCTCGTGAATATTTCGGCCTTTTTGTCGAAACACTAACCAAAATGTCTGAAATTCACTAAATTTAGGTGGTTTCGGTTGGTGATGAAATTTTTCTGAAACTGAAAGTGAAAACTATAGAATACTGAAGGTGATTGCAGCCTGTAATTAGCGCCCTACTTAGCATCAATCATTGAGAGAGGGCATTTAGATGATTTTAAATTTTACAACTTCGTATATATTTTCTTAATCGCTAAGCATTTACACAGGCGAATCGCATTGTAGATGCTATTAGCCTGCTGCTGCTATCGTCCCTCAGTACACACATGCACATTTGACTGATGAAGAAAATGCCTCAAATCATCAAACCCCTGATTATGCGTTGTGCTCTTGCAAGACTGAACCTGACAAATTCTCTTCTGGATGTTAATGATGTTCGATTGCATATGGTGGTTGTGTCATTGAAGCTCACATGATCGAGTGTTTATGCACAACTGAAGTTGGCACATTCAGTTCTGCATATATTGAACAACTTTCAAAACTTCTGAAAGCAAAGAGCAGGAGAACCATCCTCTAGGCTCTACTGTACCTCCCATAGATTTTTTACTTCCAAAACTTATGATGAACACAACAGGTTCCAATGCAATTTCACTTGACATATGTTATTATTTAGATTTTAATCATACTATATCAGCTTCAAAGGTTATGTTTAGTCTCAAGTAGTCAATATCTGAGCCTGAACACTCAAACTACTGCAGGGGGGGATTTCCATAGTAACCCTGGGCTGGTTAACCTATTTGGAATAGAATTCCCGGATTTGAATATCAAGCATTCACAACTGCAGAATACATTGTCTCCAGGTACAATCCCACTTGATTCTCAAACAATCACTGATTCATGAACTGCAGCAGGGTGAACCCAAGATGTACGGAGCTTCTCTTGTGAATCACATTGCTTACAATGATTTCATGCTTGAGATCTCGGGATTTAACAGTTGTATTTTCTTGTTTCTTTTTTTTTTCTTGTGGAGGAGAAAAAGATGCATCTTTTAAAGGTGTGAGTTTAGAAGTTTTGCAAAATAAACAGAATATATCTACTGCAAGTTGATGTATAGAAAAGTGGATTTTTGCATAGGTTTTGTATTATATATATAGGTAACTCAGTACTTCCTTTTCTTGCTTTGGAGTGTTTTGCTTGATTCATATATATTTTTCTTCTGGGAGGGTCACCTGAATGCACTATTAAGAGGTACACTCTTAACTGCTCTTGCGGAACTAGGCCAGCAGGCTACCATAGATGTTCGTTGATTTAATCACCATTGTCTGTGCTAGACGTTCACACATCTGGATGCCTTTGCGTGCCAAATAAAAAATGAACAATAGTTATGTTAGGAAGTTACACTAGCTTTGACGATCCAATCATTCATGGAATGTTTTCCGGCATAGCCAACATATTGAGTACGTCAGTTGTAAGTCTGTAAGCAGTTCTCTTTGAAATTGAAAAATGTATACATGCTTCAGTGAATGGCCACCCCCCTTCTATTTTAGTAACACCGCAATTCTTAGTGGTACTTGCTAATCAATATGGTTATTGGTCTGTAATCTTATTGTTTCTACATTAATTCTTTGTACGTAGGCCGGATCAAGCGCATCGCCGATGCCACGATCATCGGTCCGCCGTGCTGCTCCTCTCATGTGCGCCCTCGACGCTGATGCCGTCCTATTTTCTGCAGCCACCGCCGTCGGCCTCCGCGTTCACGCGCCCCTTCGAACCTACTGGATGCAATCTTGCATTGCGCTGTCCTCCGCACTGTCTGGCACCACCTATGGACACAGAATGACGGATCAAGGTTTAATGACTTTGATCAGGCAAGATACATGCTGCCCGCTCATCTCCCCGTGTTGCCGTTGGTAAGTATGGTGGCGTTCTCCATGCTTCTTTTAGTGCTTATCTCTAAATTTGTTGGGAGCCAAAATCTGTACTAATAGTTTGTTAGTATGCATTTGGCTATCAAACAACTTTTCTGATATGCAATTTTGTTCCTGCAAAAGTTGCTTCTGTTTTGTATAGGTGTACAGTTTTCATGTTAACTGAAAAGTACCAAAGTTGTCTATCCTAGCTGCACCAAACTACAATTTTCTTGTTTTATTAATAATTTAATATCAGTATACAAGAAAGTGCAGCGGGCATGGCTTGTACTCATGCTTGAGGATATTTGGCTTAGGCTCCTGGACTGTGTCATGGCCACACCGAAGACGGGACACTTGTGGTTATCTTCATGTGTCATTAGTGGTCAGAGAAACCAAACAAAGCTGGAGTGAAAGGTCTAGGAGTTTCAATACAGACGAAAGGGTCTAGGAGTTTCCATACATTGTTGAAAAATTGTGCCAAACATTAAGGTTGATTTCAGTTCCTTCATCCTTCTAGAGCATAAGAAAAATATGGTGCTTTGTTTGAAAAAATTGTGGCTTAATTCTGGGAAGCATTAATTTTCCATACATGCTGGTACTGATCAATCCATAACTCTAAAAACATGATACCCTCTTTCACATGCTTCATATAAGTTATGCACATGCCATCTCGCCAAGCACTGATAACATGTTTCATTTAACAGATCATCTGAGATTTGCATAATTGTTTTGAGAATGGGCAGGGCAGCATCGACACCGGCCTCGATTAGTGTCGGGGCAATGGTGAACCGACGAAGAAGCTTAAGGCGTCTTAGGTAGGGTGGCACACAATATTGACATCGGTCACGACCAGCGTCGGAGGATGGGTCATTGGGACGGAAGGAGAAGACGATGATCACAAAATTTTACCACCGATAAAAAACAGGCCACTGATGCATAGTTGCTCTTATAGTATCTTCTAAAGAAATTGATAAAAATGTTATATATTCGTAGGACTTCACTCATGTCACTTAGTCATCAGTTTGATTTATTTTCCTATATTTTGCCCGTGGCAACGCACGGGCATTGTACTAGTTAACCATAAAGTGGCACTTCTCCCAAATCAAAATAAGATTAGTGTCTTCACATCTCTGCAAAACTCGATCAAGGTTGCTTAAGCAATCATCAAAAGAAGTTCCGTAAACGGAAAAAATCATCCATGAAAACCTCAATAATCTTTTCACAAAAATCAGAGAATATAGCCATCATGCATCTTTGAAAGGTAGCAGGTGCATTACATAAGCCAAAAGGCATACGTCTATACGCAAAGGTACCGAAAGGACAAGTAAAAGTGGTCTTTTCTTGACCCCCTTTTGACACAGGTATTTGAGAGAACCCAGAATAACCATCTAGAAAGAAAAAGTGAGTATGTTTGGATAACCTTTCTAGCATTTGATCAATAAAAGGCAAGGGGTAATGATCTTTCTTAGTAGCTTTATTTAATTTGCGGAAATCAATTACCATCTTATAACTTGTAACTATTCTTTGTGTGATCAATTCATCCTTATCGTTAGGAACAACAGTCTTACCTCCCTTCTTAGGGACACACTGGACATGACTTACCCACTGGCTATTAGCAACTGGATAGATAATACCTGCTTCTAGAAGCTTCAGAATTTCCTTCCTTACCACTTCTTTCATCTTAGGATTTAACCGTCGTTGATGATCAATAACCGGTTTAGCGTTTTCTTCCAATTTTATCTTGTGTTGGCATAAAGTGGGACTGATGCCCTGAAGATCATCCAGAGTATATCCAATAGCAGCACAATGCTTCTTCAGAGTTTTCAATAATTTTTCCTCTTCCTGCTCTGAAAGGTTAGCACTAATAATAACATGATATATCTTCTTGTCATCAAGATAAACATATTTAAGATTATCAGGTAAAGGATTAAGTTCAAACACGGGATCACCCTTGGGTGGAGGAGGATCCCCTAGGATTTCAACAGGCAAACTATTTTTCAATACGGGTCCCTGATTAAAGATTATTTCATCTATTCCCTTCTTTCATTCATATGCATATCATTTTCATGATCTAGCAAATATTGTTCTAAAGGATCATTAGGAGGCACAACAATAGAAGCAAGACCAATAATTTCATCCTTACCAGGTAATTCTTTATCAAGGGGTTGTCTACCAAATTTAGCAAAGTTAAAATCATGAGACATATCCCATAAACCAACAGTAACAATATCTTTCACGCAGTCTATCTTAGCATTAACAGTATTCAAGAAGGGTCTGCCAAATATAATGGGACAAAAATCATCTTGTGGGGAACCAAGAACAAGAAAATCAGCAGGGTATTTAACTTTCCCACACAAGACTTCAACATCTCTAACAATCCCAATAGGTGAGATAGTGTCTCTATTAGCAAGCTTAATAGTAACATATATACCTTCTAGCTCAACAGGTGCAATATCGTGCACAATTTCATCATATAAGGATATATGTATTACACTCGCACTAGCACCCACATCACATAAACTTCTACCAATTTTAATAGAGATAACAGGCAAGCCTACAGCAGGTCTATCTTTATTCCTAGCATCGGGTTTGGCTATTCTAGCAGATTCCTCTTGGAGGTAAATAACATGTCCATCTAAATCTTCTACCAAGAGATCTTTAACCATAGCAACACTAGGTTCAACTTTAATTTGGCCAGAGGGTGTAGGTGTTCTAGTATAACTCTTACGAACTACAGTTGAACCTTTAGCATGATACTTTATCCTAACAGGGAAAGGTGGTTTCTCAATATAAGCAGTAGGAACAATAGGATCAACATTATAGGCGATAGTCTTTTCTTCAACTTTAACAGGTTCAACTACTTTTACTTCAATGGGAGGATGGTATTTAAACCACTTATCCTTGGGAAGATCAACATGAGTAGCAAATGATTCACGAAAAGAAGCTACTATCTCAGAGTCAAGTCCATATTTAGTGCTAAACTCACGGAAAACATCGGTATCCATAAAAGCTTTAACACAATCAAACTTACGGGTCATACCTGACTCCTTACCTTTGTCAAGATCCCAATCTTCAGAGTTGCATTTAATTATTTCCAATAAATCCCATTTGAATTCAATAGTCTTCATCATAAAAGAGCCAGAACAAGAAGTATCGAGCATGAAGCGATTATCGAGAGAAAGCCGAGCATAAATTTTTTGAATGATAATTTCTTTTGAAAGCTCATGATTGGGGCATGAATATAACATTGACTTAAGCCTCCCCCAAGCTTGAGCGATGATTTCTCCTTCGCGAGGCCAAAAATTATAGATATAATTATGATCACGATGAACCTGGTGCATAGGGTAGAACTTCTGATGAAATTCCAACTTCAAACGATTGTAGTTCCATGATCCAATATCGTCACATAGCCTAAACCATGTCAATGCATCTCCCTTCAAAGATAAAGGGAAGACCTTCTTCTTGATAACATCCTCGGGCATACCTGCAAGATTAAATAATCCACAAACTTCATCCACATAGATTAGGTGTAAATCGGGATGCAGTGTTCCGTCTCCTGTAAAAGGATTATCAAGCAGTTTCTCTATCATACCCGAAGGAATTTCAAAGCAAACATTTTCAGTAGGTGCATGAGGTTGAGGAGCAACTCTTTGCTCTTCTGTTCGGGGTGAAGATACCCCGAACAAGCTCCTCAAAGGATTATGAGCCATAGTAACAAGTGACAATAAATTTCAGCACACTATAGAATTTTTTTCTTACCAAATTCCACTTACCAAAGGCGCTTCACTCCCCGGCAACGGCGCCAAAAAAGAGTCTTGATGACCCACAAGTGTAGGGGATCTATCTTAGTCCTTTCGATAAGTAAGAGTGTCGAACCCAACGAGGAGCAGAAGGAAATGATAGGTAGTTTTCAGTAAGGTATTTTCTGCAAGCACTGAAATTATAGGTAACAGATAGTCTTATGATAAGGTAATTGGTAGTAAGTAACAAAAGGTAAGAGTAAATAAGGTCCAGCAAGGTGGCCCAATCCTTTTTGTAGCAAAGGACAAGCCTGAATAAATTCTTATATGAAGGAAAGCGCTCCCGAGGACACATGGGAATTATTGTTAAGCTAGTTTTCATCACGATCATCTGATTTGCGTTCGGTACTTTGATAATTTGGTATGTGGGTGGACCGGTGCTTGGGTGCTGTCCTTACTTGGACAAGCCTACGACTTATTATTAACCTCTAATGCAAGCATCCGCAACTACAAAATAAGTATTAAGGTAAACCTAACCATAGCATGAAACAAGTGGATCCAAATCAGCCCCTTACGAAGCAACACATAAACTAGGGTTTAAGCTTCTGTCACTCTAGCAACCCATCATCTACTTATTACTTCCCAATGCCTTCCTCTAGGCCCAAATAATGGTGAAGTTTCATGTAGTCGAGGTTTACATGACACCACTAGAGGAGAGACAACATACATCTCATCAAAATATCGAACGAATACCAAATTCACATGACTACTAATAGCAAGACTTCTCCCATGTCCTTAGGAACCAAAGTAACTACTCACAAGACATAATATTGTTCAGGATCAGAGGGGTATTAATATGCATAATGGATCTGAACATATGTTCTTCCACCAAGTAAACCAACTAGCATCAACTACAAGGAGTAATCAACACAACTAGCAACCCACAGGTACCAATCTGAGGTTTGGGTACAAAGATTGGATACAAGAGATGAACTAGGATTTGAGATGAGATGGTGTTGGTGAAGATGTTGATGAAGATAACCCTCCCCAAGATGGGAGGTTTGTTGGTGATGACGGCGGTGACGATTTGTCCCTCCCGGAGGGAAGTATCCCCGGCAGAACAGCTCCGTCGGAGCCCTAGATTGGTTTCCGCCTCGGTTCCGCCTCGAGACGGCGGCGTCTGGTCCCAAAAGCCTCCTTCTCATTTTTTTTCCAGGTCAAAACACCTCATATAAGGGAAGATGGGCATCGGGGGGGCATCGGGGGCCCCACGAGGCAGGGGGCGCGCCCAGAGAGAGGGGGGGGGGGGCGCCCCACCATCGTGGACAGCTGGTGGCCCCCCTCGTGATCTTATTTCGCCAGATATTTTTTATATTTTCTGAAACGGTGTCCTGTGAAGTTTCGGTGCTTTTTGAGTTGTGCAGATTAGGTTTCTAGAGTTTGCTTCTTTTCCAGCCTACAATTCCAGCTGCCGACATTCTCCCTATTCATGTAAACCTTGTAAAATAAGAGAGAAAAGGCATAAGTATTGTGACATAACGTGTATTAACAGCCCATAGTGCAATAAATATCAACATATAAGCATGATGCAAAATGGACGTATCGAGCCTTGAGGTCAGTCATCATGGTCTTGAAGCCTTGGACTTCTTGGGCACTGAGACTTGCCATGTGCTTCTTGAGCAGAGCCTTTTCATGGTCAATTTTGTTCTTTTGCTCAATCACCTTCTGTGCAATAGTCAGTTCTTGAGCAATGTACCCTTGAAAGGTCACACTGATGTCAATTGGAAATTGAAGATCATCAAGTGAAAGAGATGTATCTTCAAGACATTCATCAATGAAGTTGTTGATGATTTCAGCATCAAAGAGAGGAAAATCATTGAAGATTTCGGCATGTTTCTTGCTCTTAATCAGCATCTCCAAAGCATCATCAGCAAGATCTTCATCACTAGACAGATCTATGATGTTATCATCATTGCGCAGGATGCTTGCAGGAGTGAGTCCTTGGCCAGATGACTTCACAAGCTGTTTGGACTTCTGAGAGATGCGAGAGTGATCTTCAGACTGCACACTAGATTCAGGAGGGACAATCTTTAGAGGCTTCATGTTTGAAGCTTTTGTTGCAGCAGTAGATTTGCAAGTCTTTAATTTCTTCTTTGGCTTCACAGACTCATGAACAACTTCAGGTTCCATGTCTTCAGCTTCATCTTCCACAGTTGCCCTTTGAGCAGCAATATGGGAAAGCAATCCGTCGAGGTCATTGAAGGGGCCAACACGATTTTTGTTGGCTTCGCATGAGCCATCAGACCGTGGCCAAGATGGGCCAGGATTGAAGTTGATGCCAAGTTCTTTCCTGTTCTGAGTGGGAGAGTTCTTGGCAAATTTGTAGTTCTCTTCAAACAATTCATCATCAAGACACCATCAAAGACTGGATGGTTCAGCATTTGAAGGCATAGGTCCTCTGACCATGCATGGGAAGAAGCTCTTGGCAATAGCTTCAGACTTAGTCTTGGGATGGAGCTTCTTGTAGACGATATCACCCTATGGAGGACGAATGGAATTCTTGGAAGCATACTCGGGGGTAACAAACTTGTATTGAAACCATTGCTCTGCACAATATCTTCGAATCCATTGGATTCGAGACTTGCGTTCTCCGTAGGATTCCTCTAGATCAGATTTGTACATTTGGAATAGATCAGGACGAAGATCTTTCGGTGTGTCAGTACGTCTCTGCCTGCCACTCTTCTTGGATTGTTTCTCTGAAGCCATAGGGTTCAGACTGAAAGGCTTCACACTGCAATTTGTCTTCCTGAGACTGGTCAGACAAGAGCTGGCTTCAGGTGATTCAATGTGACGCTGTAAGAATTCTGCAAATGAATGCAGACTATGAGAACCAAGGGATTCCCCCACGGACATGTACCTGTGACATAATTAGAGATGCAAGGGAAGGGGAAGAGGTCATATGCATTCTCAGAAGATTTTGAAGATTAAAGAGGATTGAATACATTGACCTCATAGTGCGAAGACATTCACTTATATGGTGTGAGTTGGTTCCAGATTTGTACGAATCCGGGAATAAGTACAAGTGAGGAATCTAACTAGTTGTGTAGCATAAGTGAATATATTTGCATATTATGAGAGATCAATAGATGAAAACATATCTCAAAATGAATAGAAACCACTTGTGACGAAGATTTATGAAATTGACGGGTCAAAGCAGCGATAAAAATAGAGATCTATTTACCGCAATGAGGAACTACTTGACGGGAAAAGTGGGATGCCGAGCAGATCGATCTCCCGTGCCCTAACTTGGTGGCGGAAGACACCTACGTCGGCGGCAGAGAGAGGAGGTCCACGGTCGGCGTGAAGACGGCGTCGAAGAGGTCGCGGCAGCTAAGCGCTTCGTCTCCGGCGTCAACTGGAGCCAGCGGTGGCGCTAGGGTCTAGGGTTGAGCGAGATGGGGAGAGGTGGGAGAAGGAAATAATGACTGCGAGGGGTGGAATATTTATAAGGAGGGGTGACGGCGCAGTGCAACTACGCAGGTGCCCCTGGCGGTTCACATTTGGACGACACGTGGCTGGCATGCATCTTATGGAGAGTTGAGCCATGATCCCACACGCGCCAGATATGTCGGATGGACGTTTCGGTTCCTCTGGATTTCGGGCAAAAAGGGACATAGCATTAAAAACGTTTTAAATGTTTATCTCTATATATTCAGCTGATAAGTGAACGCTGTAGAGGACATTATATATATATATATATATATATATATATATATATATATATATATATATATACAGAGAAACCAAACAAACCAACATTCTGAAGGTGAGTTTTGAAGACAAACAATGTTGAAGACAAACAGAGTATGAAGATAAAGTAGTTATGACGCCAAATGAAATCTTCAGAAAAGTTTGGTGGTGGCATTACCCACCGTATAGGAAGTATTAGACTAGGACACGACGCACAATTATCGTGGCGCTCCAGAGTCAATTTCCACATTAATGTATTCACACCCAGAGTGTAAGTCTTCATGAATTGAAGACATACGTTACTTAGTGTGTTGCACATCTAAGTCGTCAAAATGCATAAGCGTTAGGAGGTGTGTCCAATCACATGACATTTGAGGATTCTAGGATATTTAGCTCACACCGCAGCTTGCAAAATATTTTCTCATCCAAGGGCTTAGTGAAGATATCTGCCAGTTGCTCTTCAGTGTTGACATGAATGATTTCAATATCCTTCTTGATCACATGATCTCTGCGAAAATGCTGACGAATTTCAATATGCTTTGTCTTCGAGTGCTGAATTGGATTGTGAGTAATCTTGATGGTGCTCTCATTATCACAGTAGAGAGGCACCTTTTCCATGTCAAAGCCATAATCTCTCAGAGTTTGCTTCATCCAGAGAAGCTGAGCACAACAAGATCCAGCAGCAATGTTTTCAACTTCAGCTGTGGAAAGGGACACCGAGTTCTGCTTCTTTGAAGACCAACAGACAAGGGATCGTCCAAGAAAGTGACATGTTCCTGAGGTGGACTTGCAATCAACTTTGTCACCAGCATAATCAGCATCAGAGAATCCGACAAGATCAAATATAGAGCCCTTGGGATACCATAATCCTAGTGTGGGGGTGTGAGCCAAATATCAAAGAATTCGCTTCACAGCGAGGTGATGCGATTCCCTCGGTGCCGATTGGAATCGGGCACACATGCAAACGCTAAACATTATATCAGGCCTAGATGCACATAAATAGAGTAAAGAACCAATCATGGAGCGGTATACCTTTTGATCGGACTCTTTACCATTGTCGCCGGAGCCCAATTGTCATTTGGTTGGCATTGGCATCGTGTACCCTTTGCAATCTTGCATTCCAAACTTCTTCAGGCAATCTTTGAGGTATTTCTCTTGAGATATGAAGATGCCATTCTTCTGTTGGCAAATTTGGAGACCAAGGAAAAACTTCAGTTCACCCATCATAGACATCTGATATTGCTCTTGCATCATGTATCCAAACTCATCGCTGTATCTTTTGTCAGTGCATCCAAAGATTATGTCATCCACATAAATCTGACATACGAATAGTTCTCCATCATATGTCTTCATGAAGAGTGTGGGATCCAATGATCCAGGTTTGAAGCCTTTGCTCTTCAATAAGTCTTTGAGTGTGTCATACCATGCACGAGGAGCTTGTTTGAGTCCATGAAGTGGCTTGTTTAGCTTGTAAACCATGTCAGGACGCTTTGGGTCTTCAAAGCCTGGGGGTTGTGCAACATACACTTCTTCAATTTTCCCATTCAGGAATGCGCTCTTCACATCCATTTGATACAGAAATATGTTATGATGGTTGGCGTATGCTAGCAGTATGCGAATGGCTTCAAGTCTGGCAACAGGAGCAAAGGTTTCATCGAAGTCAATCCCTTCTACTTTAGTGTAGCCTTGAGCAACGAGACGAGCCTTGTTTCTGACGACTTGACCATTTTCATCTTGTTTGTTGCGGTAGATCCACTTGGTGCCAATTATGATATGTTTCCTTGGATCAGGATGCTTTACCAATTCCCAGACATTATTCAGCTCAAACTGTTGAAGTTCTTCTTGCATTGCTTGAATCCATTCAGATTCCTTAAAGGCTTCATCAACTTTCTTGGGTTCGGATATTGAGACAAATGGAGAGTGACCACAGAAGTTTGCTAGCTGTGTTGCTTTTGAGCGAGTGAGTGGACCAGTTGCATTGATGCCATCAAGAATCTTTTCAATTTGAACTTCATTTGCGACTTGTGGATGAGCAGGGCGAAGACTCTGCTCATTCTGTTGATTGTCTTCATGTTTAGTTTTAGCTTCAGGCTGAGCATAGTCTTCGGAATTGTTGGGTGGATAGATGATGATTTCGTCTTCAGTAGGTTCCTCGGTGGGTATGATTTCTCCTATACCCATTTGTTTGATAGATTCACTTGGAGAGGCTTCATCTAGCACATTTGACATGTGCTCTCTTTGCGAGCCGTTAGTTCCATCAAACCGCACATCTATGGTTTCAACCACTTTATAGTGAAAGAGATTGAAGACCCGATAGGTGTGCGAGTCCTTTCCGTAACCAAGCATAAAACCTTCATGTGCTTTCGGTGCAAATTTGGAAGTGTGATGCGGATCCTTGATCCAGCACTTAGCACCGAAGACTCTGAAATAGCTTACGTTTGGCTTCTTACCACAGTCAGTAGTTCATATGATGTTTTCTTGAAGAACTTGTGAAGATAAACTCTATTGATGATATGACATGCAGTATCAATGGCTTGAGGCCAGAATCTTCTTGGTGTCTTGTATTCATCAAGCATAGTGCGTGCCATCTCAATGAGAGTTCTGTTCTTGCGCTCGATGATGCCATTCTGCTGAGGTGTGTATGGAGCTGAGAACTCATGCATAATTCCCAATGTATCAAGATAGGTGTCGAGCCCAGTGTTCTTGAATTCAGTTCCATTGTCACTTCTGATGTGCTTGATCTTGATGCCATAGTTGTTCATGGCCCTATTTGCGAAGCGTCTGAAGACATCCTCCACTTCAGTCTTAAACAAGATAATGTGCACCCAAGTGTATCTAGAGTAGTCATCAACGATCACGAAACCATATAAGCAAGCAGTAGTAGTGAGAGTAGAGTAGTGAGTGGGGCCAAATAAGTCCATGTGAAGCAGCTCGAAGGGACGGGTTGTGGTCATGATTGTCTTCGAGGGATGCTTTGCCCTAGTCATTTTTCCAGCTTCACAGGCACCACATAGATGATCTCTCTTGAACTTGACGCCCTCAATTCATATGACATGCTTCTTCTTGACGAGAGTGTGTAGGTTCCTCATGCCAACATGACCAAGTCTTCGATGCTAGAGTCAACATTCTGAAGCTTTTGCAAGAAGACATACCGCGAGTTCTGGTCCTACGGAGAAATCTACCATATACAGATCACCTTTTCGATGTCTTTCGAAGATTAGAGATTTGTCAGATTCCATAAGCACAAGGCAACAATATTTTCCAAATATCACAATCATATTTACATCACACACCATGGAGACTGACATTAAGTTGTATCCAAGTGATTCAACAAGCATTACTTTGTCCATGTGTTGATCCTTTGAGATAACAACTATGCCATGTCCCAGTAACTTGCTTTTACCAGTGTGAGCAAATGTGATGTGACTTTTGGGAGAAGGACGTCGAGTTGAGTCCATGAGAAGACGTCGATCACCAGTCATGTGGTTAGTGCATCCACTGTCAATTATCCATTCTGTGGATTCCGAAGCAGTACCCTACAGATCAGTTAGCGACATAGTCTTCACAAAAATAAGTGTGAAGCATAAACATTTGACGAACAAGTGGGTTATGAAAGTTTAGATCTTGGTCAGTCACCATAGGAAACTTGTCAAGAAACCATGAGATGAAATACATGGTTAAACCATTTGGACATTTGATCCTACGTCCCAAAAGATGTTTAAGGTCCCCAGCATTGGCGTCGGAAGATGATTTTCGGCTGGAGACCCTTCCCTGCAAGAGAAATTATTTTTTCTTAACCACCCACATCTTTAGGGGTGGCTTAGAAGCAATGAGTCTAAGTGCAGCATCTGAGAATTTTGGCTTAGGAGCGCTAGCAAATAGCCTTGCAGGAGGTGAATAAAACTCATATGAGTAAGCACAAAAGTTCTTAGTTTTATGAACATAGCGGTTTGATGAAACACGCTCATATTCATAGGTCTGAGTATGATTTCCTTGCAAAACATTGGCGTTAGGGTGACTCTGTTGAGTCCTCTGTCTGTATGAAGCCTTTGGACAATATGAAGCCTTTGGTCCGGGGTTTATCTTCTTCCCAGGTGGTGTCATGATGACATTCACAAGAAGATTCTCAAGACAACTTTTGGGCACCCAGATTTTCTTCATTGGTGGCCCATTCCTGCAGTTAGTACCAATATACATGGCAAACACTTCACCATTTTGATTCTTAAACAGTTTATAGTTTGCATCAGAAGATTCATCAACAATGATTGGGTTAGCATAGGTGAAGCCAGATAAAGCGGATTGATCTACTGGTGGACCTTTTGCAGTAGCCCATGTGGTTTTGGGATACTGCTTAGGCTTCCAGTAGGAACCATCAACATTCATTTTCCTTTCGAACTCAACACCCTCTTTCCTAGGGTTTCGGTTCAGAATCTGTTTCTTTAGGACATCACAAAGTGTCTAATGTCCTTTAAGACTTTTGAACATTCCTGTTTCAAGCAATGTCTTCAACCTAGCATTCTCATCAGCAATAGTAATGGTATCCTCCTTAGAGGGGTTAGTTACCACATCAACAGTTGAAGACATTGCGATAGTAGAGCAGTAGAACATTCAGCAATAGAGTTTGCGTTATCATGCTCAAGGCATTTTAGACATGGTGGTTCAAATCCTTCCTGAGCGGGACTGATCTGTTAAGCACGAAGTGACTCGCTCTCTTTTTGAAGATCTTCATGAGCCACTCTCAACTTCTCAAGTTCTTGCTTCCTTTGAAGATAATCATAGAAAAGCTTTTCATGAGTAGTTGAGAGCGTTTCATGACGACTTTCAAGTTCTTCGTACTTAACATGAAGATTTTTAATGTCTTCAATTAAGGACCGAGATCGGGTCATTTCCGCGTCCAACAGATCATCGCTTTTGTCTAACAGTTTTGAATATGTTCCATAGCTTTCTGTTGTTCAGTTGCAATTTTAGCAAGTGTTTTGTAGCTAGGTTTGGATTCACAATCAGAGTCATCTTCACTTGAGGTTTGAAAGTAAGCATCGCGTGAGTTTACCTTGGCATCACGTGCCATGAGGCAGAAGGTGGGAGTAGAGTCATCTTCATGAGTGGCATTTGTGTTGGTGACGAGGCCATGGTCTTTAGTGTTGAAGATAGACTTGGCAACATATGCTGAAGCCAGAGCCAGGCTTGCCACACCTAAATCGGACTCCTCTTCGGACTCCACCTCTGCCTCCTCAGAAGCAGAGTCCTCCTTTGAATCCATCTCTTTGCCAACAAAAGCACGCGCCTTGCCAGACGAGCTCTTCTTGTGTGATGAAGTCTTTGACGAAGACTTGGAAGAAGACTTTGAGAACTTCTTTTTCTTCTTGTCATCAGAATCATATTCCTTGCTCTTCTTCTTCTTCTTCTTCTTCTTCTTCTTCTTCTTCTTCTTCTTCTTCTTCTTCTTCTTCTTCTTCTTCTTCTTCTTCTTCTTCTTCTTCTTCTTCTTCTTCTTCTTCTGCTTGTTTTCGTTGTCCCACAGTGGACACTCAGAGATGTAGTGACCAGGTTTCTTGCACTTGTGGCAAGTTCTCTTCTTGTAGTCATGAGAGGAAGCTTCATCGTTTCTCGAGCTGGATCTTGAAGACTTTCCGAAGTTTTTCTTCCTTGAGAACCTTTGAAACTATTTCACAAGCATCGCTAGTTCTCTGCCAATGTCTTCAGGATCGTCAGAACTGCAGTCAGATTCTTCTTCAGATGAGGAAATAGCCTTTGCCTTCAAGGCGTGAGTTCGGCCATAGTTGGGTCCATAGATGTCTCTTTTCTCAAATAGCTGAAACTCATGTGTGTTGAGCCTTTCAAGTATGTCAGACGGATCGAGAGTCTTGTAGTCAGGACGTTCTTGAATCATCAGGGCTAGGGTGTCAAATGAGCTGTCAAGTGATCTGAGGAGTGTCTTGACGATTTCATGCTTTGTGATCTGAGTGGCGCCGAGTGCATGAAGCTCATTTGTAATGTCAGTGAGGCGATCAAATGTGAGCTGGACGTTCTCATTGTCGTTTCTCCTGAAGCGGTTGAAGATGTTGCGAAGAACACTGATCCTTGAGTCTCTTTGGGTTGAGATGCCTTCATTGACCATGGCGAGCCAGTCCCAGACTAGCTTCGACGTATCCTGAGCACTCACACGGCCATACTGTCCTTTGGTCAGATGACCACATATGATATTCTTAGCAGTTGAATCCAGCTGAATGAACTTCCTGACATCAGCAGGAGTGACACCTTCACCGGCCTTGGGAACGCCATTCTTGACAACATACCAAAGGTCTACATCAATAGCTTCAAGATGCATGCGCATCTTATTCTTCCAGTAGGGGTAATCAGTGCCATCGAAGACAGGACACGCAGCGGAGACTTCGATTATCCCTGCAGTCGACATAGCTAAACTCCAGGTGGTTAAATCAAATCACACAGAACAAGGGAGCACCTTGCTCTAATACCAATTGAAAGTGCAAGTTATCGACTAGAGGGGGGTGAATAGGTGATTTTTTATGAAAGTCTTCAAAGCACGAGGGTTTTGAAGACAAACGATAGAAATGAACCTATATGCTACACAGCGGAAGACAAAACTAACATGGATCGAGATGGAAGATATAACTGAAGCTAAACAGATAGTGTTCTTCACACAGAGAAGACAAACAGAGCAGGCAGACGAGTAATGGCTTCACGAAGACAAACTGAAATGTAAAAGAGAATAGGGATAGAACCAGTTGCTTGATGGAGACAGGGATTTGGTAGACCAGTTCTAGTTGTTGTCTCAACTGTACATCTGGTTAGGGCAGCTAGGTATTCAAACCTGAGGACACACAGTCCCGGACACATAGTCCTCACCATATTCCCCTTGAGCTAAGGACACATAGTCCTCGCCCAATCACTCTGGTAAGTCTTCAAGGTAGACTTCCGAACCTTCACAGACTTCGTTCACTGGCGGTCCACAGTCACTCTAGGACGCTCAGAACGTGACGCCTAACCGGCTGGAGGAAGCACAGTCCTCAAGTGTAACAAGTCTTCAGGTCACACAGACAGAAAGACTTCAGTGATGCTTAACTCTCTTTAGCTTTGGGTGTTTTGGGTTTTGTCCTCACAAGGATCTTTTCTCTCAAAGGCTTCAGAGGTGGTTTGCTCTCAAACGACAAAAGTCGTGCACTAACTCTGAGCAGCCACCAATTTATTGTGTAGGGGGTGGGCTATTTATAGCCATGAGGCAACCCGACATGATATGTCAGAAATGACCCTTGGTCACTAAGGAATTGACACGTCTCCAACGGTCGGATTTTGAACACACGCGACAACTTTACTTGAGCTCCAAGTAAAGCTGACTTATCCAGCTTTGGATAAGATTTGCTCTCATTTGTCTTTGCTTGAAGACATAGGTGTTTCGGTTGAGCATCACCTCAATTGTTCGACTGTGTTCACTTGGACCCCACTTAACAGTATGGTGGTTCCTATGACTCAAGAAGGAATAAAAAGAACTACGAAAGGAACTATGTCTTCGCGTTCTATAGTCTTCAATGAATGTCTTCATAGGTCATTATCTTCACGTGAATGTCTTCACGCACCACCACTGACTTCAATGTCTTCACACATTTTTAGGGGTCATCTATGGAAGTTAAACCACATCTGTGAGGGACTATTACCTGTGTTATCCTGCAATTCTCACAAACACGTTAGTCCCTCAACCTCGTTTGTCGTCAATACTCCAAAACCAACTAGGGGGCACTAGATGCACTTACAAAGGGGTATGTAGAAGCCCTCCGTGATCGAATCCCCCTTCGCCAGAGTACCAAAAAAGGCCTCCAGATGGGATCTCAAGGGATCAGAAACCTGTGGCGGTGGAAAAGTATTTTCGTGGACGCTTCTAGGGTTTTGGTAAAATTTATGAATTTACAGGCCAAGGTAGGAGGTGAGGGGGTCTCTGAGTGGTCCGCCCCACCTTGGGCGTGCCCCTTGGCTTGTCGTCTCCTCACGGACTCTATGACTTGGAATCCAAGTCCTACGTGTGTCTTATGGTCCAAGAAAAATCATCACAAAAGTTTTATTCCGTTTGGACTCTGTTTGATATTTCTTTTCTTTGAAACTCAAAAACAATGAAAAAACAGAAACTGGCACTGGGCTCTAGGTTAATAAGTTAGTCCCAAAAATAATATAAAATATCATATTAATGCATATACAACATCCAAAGTTGATAATATAATAGCATGGAACAATCGAAAATTATAAATACGTTGGAGATATATCAAGCAGCAAGCTTCTATTTTGTTTCATAGGATCAATTATGTCTTTCTGAGCAAGGCAGGTTGACACTTGACTGCATTTCATAAGTCGATGATTGTTCATTCAGTGTCACCTTTTGCTTCGTTCGTGTACATTGAATAACCTTGCTACAATGAAAGATATTTTTAAATTTGTACGTGCGGCTGTAGATGCTGATAGATATAGGAATTATTATAAGATCACAAAACACATGGTATCTGTGGCGTACCGTGTGCATTTTTTGCGTTAATGATCCACATGTCAGTTACCTCTGCAATGTTTCCTAATAAAGCAAGCGTACCATCATGACCGCCATTGACCGATTTAATCAACTACATATGTATATTATTTTGCAGACGGGATCCACCAATTTTATTTTTTCTCGCACACGAGTATTTTATTCGCTTCACCCGTGTTCTGTGTTTCCCCCGCCCAAGTTTCAAGTTTCAAAGTGAAATTTTCATTAGGCGTGCGATTTCAGAATTTATTTCTCCCATCACATTTCCGTAGTATCTCCCCACCCTTCCCCCCTCCCGGCATCTCAAATCGCCGCCACCGCAACCATGACTTCAACCACATCTACGTTTTGCCTGAGCATCATTGATCCAGTCTAGTAACCCACCGATCTCTATCACGGCCCCGACCTGATTGCTTAAATGGCTCACGCGAAACATCCTCATGCCTCCAAATCCCCACCGCCCCTACTCCAGAGCATAGTCGCGTAAGCCCAACCACATATCATGTGGAGGTCGAGGAGTTGATGACGGTCAATGGTCGTTGTGCGTGTGGACCCAGAGGAACACCTCGCCTCCGTCATCATATACTTAGGGCGGGATCTGGCCCAGATGAAGTACTCCAGCAACTGCCTCTCAGGACTTATCAAGTATGATATGACCAGCTCAATCTTACCAATACCAGTTGTAATGGCTATGTTTTGTATGGTTGATGTATTAAGCATGTTCGTGCCTTGTTTATTTCTGTATTGCACACTGTGCGATGTTCAAGTATGGACTTTCCAGCTGAATTTTACCAATACCAGCTACAAACTTACAATACATGACTCATGATGCTGTTAAGCATGTTATAATTTACAGTTGTATCCATTTTTTTAATCTATCCCTTTGCTACCATGCTACTCTCCACAATGAAGATATCACTAGAGGTGCTGTCATTTTATTTCCATTTGCTATTTTTAGTGGATGCTAACCTTGTTTTACTTAACATGCCTTTCCATGTACTTACGCCAGGCCAAAACAGGCGGTGTTATTGTATGTCGTCGAGGTTAGCTGCACCCCATGTCTTAAAGTATTTTACATCATGTGTGCAATTGCAGTTTAGTTTGTAACATTTACTTGCGCCTTGTAGGTACATATGTCAGTGGCATAAATGCACGCTTCGACCCGGAGGAATACCTCAACTCCGCCGCTTTTGGCGTTCTGGGAACTAGGGTACCCAGACTTGCCTGCCTGCGGCCCATGGGCGTGGCCTCACCAGCGGCCCGGTACGGCCCGTCTGCAGCACCAACAAGACAAGACCCTCGCGAGGGGCCAAGCCTCGCGAGGCGAACGACGCGAAGACCTCTTGAGGGAGCGGCTGCCCCTGGGCTGCTCCTGAGGAGCAGAGAGTCCTATGCAAGCACCCAACCTCATGAGGTTGTGGTGACGCAAGCCATGACGACCAAGGCCACTATAAATAAAGGATAGCCACCACCAAGCAAAAGGAGAGAGATCAGAACCATACCAGAGGAGGCCTCCTGAGGTTGTTCTTCCCTTGTACTAGTTCATCCTCAGCCCCTCGTGAGCCAAATCTACCACAAAGCAGGAGTAGGGTCTTACACCGCAAAGTGGCCCGAACCTGGGTAAAATGTCGTGTTCGTATGCTTCTTTGTTCATCGAGCTAGGCCATAGGAGCGACGAACCAGTGAGCCAGGGAGTTAAGTTCTTCGTACACGCCCCAGAGTTCAAACCTTTCTTGGGTCAGCGGAGCCCTGAATCCGATATTTGGCGCGCCAGGTAGGGGCGTGTCGAATCCTCTTCTCCACAATTCGCTCCGCTTCCGGTCTGTCATTTAGATGGCCGAAGGTCTCCGTGTTTGCGCCGAGCGCCGGGCAGCTCTCGCCGCTCGCATTGCTCAAACGGCGCTTGCGGCCAACAACGCTCCTTGTCGTTCCCCTTCCCCTGCTGCCAACGCCGCCACTGGTCCTGCAACCCATGAGTAGCAGGGCTCATCGTTGTCGCCTTCCGTGCGGCGTGAAGTTCGCACCGCCACTCCGTCGCTCACCCCAACCGTTGCTTCGTCTTCCCATGCGCGTCGCGGGCTGGCGAATGCGCAGGCTGCGTTGCTCATGGCGCGTGAGCTTCTGCGCTATCAGCCCGGCTGATGACCTCTATGAAGATGGGTTGGACCGCATGGTGCAGCTCATCAGCGCTGTCGGAGACTCCCCTGCGCTGTCTCATCTGCTGCTTCCCCCGTCTCAGGTGGGCGAGGTGGCCCATGGTGCGCCTCCTCCTCCTCCTCGGCATGATGTCATCCCTGAGCCCCGACAAGACGCGCCCCAACGTGAGCTGCCATGCAGGACGCCAGTGCACGGCGAGGAAAGCTACCAGGTGGTGCAGCGGCCCCATGGAGAAGCGCGTGCGCTTCCTGCACCTCCACGTCAGGATGTGTGCCACCAGAGGCGATGGTGCGTGGGCGTAAAGATCAGGCTCCTCCCCCACGGCCGACTCATCTGAGTACGGCAGGTTGTCATGCTTTCACCCCGGAGCTATGTAGCATCATCTGGCCCGGCAAGTTCCAGCCAGATCTGCCTCCGTGCTACGATGGCACCCCTGACCCCGCTGAGTTCCTCTAGCTCTACGAGCTGAGCATCGAGGCGGCAAAAGGCAACAACAAGGTCATGGCAAACTGGTTTCCCATGGCCGTCAAGGATGGTGCGTGTTCTTAGCTCCTGAACATCCCGGTGGGCTCAATCACTTCCTGGGACGAACTGCGTGAGTCCTTCATCGCCAACCTCCAGGGCACTCGCGACCGCGCCCTTGCAGCAGGCTACTTGCGGCGCATCAAGCAGCAGTAGGGTGAAACCTTGCACAAATACATACAACGCTTCACCAACGTTTGCCTCAAGATCCTGAATGTGTAGGATGAGCCATCATCTCGGCGTTTTCTGATGGTGTTCGGGACGTCAAGATGAAGGAGGAGCTCCCATCCATGACGACCTATGTTCAGCACTAGAGATGTTCAACATGGTTGCCAAATGCGCGAGGGTAGAGGAAGGGCGCCTCTCTCTCCTGGTGCCACTGGAGGTTGATCCCGAGGACAAGAAGGCCAAGGCTAAAGACATGAAGTGCAAGGGCCCTGCCGTGCTCACAGCCGAGCATGAGATGAAGCCCGGCTACGACCACGCCGATTCCTCCAAGGGAAACCGCCCGTTTTGTGTCTTCCACAATGTCCACAGCCACAACACCAACGACTTAGAGGAGCTCGGGGCAATCCATGACGGATGTGTCGGCCACCGTGGGACCGCATCGACCATGGCTACGGCCGTGGGGGAGGCCGTAGTGGTGGCCGCTGGGACAACTGCGACCACCGCCAGGACTGGCGAGATCAGCGCCGTGAGGACCGCTCGCAGGGTCATACTCGCGACAGCCCCTGGCGTGACCAGCCTCGCGAGGACCGTCTTCAGGGCAATGCTGGCCTCCCTCCACTTCCGCCACCTCCAAGGAGGAACAACGACCACGGCCAAGATGAGGGTTCTGGGGGCTTCCAAGAGCCCTGTGTCATTGTCTGCATCTTGGGTGGCACTCAAGCTCCTGCCTCTCACCGCGTCTTCAAGCAGTTCACTCGTGAAGTGAACACGGCCCTCCCCAAACTCGAGGCGTCACGCCCCGTTAGGTGGTCCAAGTACGCCATCACCTTCGACTCTTCGGACTAGCTCAAGTGCGCGGCTGCCGCCGGCGCGCTCCCGATGCTCTGCTCACCAACCATCAGCAACGTCCTCATCACCAAGACTCTCGTCGATGGTGGCGCAGGACTCAACGTCCTCTCCGTTGAGACATTCGACACACGCTAGGTGCCATATGAACAACTTCTGCCCACCAAGCCTTTCTCAGGGGTGACCGACGGTTCCACCGTCCCTGTAGGGCAGATTCGTCTCCCTATCACCTTCGGCAAGCGCGACAACTACCACACCAAGCTCATCGATTTGGACGTCGCCCACATTCGTCTTCCATACAATGCCATCCTCGGGTATCTGGCCCTCGCCAAGTTCATGGTAGCGACTCACCACGGCTACAACATCCTCAAGATGCCGGGAAGCGGCGGCATCATGACGGTCGCCTGCGACGAGAGGGATGCAGTGTGCTCCCTTGAGCGCACATACCAGGCCGCAGCTGTCGAGAACTCCGATGGCGAGGGTGCCATCCTGCCTCCTGAGGCCACGCCCAAGAAGAAGCAGCTCCTTTCCGAACGACGCCCTGGGGCACTCGGCAATCGTGCCTCAGGACCCGCGCCCACTTTTGGGGTTCCATTCCCTCTCGCATAGGAAGGCGCGCCCGGTGCCCCTCTCGGGATGGGCTCGGGGGATCTCATCTGGAGGGCCTCAGACCTGACCAGCGTCATGAGGGAGGTTTTTGGGCACCATGTGGAGGCATGGTTTGATGCACGTTTCCACCAGCCAGGCGCAAGGAGCAAGGAGTCTGGCGCTCAGGAGTTCATCACCAAGGCGATCAAGGAGCCTCAAGGAGTGTGGGCCATGTGTGGCAAGCATTGCCCCGCATCATGCAATGTAGCCGCTGCCCCTAACGTGGGAAACAAGCTGTGCGTCTGCATCAACATCCTAGGTATCAACATGGCTTCTTCTCCGGAGCTCTTTTGGCCATCCTACATTGGCCAGTATCAGCCGCCCCCCTCGCACAGCTACGTCTGCATGCCGTTCGGAATGCCGGACGCCACTGCCTTACACCAGCGCCACATGCGGGGTGTCCTGGCAGCTCATGAGGCCAGGCGCCGAGCAATCCTGACGAAGGAAGTTTCGGAACCTCGCGAGCCCCTCAGACCTCTAGAGCCTCACGGGGCTCAAGAGCCGACATGCTCGTGAGGAGCGACTTATGCGACGCACATCTTCAGCTACTCCAACTCTTCTGCAACGGAGGTAATAGGTGACTCTTTCGTTTGTTCAGTTAAGGGCACCCCTCGAGGAGCATTTTCCTCAAGCTGTCAGGGCACTCCCCTGTAGCATGTATTGTTTTGTGCATATATCTGAACTGGCTTTGCCTTCGATGGATTTCCTTTTGCATTTTAAAATCTACCTGTTCAGTGTTTCGTCACCTAGAGTGTCGCCACGCCCTGACTAGCAAGTCAGGGCATGCAACTCGGTTCCTTCCTTGCGGTATGGGACGCCTTCGCAGGAACCGTGCATCGGGGGTCCTCCCATGGTTTGTTGCATGAAGAAGCTTAAGCACGGCATCTGTGGTCGGTGTCGGTGTTCTGGGAACGGGGGTACCTAGACTTGCCTGCCCACGGCCTAGGGCGCGGCTCATCAGGCGGCCTGGTACAGCCTGGCATCTTCAGCGACCACTCAAGACCCTCACGAGGGGCCAAGCCTCGCGAGGCGGATGACACGAGGCATCCACTCGAGCGGCCTCACTAGGCCGACTCATGAGGATAGGAGATATCGAGGCGAGGGACACCTGCGAGGTCCTCGCGACGTAAGTTGTGACGACCAAGGCCAGGCGGCTGCCAGCGGGCGCAGGGTGCCAGTTTCCCCTTTGGTGCTAAAGGGGCAGGTGCAGGCGAAGAGTCCCAAGGCATCAGGCAAAGGTTTCCATATCGGTGCAACAAGACCAAGACCAGCAGGACAACAGGACAGAGGTCATCGCGGAGCCCACGGTGGCGTCACCACTAGAGCCTTTGGCAGGCGAAGACCACCCTTTGTCAAGATAGCTTGTACCAGCTGACCCCCTTCAAATTTGGCCGTTGTGGGATCCCTTCCCATTCAATATTTGGCAAATGGACCCGAGCCACTATAAATAGGACTAGCCACCACCATAGAGAGGAGGGAGACCACCTACACACCACAAGCTCACCAGAGAACAAGAACTCCTCTCCTCAGGAGGCAGTTCATCCATGTACTAGTTCTTCATCAGCCTACAAGGCAATCCACCACACCACACTGGTTTAGGTTATTACACCACAACGGTGTCCCGAACCAGTATAAACTTTGTGTCCCTTGTTCTTCGGCTCTGACGAGATAGGCCTAGAGTTTGTTGTGTAGATGAGCTAGGGCAAAAGGAGAGATCTTCATGCGCACCCCAGAGTTCGAACCTTAAGGGTTTTGCCGGAACCCGAGATCCGACATTTGGCACGCTAGGTAGGGGTGTGTCGGATCTATTCTTCTGTTGTTCATACCGTCACCGCCCTACAATTATGATGGTCGACGATCAGGGGGCTCATGCCGACCGCTGGGCGACCTGGACTATGCGGGCAGCATCGCCCACCCGTGGAGACCTCAACTCCACGCTCCAAGCTGCTCCAGCACCACTCGACGCCGCCAGCAGCGGGCCCGCGACCACCGCCTCGGCGTCCCGGCGTGCGTGCTCCGCGGTGCGCTCTGCAAACCACGCCGCGACGACAGCACCCTACACCCGACGGGAGCAGGCGAACACAAGGGCCGCCCTCATCGTGGCGCGAGAGCTGTTACGATGTAGGCTGGCCGAGGGCGGCCGTGACGTGCTGCTGGAACGCGTCGCTGAACTACTGGGCTGCGCTTGCGGAGGTGCGCCACCGTTCTGCTCCTCACCCCCGCCCCAGGTCGCAGCCGGGGCGATGGTGAGGCCCCGACCGGCGCTGGCATCCTCTAGAGCGATTGGAAGACCTGGTGACACCAGCAGGAGCGGTGGTGCCATGCTTACGACTACAGTGACTTCGTCACAAGCAAGAACGAGCGCCGGTGGCCTCTCACGAGGGTACGCCGGGGTTCAACCCAGCGGACGCCAAGGCCAGATGCTGCAGCCGGGGGCTCAAGGCACGCGGCACGTAGGTGGTGCCCTTGGTGGGGCTACCGATGAAGCCTACGTGCCCTGCATGGTGGACCTGGCGTACATGTTCGGGGAAGGCCCCAATGCTTTCCACGGGCCGAGATGGAACGGCGAGGCGCTCGAGGAAGAAGATTACCACGGGTCACCCGGGGACACCATGGACCCCTTCAGCGACGACGACATAGCACAGCAGGTATCACAACAGCAGGAGTGTGCTAACAATGGACTGCAGGTAAATCAGACCACGGTGATGGTCGAATATCCGAGAGCGACCGCTCCGCCCTCAACCAGAGCGGAACGCTGGGGGCTGCGTATGGAAGTCCTAGAGCCGCGGCCTCCCCAGCGATGCGAGGAGCAGGGAAGTATGCAAAAGTAGGTCCTCTGTCAGGGCGAGCCTCGCCAAGCTTCCCCCCGGTAGAGGGCCCGTGGTCGTTGAGGGCGCCGCTGGCGTCGCCCTTTTGCCTCCTTGGTCTTGTCCTGGTTTCCGATCGCCCCAACGAAGGTCGGGGGTGGCACAAGGTGGGGCCCTCGTCTGGCGATATGAAGTAAGGCTCGCACTTGTGAAGATCTCCGCCCATGACACTCACGTAATAATGAGTGGGGCTGTACATGCCCCGGAGTCTCCGGAGAGCCGCCCTCGGGCCTCGGGGGCTCCCTCCCACGTCCTAGTGGCAGCACTTAGCTTCGCGTTGGTGAGAAGACTGAAGACTAGATAGGAGCCGGACATGGCTATTTGCTTTCCTTGCCTTCCCTTTTGTAATTGGATTCGCCGTGCCTTTTGAATTGAATTTGAAGTCTTGCTTGTTGCCAAAATGGGGGGGGGGGGTTCTTTGATTTCTGCTGGATTTTGCCGCCTCTGGCTATCTCGAAGATCTTACCCCGGGACCCTCGGCTCGGGGGCTAGAAGACCAATACCACTTGGTGTGCCATCGTAACCTTGGCCGAACCCTCTCGAGGCAATAGCCTACGCACCGCAATTTTCCCGCGTAGGCATCCTGCCGCGGCCAGCGGAACAGCACTGGCCCTGTTCCCCGGAGCAGGGTCACGTATTGCTCAGGAGGCTCATGGCGCGGACCGCCAGCAATCCACCCCAGGAGGGAGGCAAGCCCATGGCCTCGTAACCCATACGAAGATAGGTAATATCTAGGCAAGACTCTACGACAACTAAGCTCGAAAAGCTTGAGGACGCACACCCCAGGTTCGGATTCAATTGCCAAACAAAAAGAAGAAAGTGGGATACCAATTTACACACATAGGGGGCTCCCCCCGTCAAAATGCTCTCACACCCTACGGGGCCCCTTGCGAGTCTATGCGTGCAGGATCAGGGCGGAAGAATGCGAGCTTAACCAGATGCTACTTCTCGAGCTTGCGTTGTATTCCCTCGGAGAGGAAAGGGTGATGCAGCACAGTAGCGTAAGTATTTTCCTCAGTTTTTGAGAACCAAGGTATCAATCCAGTAGGATACCACGCGCGAGTCCCTCACACCGGCACAAACAAATAAGAACTTCACAGCCAACGCGATAAGGGGTTGTCAATCCCTTTACGGTCACTTACCAAAGTGAGATCTGATAGATAGAATAGTATGATATTTTTGGTATTTTTGGATATAAGAAGGGAAAGTAAATAACGCAAATTAAAGTAGATAGGAGATTAATATGTTGAGAATAGACCCGGGGGCCATAGGTTTCACTAGTGGCTTCTCTCATGATAGCAGAATTCTATGGTGGGTGAACAAATTACTGTCGAGCAATTGATAGAAAAGCGCATAGTTATGAGAATATCTAGGCATGATCATTATATATAGGCATCACGTCCGTGACAAGTAGACTGAAACGATTCTGCATTTACTACTATTACTCCACACATCGACCGCTATCCGGCATGCATCTAGAGTATTAAGTTCATAAGGACAGAGTAATGCTTTAAGCAAGATGACATGATGTAGAGGGATAAACTCAAGCAATATGATATAAACCCCATCTTTTTATCCTCGATGGCAACAATGCAATACGTGCCTTGCTGCCCCTGCTGTCACTGGGAAAGGACACTGCAAGATTGAACCTAAAGCCAAGCACTTCTCCCATTGCAAGAACTATAGATCTAGTAGGCCAAACCAAACCGATAATTCGAAGAGACTTGCAAAGATATGATAATCATACATAAAAGAATTTAGAAAAGAACCAAATATTTCTCGTAGATAATCTTGATCATAAACCCACAATTCACCAGATCTCGACAAACACACCGCAAAAAGATTACATCGAATAGATCTCCTCGAAGACCGAGCAGAACTTAGTATTGAGATCCAAAAAGAGAGAAGAAGCCATTTAGCTAATAACTATGGACCCGAAGGTCTATGGTAAACTACTCACAACTCATGGTAAGGCAATGGTGTTGATGTATAAGCACTCCATGGAAGATCCCCCCTCCGGCGGAGCTCCGAAACAGGCCCCAAGATGGGATCTCAAGGGAACAGGAGGTTGCGGCAGTGGAATTAGGGTTTTCTCTGTTGCATCGATGTTTTCAGGGTACATGGATATATATAGGAGGAAGGAGGGCATCCGGGGAGCCATAGGGGGCCCACGAGGGCGGGGGGCACGTCCTGTAGGAGGGGGCGCGCCCTGGACCCTCGTGGCCGCCTCCTTCATTCCCTCGCGTATACTCGAAGTCTTCTGTGTTGATATCGTTCCAAAAATAACTCTCGCGAAGGTTTCATTCCGTTTGGACTCCGTTTGATATTCCTTTTCTGCGAAACCCTGAATCAGGCAAAAAAACAGCAATCTGCACTGGGCCTTGGGTTAGTAGGTTAGTCCCAAAAATAATATAAAAGTGTATAATAAATCCCATTAAACATCCAAAACATATAATATAATAGCATAGAACAATAAAAAATTATAGATACGTTGGAGACGTATCAAGCATCACCGAGCTTAATTCCTGCTCGTCCTCGAGTAGGTAAATGATAAAAACAGAATTTTTGATGTGGAATGCTAACCAACATAATTTTCAATGTAATTTCTTTATTGTGGCATGAATGTTCAGATCCGAAAGATTCAAGACAAAAGTCTATATTGACAAAAGAATAATAATACTTCAAGCATACTAACAAAGCAATTATGTCTTCTCAAAATAACATGGCCAAAGAAAGTTATCCCTACAAAATCATATAGTCTGGCTATGCTCCCTCTTCACCACATAAAATATTCATATCATGCACAACCCCGGTTTCAGCCAACCAATTGTTTTCATACTCAAACTTTTCAACTTTCACGCAATACATGAGCGTGAGCCATGGATATAGCACTATAGGTGGAATAGAGTGGTGGTTGTGGAGAAGAAAAAAAGGAGGAAGATAGTCTCACATCAACTAGGTGTATCAATGGGCTATGTAGATGCCCATTAATAGATATCAATGTGAGTGAGTAGGGATTGCCATGCAACGGATGCACTAGAGCTATAAGTGTATGAAAGTTCATCAAAAGAAACTAAGTGTGTGTGCATCCAACTTGCTTGCTCATGAAGACCTAGGGCATTTGAGGAAGCCCATCGTTGGAATATACAAGCCAAGTTCTATAATGAAAAATCCCACTAGTATATGAAAGTGACAAAACAAGAGACTCTCTATCATGAAGATCATGGTGCTACTTTGAAGCACAAGTGTGGAAAAGGATAGTACCATTGTCCCTTCTCTCTTTTCTCTCATTTTTGGAGGGGCTTTCTCTCTTTTTTTAGGCCCTCTCTATATTTTTTTGGGCCATCTCTTTTTTTTCACATGGGACAATGCTCTAATAATGAAGATCATCACAATTTTATGGACTTACAACTCAAAGATTACAACTCGATACTAGAACAAAGTATGACTCTATATGAATGCCTCCGGCGGTGTACCGGGATGTGCAATGAATCAAGAGTGACATGTATGAGAAATTATGGATGGTGGCCTAGCCACAAATACGATGTCAACTACATGATCATGCATGGCAATATGACAATATAAAGCGTGTCATATGATTGGAACGGTGGAAAGTTGCATGGCAATATATCTCGGAATGGCTATGTAAATGCCATGATAGGTAGGTATGGTGGCTTTTATGAGGAAGGTATATGGTGGGTGTATGGTACCGGCGAGAGTTGCGCGGTACAAGAGAGGCTAGCAATGGTGGAAGGGTGAGAGTGCGTATAATCCATGGACTCAACATTAGTCATAAAGAACTCATATACTTCTTGCAAAAATTTACGAGTCATCAAAACAAAGTAATCAACGCATACTCCTAAGGGGGAGGTTGGTAGGAGTTAACCATCGCGCGCCCCCGACCTCCACACAAAGGATGACACTCAATAAATACCTCATGCTCTAACTTCGTCACATAGTGGTTCACCATACATGCATGCTACGAGAATCACAAACTTTAACACAAGTATTTCTCAAATTCATAATTACTCCATTAGCATGACTCTAATACCACCATCCTCATATCTCAAAACAATCATCAAGCATCAAACTTCTCATCATATTCAATGCACTTTATATGAAAGTTTTTACTACATTCATCTTGGATGCCTATCATATTAGGACTAGTTTTATAAGCAAAGCACATTACCATGGTGTTCTAAAAGACTCTCAAAAGGATATAAGTGAAGCATGAGAGATTAAAAATTTCTACAAAACGAAACCACCACCATGCTCTAAAAGATATAAGCGAAGCACTAGAGCAAAACTATATAGCTCAAAAGATATAAGTGAAGCACATAGAGTATTCTAACAAATTATAAACCATATTTATATCTCTCAAAAGGTGTATCCAGCAAGGATGATTGTGGCAAACTAAAAAGCAAAGACTCAAATCATACATGACGCTCCAAGCAAAGCACATATCATGTGGTGAATAGAAATATAGTCCCGAGTATAGTTACCGATAGATGAAGACGAAAGAGGGGATGCCTTCCCGGGGCATCCCCAAGCTTAGGCTTTTGGTTGTCCTTGAATTTTACCTTGGGGTGCCTTGGGCATCCCCAAGATTCGGCTCTTGCCACTCCTTGTTCCATAGTCCATCAAAGCCATACTCAAAACATGAAAGCTTCACAACCCAAAACTTAGCCAAAAATCTCGTGAGCTCCGTTAGTATAAGAAAACAAACCACCACTCAAAGGTAATGTAATGAACTCATTATTTGTTTATATTGGTGTTAAATGTACTGTATTCCAACTTCTCTATGATTCATACTCCCCAATACTACTCATAGATTCATCAAAATAAGCAAACAACACACGAAAAACAGAATTTGTCAAAAACAGAACAGTCTGTAGTAATCTGTAACTTTCGAATACTTCTGTAACTCCACAAAAATTGAAATAAATTGGTAAACGTGAGGATTTTGTCTATTAATCATCTGCAAAAAGAATCAACTAAATAGCACTCTCCAGTAAAATCTGGTGACTAATCTCGTGAGCGCTAACATTTCAGTTTTTTACAGCATGATCATATAAACTTCACACAAGTCTTCCCAAAGGTTCTACTTGGCACAAACACTAATTAAAACACAAAACCACATCTAAACAGAAGCTAGATGCAATATTTATTCCTAAATAGAAGCAAAAACAAAGAAAATAAAATTGGGTTGCCTCCCAACAAGCGCTATCGTTTAACGCCCCTAGCTAGGCACGAGAATTCAATGACGCTCACATGAAAGATAAGAATTGAAGCACAAAGAGAGCATCATATAGCATTTAAAAATCACATCTAAGTCTAACATACTTACTATGCATAGGCATTTTATAGGAAAACAAATTAGGAAGACACGCAAGATCTAGCATATGCAAGGTAGAAGAAAGAAACAATAGCAATCTCAACATAACGAGAGGTAATTTAGTAACATATAAATTTCTACAACCATATTTTCCTCTCTCATAATAATTGCATTTAGGATCACAAGAAAATTCAACAATATAGCTATCACATAACATATTCTCAACACGATCCATATGCATGCAAAGTTGACACTCTTCCAAAATAGTGGGATTAACATTAGCTAAAGTCATGACCTCTCCAAACCCACTTTTATCAAAAAATTCATAAGATTGAACATTCTCCAAATATGTGGGATCTGAAGTTGACACTCTTCCAAACCCACTTTCAATATTAATGAAAACATTATTATCAATCTTATATTCATCATGGGGATTAAATAAATTTTCAAGATCGTAAGAAGCATAACCCCAATCATGATCATTGCAACAAGTTGTGGACATAGCAATACTAGCAGCCCCAAGCTTAGGGTTTTGCATATCATTAACACAATTTACATTAATATAATTTACAATAGTATCATTGCAATCATGTTTGTCATTTAAGGAGCTATCGTGAATCACTTTTTATTTTAACAAGTCCTCACAATTTCCAGATTCATGAATTTCAAGCAAAACGCCATAAATATAATATAGTGCACACAACTCACTAGCAATTGGTTCAACATAATTGGATCTTATAAAAATATTAGCAAGTGGATGAGGATCCATAATTTAGCAAGCGAAAATGCAAGCTAATAGAGGGCACATAGCAACACAAGCAAACAGAAAGGCGAACAGAAAAAGGGTGAATAAAACGGCAAAGGTGAAGTGGGGTAGAGGAAAACGAGAGGCAAATAAATGTAATGCGGAGGATAAGGGTTTGTGATAGGTACTTGGTATATGACTTTTGTGTAAGCCTCCCCGGCAACGGCGCCAGAAATTCTTGTTGCTACGTCTCGAGCTTGCGTTGTATTCCCTCGAAGAGGAAAGGGTGATGCAGCACAGTAGCATAAGTATTTCCCTCAGTTTTTGAGAACCAAGGTATCAATACAGTAGGAGACCATGCGCGAGTCCCTCGCACCTGCACAAACAAATAAGAACTTCGCAGCCAACGCGATAAGGGGTTGTCAATCCCTTTACGGTCACTTACGAAAGTGAGATCTGATAGATAGGATAGTATGATATTTTTGGCATCTTTGGATATAAGAACAGAAAGTAAATAACGCAAAGTAAAGTAGATAGGAGATTAATATGTTGAGAATAGACCCGGGGGCCATAGGTTTCACTAGTGGCTTCTCTCATGATAGCAGAATTCTACGGTGGGTGAACAAATTACTGTCGAGCAATTGATAGAAAAGCGCATAGTTATGAGAATATCTAGGCATGATCATTATGTATAGGCATCACATCCGTGACAAGTAGTGTTAGGACCCCGATCCTAAGTCACACCGATCTAGCATGTAACACATCGTATCACTTTGCGGCCTCACGCACGGTATCCCCACGGGTGCCACCTTACCTGGTCCGGGACCGTTTGCGCATTTTGGCACACGTATATGATAGTGTCGCTAGCATCCATATGACAGAGAACCTGGGCCGACATGGCTAGTTATAAACCAAAAGTGGCGCTAAATTACAGAGACGAGCATACATGACCCAACAACGAACGTGTCGGTCATCAACGTATGAACCCAAGTCGTAGCAAGCTACAAGGACTTACAGGAACAACGCGTGACATTTCCCCTAAGGGACAGACACATGAACGAAATAGAGTTTGAGCCTATTTGAATCAAAGATTCCAATTCAAGCCCAAGTTATTAATATTCAAAGTGCATTATCATGTTTTGATTTGAATATCAATCTTAACTTGCTTTAACATGCATGAAATCAGTGCCAATGGATAGATTGAATTTTTCTGATCATTTTTCATATATAAATGTTTTTCATCTGAGCTACTGTTGATTTATTATGTTTTTTGAAGTTTAAACCATTTTCTGAAATAAATAAATCATTTCTGATTTATTTAAAAATCCAGAAAAGAGTTACTGCATCAGCACTGTGTCGCAGTGACATCAGCAGGTCAACTGGGTGGCCCAAGTCAAACCTGACCAGTGGGACCCACTGGTCAGTGTCACAGTTAGCTAATTAACTAATTAGGATTAGTTTAACCACTAACCTAGGTTTGACTAACGGCCAGGGCCCACATGTCAGTGACCCAGGGGAGTCAAACTCCTGGTGAAACTGGGCTGACTCACCGGTGTTTAGCCACCGGCGACGTCCAGACGCGGTGGAGGTTGCGGGTTTCGCCCTCCAATGACCAAATGGACGGCGGAGACTACCTACGTGCAGCTGGGAGTGAGCTGCGTCGACTAGTGCTCGAGTTGGAGCTCGGGGTAGCCGGAAACGACGCCAGCGACGAGTCCTGCGGCTGCCGGAGTTCGGGTGAGGCCGAACTCATGGCTGCGGTGCTCGTGGAGGCGCGTGCAGTGCTCGTACATCATCTATGCGCAGCGGTGAAGGTGCTGGACACGGCGGCGAGGCCGATGCGTGGCCGGAGCCACGTCGACGCCGAGCTATTGTGACGGAGCATCTCGGCTCCGGTGGAGGAGGTGGTTTGAGGGCGCAAACGAGCACGAGGAGAGAGGGGAAAGGGGCAGTGGCTCACGGCGAACACGACGAGCGGGTCGGCGAGCTCGGGGAGGGCCTAGAGCGGCTGGTGCGGCGAAAGGGATCTCCAGCGGTGGTGGTCGGGGACGAGCTTGTTGCGGTGGCTCTGGCGGGAGCGAGCGCTCGAGGCTCGGCCTTCTCGACGAAGCGGACGGTGGCAGAGTTTCTTGACATGGCGGGGCGACGGCAGGACGACGGTGGCCACGAGCTTCACGGCGGCGCGGTTGCGGCTGCGTCGGCCATGGAGGAGGAGAGCGAGGGAGAGAGCTGGGGGGGAGAGTGGAGTGTCATGGCGGTCTGGGCGACGACGTGGAGGTCGTCCAAACGTCCAGGGGCGGTGAAGCGGCGGCCATGTGGCAAGCAGCTGCCGCTGTGGCTAGCGGGCGCGTGCCGACGTCACCTGCGTGCCTGGCGGGGATGAAGCAGCTGCCAGGCGCGGGCCAGAGCAGTGCTGGGCCGCCAGGTGGGCCGGCCAGGTAAGTGGCCTCTAGCCTTTCTCTCTCTCTCTCTCTTTTTCTATTTTGTTTTCTGTTTCTGTTTTTCTGTAAATGTGTTGCTTTATTAAAAATTCTAGAACACTTTTATAAATCATGAATCATGAAACTACTGATGTCCACTGTATATTATATATCCAACAGGGAACATTTTGGTTTATGATTATTTGGGCATTTAAAATATTTTTTAGCATTTAAATGCCCAAATGCAAATAACATATGATTTAATCCAGTGACCATAGGATGTCCTAGAAAATTGTGCACCATTTTTATCAGAGGTTTAAGACCAAGGCAAAGATGATGAACATTTTAGAAGGGCATTTTGGGTACATTGGAAAATATTTTAATAAACGCTAGTTGAGTTAAGAGGGGTGCCGGGGTTTCTGTCATCCCCATTTCAAGTGTCTGGAAAAGTTAAACATGATGCTCACTCTAGCTAGTCCTAATGCAAGCACTCACTAGGGATGTGACCCGTCGTCGCCCAGATGTCCAGGGGCGGCGAAGCGGCGGCCAGGCGGCAAGCAGTTGCCGCGATGGCGAGTGGGCGCGCGCCGGCGTCACCTTCCTGCCTGGCGGGGACAAAGCAGCTGCCTGGCGTGGGCCAGAGTAGTGCTGGGCCGCCTGGTGGGCCGACCAGGTAAGTGGCCTCCGGCCTTTCTCTCTCTGTCTTTTTCTGTCATTTTCTATTTTATTTCTGTTTTCTATTTATCCTGCTCTGTTTTGAATTAGTAAAAAATACTAATTCATTTCGTAAAATCCTGAAAATAATTGTGGGCATTTTTGAAAATATTTTCAACAGCCCTCATTTAGTTTCAGAATTATTTGAGCATCAAAAAATAATTATAGCATTTAAATGCCCAAATTCAAATACTTTATGATTTAATTCAAATATTCAGGAATGACCTAGAAATGCTTTGGAGAGGCGATCGATAACGACGAAGATAGCATTATTCCCTTTCCTGGTCCTGGGAAATCCGGTAATGAATTCCATACCGATCTTATCCCATTTCCATTCCGGAATAGCTAAAGGTTGAAGGGTGCCGGCATGCCGTTGATGCTTTGCTTTAACTCGACGGCAAAGTCGCAGTTAGCAATGAACTGAGCGATTTCCCTTTTCATCCTAGTCCACCAGAACCTCTGGTGTAGGTCCTGATACATTTTGGTACTACCGAGATTCATGGGCCTCCTTAAGGACCAACTGCCGTAGATGTCGGTTCTTGGGAACCACTAGGCGGTTCTCAAAGAAGACAACACCTCAGTTATCAATGGAGAAACAACCTACAACTCCTTTATGAATGTTTCTCTTGATTCGGGAAATCCCTGTATCTTGCTTCTGGGCAGCTATGATTTGATCCGTAAGGGTAGGTTTCGCCACCAAGGTAGAAAGGAATCCTCGAGGAACAATGTGAAGGTTAAGCTTAAAAAATTCCTCGCGGAGAAGTGGTTGCCCTTGTTGTAACATAAGATTGTTACAATAAGACTTACAACTTAGTGCGTCAGCCATGACATTGGCCTTCCCAGGGGTGTAAGTTATCCCTAAGTCGTAATCTGTGAGCAACTCAACCCAACGTCTTTGCCTGAGATTCAAATACGGTTGGGTGAAGATGTATTTTAGACTTTGGTGGTCAGTGAAGATCTCACAGCGATTACCAAGAAGGAAATGTCGCCCTGTTTTGAGTGCGTGGACTACAACTGCAAGCTCTAGATCATGTGTGGGATAGTTATCCTCATGTGGATGCAACTGTCGAGATGCGTAAGCAATCACTTGACGATCTTGCATGAGTATGCAACCTAGTCCTTGCCGTGAGGCGTCGCAATAGATAATAAAGTCCTTGGAGAAATCTGGTGGTACCAGTATGGGAGCAGATGTCAGGCGTCTTTTCAGTTCCTGAAAGCTGAACTCGCACTGTGGGGTCCACTCGAACTTTTTATCTTTCTTGAGGAATTCAGTTAGAGGTTTAACAACCTTGGAGAAGTTCTCGACGAAGCATTGGCAGTAGCTCGCTAAGCCAAGGAAACTCCTAACTTGCTTGACCGATTCAGGTGGCGTCCAATCAAGGACAGCCTAAACTCGCTCGGGATTGACAGCAATACCCTTACCAGAGATTATATGACCTAGATAGGTCACTTCTGGCAACCAGAATTCATACTTGGAGAATTTGGCATAAAGGCGGTGCTCTTGAAGTTTCGTCAATACCAGCCGTAGATGCTTGGCATGATCTTCCTTGTTCTTGGAGTAAATGAGTATATCATCGAGGTATACCACGACGAATTTATCCAAGTACTCCATGAAGATAGAATTCATTAGTCGAGAGAAGGTGGCTGGGGCATTGGTTAACCCGAAGGACATGACGGTGTACTCGTATTGGCCATAACGAGTAACACAGGCCGTTTTGGGAATGTCCCCGTTCTTGATTTTGATTTGATGGTAGCCCAACCTCAAATCCATTTTGGAAAAGACTGAGGATCCAGCGAGCTGGTCATACAGGTCGTTGATCCTGGGGAGCGGATACTTGTTCTTTATGGTGACCAGATTGACAGGTCGATAATCTACAACCATCCGATCCGTTCCATCCTTCTTCTTGACGAAGAGGATGAGACAAGCCGAAGGAGAAGAACTAGGACAGATGAAACCCCTTTTCAAGGACTCATCGAGTTGTTTCCTAAGCTCAGCTAGTTCTAAGGGTGCCATCTTATAGGGTCTTCTAGAGGTCGGAACAGTTCCTGGAACAAGATCTATCACGAACTCCATATCTCTTTCAGGTGGAACACCTTGCCGTTCTTCTGGGTAGACATCCGGAAAGTCACAGACTACTGGGATTTCTTCGAGTTCTGGAAGAGGTCTGGCATTAAGAGAGTAGAGCCGACGCTCAGCCATTCGAGCGAAAACATTGACTGTCTTACCCAATGGGTGTGTAAGTTGAACAGTTCTAGTGTAGCAATCAATCTTAGCGTAATGGGCTATCATCCAGTCCATACCCAAGATGATGTTTATATCCGAGGACTTGAGAGCTATTAGAGATGAAAGAAAGACAAGTCTATCGACGAGGATTTCATTTCCATGGCTTACTCTAGAAGTTTGCCATTTTGAACCAGGAGTTTGAATTACCATGGAAGTGGGCATGTCACAAAAGTCATGTTGTGCATTGGAGCATAGCTCTCATATATGAATGAATGAGATGCTCCAGTATCGAAAAGAACAGATGCCGGATGGCAGGTAACAAGGAGCGTACCAAGGATGACGTTAGGATCCTCATAAGCCTCTACAGCAGAGACATAGTTGACATGGCCACGTGCAGTGGTGAATGGCTTGACATACTTCACCTTTCCTATTAGCTTACCACGCCTAACAGACCTTCCTGGCTGGTTCTGAGGACACTCTCGCATGTAGTGGCCTGGTTCTCCGCACTTGAAGCATGTCACAGTGCCAGTGCGCGAGGCAGTATTGACAGATGGTCCACTGTAAGTCTTGGGCGGTGCATACTATTGAGTTGGGCGAGGCACCTCATAGGATGGCCTCGGAGTGAACCTGGGTGGCAGAGCTGTGATTGGAACCCACACCCGGCGCTTGTGAAAGCCAGAACCGGATGAGGAACCAAAATCACAGGGATGCTTGTGTGTGGCTTCATAGTCAGTCTGACATGTCTCAGCATTGATGGCTTTGTTCACTAGCTTCTGGAAGGAGGTGCACTCGTGCAGTCGAAGATCACAACAAAGCTCGGGGCTGAGTCCCTTGCGGATCCTCGCCTACTTCTTGGCGTCGATGGACACTTCTTCGGGAGCATAGCGTGCCAAGTTTCCAAACTCACGGCTATAGGCATCCACGGTTAGCCTGCCTTGGGTGAAATTGCAGAATTCCTCCCGCTTATGATCCATATGACCTTCCGGAATGTGGTGTTCACAAAAGACCTCGCTGAAGTCTGCCCAAGTGGTAATCTGGCCAGCGGGATGCATAGCCTCATAGTTTTCCCACCAAAGGCTAGCAGGGCCCTCAAGATGGTAGGCAGCGTAGGTAATCTTATCAGCTTCGGCTACACATGCATAATGTAGCTTATGGGTGATACTGCTAAGCCAATCATCCGCATCAAGAGGCTCAGTGGAATAATGGAAGATTGGTGGGAACATCTTGATAAAGTCATTAATAGACACCACGTCATTCCTTTGGCGAAAAGCAGTATTCTATTCTATGCGTTCCAGCAGTCGGTTGGTCTCTCGTTTATTCGTTTCTGCCTCCAACATGACTTTAGCCAAGGAGGGTGGATGAGGCAGATTCCCATCCCTAGCCCCACTGGCTTCACCCTGCTCCTCAGCATCAGGGGTGCTGCGGGTGTTGACCATCCTAGGAAAACAAAACAACGGTTTAGACAAGGATGGCAAAACTTTGGCATAGGAGTGCAGAATATAATGTATGACACAGAATGCAGAGATGTTCAACTGTACGACATGGTAAT
Source organism: Secale cereale (assembly GCA_902687465.1). NCBI lineage: Eukaryota > Viridiplantae > Streptophyta > Magnoliopsida > Poales > Poaceae > Secale > Secale cereale. The sequence goes on from LR738710.1 coordinate 635,331,596, forward strand.
ATAGAAACTGCCATATATATACCATTGGTCATACACACCATACATAGTTTAGTACAAGCCTAGGCTAAAGTACAATTGCGGTGAAAGACGATACATCTCATCAGAGGCATCCAAGCTCCTATACATTATTTATCTACACCTCCGGAACTCGATACACACTAAGTCATATTCCACAAGACACGCAGGACTGTGGAAATACAACTACTACGATACTACTACTGCCATGGTCTAGCTCAGACATCTCCGTTGTAATCTTTGTATAGATTACCCCCATAGCTTGGAAGTGGAACTTGAGGATCTGGAAACTCTCGGTCGCTTGGAGACTGTGGACCATAGGAACAAGGATGCGGCCTTGGTCCCACGGCTGGTGGCAAACGACGCCCACATGGAGGTGTAATGCCTCCAACATCATGCCAGTCCAAACGGTCTGGCAGACGAGACCACGCGGAGCACAAATCCCGCATATCCAAGATATAGCATATGCAAGGAAGAAGAAAGAAACAATGGCAATCTCAACATAACAAGAGGTAATTTAGTAACATAAAAATTTCCACAACCATATTTTCCTCTCTCATAATAATTGCATGTATGATCATAACAAAATTCAACAATATAGCTATCACATAAAATATTCTCAACACGATCCATATGCATGCAAAGTTCACACTCTTCCAAAATAGTGGGATTAACATTAGCTAAAGTCTTGACCTCTCCAAACCCACTTTTATCAAAAAATTCATAAGATTGAACATTCTCCAAATATGTGGGATCTAAAGTTGACACTCTTCCAAACACTCTTTCAATAATAATGCAAACATTATTATCAATCTTATATTCATCATGACGATTAAATAAATTTTCAAGATCGTAAGAAGCATCACCCCAATCATGATCATTGCAACAAGTAGTGGACATAACAATACTAGCAGCCCCGGTTTTGCATATCATTAACACAATTGACAATAATAGAATTTACAATAGTATCATTGCAATCATTTTTTTCATTTAAGGAGCTATCGTGAATCATCTTTTCTTTTAACAATTCCTCACAATTTTCAGATTCATGAATTTCAAGCAAAACCCCATAAAGATACTCTAGTGCACACAACTCACTAGCAATTGGTTCAACATAATTGGATCTTTAAAAAATATTTGCAAGTGGATGAGGATCCATAATTTAGCAAGCGAAGATGCAAGCTAATAGAGGGCACATAGCAACACAAGCAAACATAAAGGCGAATGGAAAAGGGGCAAATAAAACGGCAAGGTGAAGTGGGGGAGAGGAAAACGAGAGGCAAATAAATGTAATGCGAAGGATAAGGGTTTGTGATAGGTACTTGGTATATGACTTTTGCATAAGCCTCCCCGGCAATGGCGCCAAAAATTCTTCTTGCTACTTCTCGAGCTTGCGTTGTATTCTCTCGAAGAGGAAAGGGTGATGCAACACAGTAGCGTAAGTATTTACATCAGTTTTTGAGAACCAAGGTATCAATCCAGTAGGAGACCATGCGCGAGTCCCTCGCACCTGCACAAACAAATAAGAACTTCACAGCCAACGCGATACGGGGTTGTCAATCCCTTTACGGTCACTTACGAAAGTGAGATCTGATAGATAGTATAGTATGATATTTTTGATATTTTCGGATATAAGAACAGAAAGTAAATAACACAAAGAAAAGTAGATATGAGATTAATATGTTGAGAATAGACCCGGGGGCCATAGGTTTCACTAGTGGCTTCTCTCAGGATAGCAGAATTCTATGGTGGGTGAACAAATTACTGTCGAGCAATTGATAGAAAAGCACATAGTTATGAGAATATCTAGGCATGATCATTATATATAGCCATTACGTCTCTGACAAGTAGTATCAGGACCCCGATCCTAAGTCACATCGATCTAGCATGTAACACATCATATCACTTTGCGGCCTCACGCACGGTATCCCCACGGATGCCACCTTACCTGCCCCGGGTCCGTTTGCGCATTTTGGCACACGTATATGATAGTGTCGCTAGCATCCATATGACAGAGAACCCGGGCCGACATGGATAGTTATAAACCAAAAGTGGCACTAAATTAAGAGACAGGCATACATGACCCAGCAACGAATGTGTCCGTCATCAACGTGTGAACCCAGTTCGTAGCAAGCTGCAAGGACTTAAAGGAACAACGCGTGACATTTCCCCTAAGGGACAGACACAGGAACGAAGAAGGACACATGCCGGCCAGCCTACGTGTTCCGGAGCAGTAGCAAGCTACCAGGGCTCAGTGGAAGCACTAGGAGGCATTTCCCTGTAAGATAGGCTACCAAGGGTAAACAACTAGGTGTCGGATCCCACACATACGAAGCATTTCAATAACATACATACAATATGCTCGATATGTGCAAATACAACATGGCATCACAACAAAACTCTATGACTCAAAGTACTTTATTTAAGAGGCTCCGAAGAGCCATACATAACATATCCATACATGTAGGGGTCACATGACCCAACACTCAAGTCATACAAACATACAAGCACATGCGGAAGCTAAACTTGTCTGAGTACAGACAACTGGAAAGAAAGAAGGCTTGGTGTAGCCTGACTATCTATATTGGCCCTTCACGGGCTTGAGATTGCCACCTGGGTAGCAAGCTACTCGTCGACAGCAAGGTCTATGTAGAAACCATCAGAAGGGGTGGGGTTCTCCTCTGCAACAGTTATTAAGCAAACATGAGTACAAAGGTACTCAGCAAGACTTACATTAGAACCTATCATACATGCAACATTATTAACAAGGGTAGTGGAGTTTATTGCAGCAAGCCAGCTTTGACTCTTAACTAACCTGTACTACGTCTATCAGTAGTTTGCAAAGATGAGACAACGCACACGAGTCCACTAATCACCACAACAATACACTACCGTGGATTCTCTCTCGTCATCCTACGGAAGGGCCATCCACGGCACTCACACTTGTCTTGAGTCTTTTATGAGTAACCATTAACTTGTCTATGAACTGTATAGGCAACCAAGTGGTCCTTAACCGCGGACCCGGCTATTCGAATAGATTGATAACCGTGCAGGGGTGTACTTATTCACACACGCTTCCACCACTTATTGCCGTTTACTCGACGTGTACTCGGCAACCTTCAAGCGGAAGCCCAGCGAGGGTGTCGGCCACGACCTGACTTACCACACAAGTCCCTAGTCCAGGTTTATCGCCTATTTGGGTTCCATCCGTGGGGAGATCCGGCCAGGGTGTCACTCATGGCCCGAACAATGCGTACAGGGTTCCCGAGCCACCAATCGGCCGACTCGGTACACCATGCCACGTACCTGCCGCATCACAGCCCACCCCGAGGGTCAGCGCTGCGCACGAACACCAGTATACCACAAACACCAGAAACTATTTGCAACTCCTGAACAGAGGACAAGGGCAGTTAATAAGTCAAGAGAGCTTGGAGCGCCCGGAGCCCAATGCGTGGTAGTAGCTGATCTTAAATCACACATATAGATCTCAGTTCTTAGGGATGGTTCCAAACGAAACAACCCACCATGTTCTCCTACATGGCCTTCCATCGATACCTTTACCAAAACATATTCCACACTTCACTCTCATTACCAAACACAACCATTTCACTCTGATCCCTCACCCAGATGAACTAGACCTGACACAACTCTAAGCATAGCAGGCATAGCATGGTAGGAAACACATCAACATGGCTCAATCAACTCCTACACATGCTAGTGGCCGGGTTTCAACTATTTACTGTGGCAATGACAGGTCATGCAAGGAATGGGGTTCAGCTACCGCAGCAAACAGCAGTTGAAACGTTGTTGTCTTAATGTAGTAAAAGAGAGAAGAAACGAGAAGATGGGTTTGTGTCAGAATAATCAATGGGGTTGCTTGCCTGGCAGAGTGGTTGAGGGGTACTGCCCTTTAGTTGGATACTCGTGAATATCCTCGGGACCAGAACTTACCACGGAGATCACACCGGTAACACAATCAATACACGACAATATGCAACAATATGATGCATGCTCAGGACATGGACATATGAATGTGTCTGAGCTAATGCAACTACAAACAGAAGGGTTTGATCCTATTTGAATCAGAGATTCCAATTCAAGCCCAAGTTATTAATATTCAAAGTGCATTATCATGTTTTGATGTGTACAGCAAGCTTAACTTACTTTAACATGCATGAAACCAGTACCAATGGATAGATTGGATTTTTCTGATCATTTTTCATATATAAATGTTTTTCATCTGAGCTACTGTTGATTTATTATGATTTTTTGAAGTTTAAACCATTTTTTGAAATAAATAAATCATTTCTGATTTATTTAAAAATCCAAAAAAGAGTTACTGCGTCAGCACTGCATCACAGTGACGTAGGCAGGTCAACTGGGTGGCCCAGGTCAAACCTGACCAGTGGGACCCACTGGTCAGTTTCACAGTTAGCTAATTAACTAATTAGGATTAGTTTAACCACTAACCGAGGTTTGACTAACGGACAGGGCCCACATGTTAGTGACACAGGGGAGTCAAACCCCTGGTCAAACTAGGCTGACTCGCCGGCGTTTAGCTGCCGGCGACGTCCAAACACGGCGGAGGTTGCGGGTTTCGCCCTCCGACGACCAAATGGACGGCGGAGACTACCTACGTGCAGCTCGGAGTGAGCCGCGTTGACTCGTGCTCGAGTTGGAGCTCGGGGTCGCCGGAAAAGACGCCGACGATGAGTCCTGCGGCTGCCAGAGTTCGGGTGAGGCCGAACTCGTGGCTGCGGTGCTCATGGAGGCGCGTGCAGTGCTCCTACAGCATATACGCGGAGCGGTGAAGGTGTTGTACACGGCGGCGAGGCCGTTGCGTGGCCAGAGCCACGTCAGCGGCGAGCTCTAGCGGCGGAGCATCTCGTCTCCGGTGGAGGTGGTGGTTAGAGGGCGCAAACGAGCGCGGGGAGAGAGGGGAAATGGGCAGTGGCTCACAGCGAACACAACGAGCGGGTCGGCGAGCTCGGGGAGGGCCTAGAGTGGGTGGTGCGGCGAAGGGGATCTCCGGTGGTGGTGGTCGGGGACGAGCTTGTTGTGGTGGCTCCGGGGCGAGCGAGCGCTCGGGGCTCGGCCTACTCGACGAAGCGGACGGCGGCGGAGTTTCTTGACCCGGCGGGGCGACGACAGGAGGACGGTAGCCACGAGCTTCACAGTGGCGCGGCTACGGCTGCGTCGACCATGGAGGAGGAGGGCGAGGGAGAGAGCTGGGGGGAGAGTGGAGTGTCGTGGCGGTCTGGGCGACGACGTGGAGGTCGTCCAAACGTCCAGGGGCGGCGGCCAGGCAGCAAGCAGCTGCCGCGTTGGCGTGCGGGCGCGCGCCGATGTCACCTGCCTGCCTGGCAGGGACGAAGCAGCTGCCTGGCGCGGGCCAGAGCAGTGCTGGGCTGCCAGGTGGGCCGGCCAGGTAAGTGGCCTCTGGCCTCTCTCTCTCTCTCTCTCTCTCTCTCTCTCTCTCTCTCTTTCTATTTTGTTTTCTGTTTCTGTTTTTCTGTAAATGTGTTGCTTTATTAAAAATGCTAGAACACTTTTATAAATCATGAAACTAATCATGTCCACTGTATATTATATATCCAACAGGGAACATTTTGGTTTATGATTATTTGGGCATTTAAAATATTTTTTAGCATTTAAATGCCCAAATGCAAATAACATATGATTTAATCCAGTGACCTTTGGATGTCCTAGAAAGTTGTGCACCATTTTTGTCAGAGGTTTAAGACCAAGGCAAAGATGATGAACGTTTTAGAAGGGCATTTTGGGTACATTGGAAAAGATTTTATTGAACCCTAGTTGAGTTAAGAGGGGTGCTGGGGTTTCTGTCATCCCCATTTCAAGTTTCTGGAAAAGTTAAACATGATACTCACTCTAGCTGGTCCTAATGCAAGCACGGACTAGGGATGTGACAAGTAGACCAGAACGATTCTTTATCTACTAATATTACTCCACACAATGACCGCCATCCAGCATGAATCTAGAGTATTAAGTTCATAAGAACAGAGTAATGCTTTAAGCAAGATGACATGATGTAGAGGGATAAAATCAAGCAATATCATATAAACCCCATCTATTAATCCTCGATGGCAACAATACAATACATGCCTTGCTGCCCCTGCTGTCACTGGGAAAGGACACCGCAAGATTGAACCCAAAGCCAAGCACTTCTCCCATTGCAAGAACTATAGATCTAGTAGGCCAAACCAAACCGATAATTCGAAGAGACTTGCAAGGATATTATAATCATACATAAAAGAATTCAGAAAAGAACCAAATAATTCTCGTAGATAATTTTGATCATAAACCAACAATTCATCGGATCTCGACAAACACACCGCAAAAAGATTACATCGAATGGATCTCCTCGAAGACCGAGGAGAACTTGGTATTGAGATCCAAAAAGAGAGAAGAAGTCATCTAGCTAATAACTATGGACCCGAAGGTCTATGGTAAACTACTCACAACTCATGGTGAGGAAATGGTGTTGATGTAGAAGCACTCTGTGGAAGATCCCCCCTCCGGCAGAGCTCCGGAACGGGCCCCAAGATGGGATCTCACGGGAACAGAAGGTTGCGGCGGTGGAATTTGGGTTTTCTCTGTTCCATCGATGTTTTCAGGGTACATGGACATATATAGGAGGAAGGAGGGCATCGGGGGAGCCAGAGGGGCCCCACGAGGGTGGGGGCGCGCCCTGTAGGAGGGGACGCGCCCTGGACCCTCGTGGCCGCCTCCTTCATTCCCTCGCGTGTACTCCAACTCTTCTATGTTTATATCGTTCCAAAAATAACTCCCGCAAAGGTTTCAATCCGTTTGGACTCCGTTTGATATTCCTTTTTCTGCGAAACCCTGAAACAGGCAAAAAAACAGCAATTTGCACTGGGCCTTGGGTTAGTAGGTTAGTCCCAAAAATAATATAAAAGTATATAATAAAGCCCATTAAACATCCAAAACATATAATATAATAGCATAGAACAATCAAAAATTATAGATACGTTGGAGATGTATCACCAGACACATCGCTCACCGAGTCGTCCGAGCCACCCTCACGTGCGCCGCCAACGCTGTCACTGGACACATCCCCATCATCATCAACCGCGCCTCCTTCATCCGCCACGACCACGGCCTCGTCATCGTCGGTGGTAAAGGCATGGACTAGGGCATCCACCCTGTGCGCCAGGTTGTCTCGGACAGCCCCGGGCACGGGGGTGATGGCAGCGTCGAAGTCAAAGTCAAGATCAATGCTCCGGAGGTAGCTGAAGACCCGGGAGAAAACGCGCCCCAGGAGGCCCCGACTCTTCTCTTCGGCGAGGCGGCGGGCCCTCACGACCTGATTCTCCAGGCGCGTCACTACCTCGGTGAAGAAGACAAGGTGACCGGCGTAGTCCTCCACGTGGGGATTGGGGGCGTTTTCCTCACATATACCCCCCTGATGGGCCTCGAACCCCTCGTTGGTTACCCCAAGTGGAAGGTGTAAGATGCAGTAAGTAGAAGTGTTTTCCCCTAGCAAAGATGCCAAGGATCGAATCCCCAGAGACTCCTAGGTTCAACAAGTAGGTGTCAATTGCTAACGGCGCAATTAGCAATCAACGTGGACCTGCACACAGATACAAATAACTTTGCTCCCAACGAGTACAGAGAGGTTGTCAATCTCTCCGGCCTTGTAGTTCACAAAGGGTTAAAAGCAATATGATAGTAGTGATAGATAGTGTTTTGCAATAGTAAATAAAATAGTGGAAAGTAAATAGTGTATGTGATCAATGATGGTAATATGGACCGGAGTCTCATGATGTTCACTAGTGATGTCTCTCTCCCAAAAGACGATAAAACAGCTATGTGAGGTAAACAAATTACAGCTGGGCAATTGACAGGACCACGAACGCAAACCAATGCTGATTACATTGCAAGAAAGGTTGAGGTTCAAAGCATGGGCGGTACGCCAAAGTAAGTAGACCGAAATCCATCAATATCTACTACTAATCATCCACCTTGAGATATCTAGCTAGAACATCTCGCTGGTATTAAGTTGCGAGTCCCACCCATAGTGTAAACTTAATGCAACAGACAACTGCATTAAAAGAACTCTGCGTAAAGTAAACAATCCTTGCACCCGCGGGCACAAGCACCGTTGTTTTCCCCCTTGTGGCAACAACACATCCCCTAGACTCATGTGTCTGTCACTCAAGCTAGTCATCGAGGGGCATGAACCCACAATCGAGCATAACGTTCCCTCTTGGAGTCACTACCTACTACTTGGCCAAAGCAATAAATAATAACGGAGAACATGCAAGAATTACTTATGAACTAAAATATAAAAGAAGTGAATCAAATATATTACTCAAGATCAATCTGAACATAATCTCATAATCCATCGGATCCCCGCAAACTCAACATAGCAACAACATAAGGATTACATAGGTGCCTCGATCATGTAGGGCAGCTCACGAGGACTAATTAGTGAAGCACAAGAACGGGAGGAGAACATCACATAGCTACTGGTCATGGACTCATGGTCCAAGGGAGACTACTCACGAGTCATCCGGGAGGCGTCCATGGTGGTGGAGAAGCTCCCGGTGGTGATCCTCCCCTCCGTCAGGGTGCCGGGAAGAGTTCTCCTGGTGCTCCCGATCTTGGAAGCGGCGGCGGCGGCGGCGGAACAGAGATGGGATCGCGAAAAGAAGTCCTGTTTTGAGGGTTACGGGGAACCCTTTAAATATATGCCAAAGTAGGGCACCGAGGGAGTCCCGGGGGGCCGAGGCGCCCCCCCGGCGCGGCCCGGGGGGGGGGGGGGGCGCCCACAGGGCGCCTGGAGCCCCTGTGGTCCCCCCAGGCTGCCCTTCGGACGCAGTGTTGTTTCCGGTTCGTTGATTTTTTATATATTTTTTCTGGATTTTTCTGGGTAGTTCTCGAAACGTGAAAACCTGAAATACAAAAACAGCCGAAAACAGAAACTGGCACTAGGGTGCACTGGATTAGTAAGTTAGTCCAAATATGATCAAATGGAAGTGTATGAATATCATAGCAATATCACCCAAAAGTGGCATGGATCAAGCAGAAATTATAGATACGTTTTGGACGTATCAACATCCCCAAGCTTAATTCCTGCTCGTCCTCGAGTAGGGAAATGATAACAAGAATAATTTCTGTGGTGACATGCTATTAATCATATAGGACTTTCTCATAGTCATATGACAAAAGCTTACTGAGACAATGATTCTAAAGTAATTAAGTTGCCTCAAGAGAAAATCACAAATGACTGAAAGTTTTACAACATGAAACTGAAACATCAAAAAGATTTGCAATGAATATGATGTGCAAATATGATCAAGTGATATCTAGCTTGCCCCCTTTAGTGATGCAAAACATAAATGCAAGGGCACCTTCAAGGTTTAAGTGATGACTAGATACAATCATTTTAGAATAAACGATATCACAATCATGCAAAAGACAATGCTACTTTGGGACAATGCACATTACACTCAGAATGACAATCATGCTCTCAGTAGTTGGTGCTTCAACATAAAGGTAAAAGAAAGGTTAAGTGCTAAAGCTTTTTATTTTGGAAACATGGAAGCAATTGTGTCAACGGTAGTAGTACTTCATATGTGTCATGTATAAAACATCTTATAAGTTGCAAGCCTCATGCATCGAATACCAATAGTGCTCGCTCCTCGTCCTAATTAGCTCGGATCCCCATGGGTTATCATTTCATTGCATATGTTTTAACCAAGTGTCACAAAGGGGTACCTCTATGCCACCTGTACAAAGGTCCAAGGAGATAGATCACATTTGATTTCTCGTTTTTGATAGATCTCAACTTGAGGACATCCATACCGGGACAACATAGAAAATAGATGATGGACTCCTCTTTAATGCATACGCATATTCTCATGAGAGATTGAGGATTAAGGTCCAAGCTAAAACTTCCACCATGATGCATGGCTTTGGTTGGCGGCCCAATGTTCTTCTCTAAAAATATGCATATTAATTCAACCCACGGTAAATCACCCTTACTTCAGACAAAACGAACATGCATAGCAACTCACATGATGTTCAACAAAAGTGTGACAGTTGATGGCGTCCCCAGAAACATGGTTACCGCTCAGCAAGCAACTCATAAGAAATAAGATACATAGGCAACATATTCCTTACCACAATAGTTTTTAAGGCTACTTTCCCATGAGCTATGTATTGCATGGTTAATTTGCTTAGTGCAGGTGGAGGTTAGCAAAAGACTGGGAGCGACCAACTAAGAGAGCAATGGCGGTCATAATCATGCAGAGCGACAAAGCAATATTGAATCAGGCATGGTAGTTATATCGCTACTCAGAAACAAAAGATCATCAAGGCTTGACAGACTTTCTTTACAGTCTTGAATATGCGTGAGCATACGCCAAGTCAATCAAAATAAATTCTCGAAGGAAGATATTACTAAACCATACCACATCATAGGCAAACAAACCAAGTTGGTATTCCAATAACACATTGGGAACCCCCCAGCTATTTGAGATTAACCAAAAGAAAACCAGAACTACTAAGCACCATCATGAAAGTAGCATATTTATCATAGACACATTAACCCATGCAATGGAAGCAAACTCTCTTAATAAGGTGAGCATGGTAATTAAAGAGAGTTCAAGCAACCAACTAAATAAAAGCTCTTGAAAAGATAAGCATGAATACTAAGAGCAGAGCACGATAGTAGCTATTAAAAGACAAAGAACACACACAACATAGATAGACATGAAAATTCTATGTTATGTTCTAGGTAGAAGTGGAGCGTGTTTCTCTCCCACATAAAGGAATGCTGGGTTCCGACTCGTTATGAAAAACTAAGAAGAAAACTAAAAGCAAGACGCTCCAAGCATAGCACATAACACATGAAGTGATAAAAATATAGCGGAACGAAAGACGAACTGATAATGTTGATGGAGAAGGGGATGCACGGGGGCATCCCCAAGCTTAGACGCTTGAGTCTCCTTGAATATTTCTTGGGGGTGCACGGGGGCATCCCCAAGCTTGAACGCTTGACACTCCTGAATCTTTTTATCATCTTCCCTCGCACACTTGAAAGCTCTCTTCATACACAACTCATCATAGTCTGATTAGCGAGGTTAGTACCCTTAATAAAATAATTATACATTGCTGGAAATAAGGATATTCTTGAAGTTCTACTGTTTCTCAAGATTGCCTAAAGGTTTTTGCAAAGAAAAAGCAAGTTCTCAATTTGCAAAGTGCAGGTAAGGCAAAACAGGACAGAATCTGTGAAAAAAACAGAACAGCAGGCAGTAATTGACCTGTTCGGGATACTTCTGCAACTCAAATCAAAAAACTCAGAACTGACGCACGAAAGACAATTATATAGAGAACGCTGTCGAATAAATTCAGACCAAAAAGATGATCTGGTGATTTAATACGAATTTTTCTATCCAAGGACAGAATCTGTTTCCTGGACAGCACCTCACAACTTTTGAACTTTCTAGCAATCAGAGGCTATACTTGGCACAAATATGAAAAGCAAAGATACAGTGATGATGCTACAGCAGTAAACAACATCAAGACACAACAAAAGCAAAATTTTTATTCATGTGGGCTGCCTCCCAAAAGCGCTTTCTTTTATGCCTTTAAGCTAGGCATAATGCATAGGGATCAAGTTTTATCAAGAGTAAAAGAATAGCTAGCCCGTACAACGGACTCAAAAGGTACCTTGACCTTCTTACGAGGGAAGTGTTCCATCCCTTTCTTGAGAGGAAACTGAAATTTTATATTACCCTCTTTCATGTCAATGACAGCACCAACGGTACGCAAAAAGGGACGTCCCAAAATAATTGGACATGAAGGATCACATTCAATATCCATAATAGTGAAATCAACGGGCACATAATTATCATTGACAACAATAAGAACATCATCGATCCTCCCCAAAGGTTTCTTTATGGAAGAATCAACGAGACGAACACCAAAAGAACAAGAATCATAAGGTTTCAATTTAAGCATATCATATATCCTTTTGGGCATAACAGAGGTACTAGCACCAACATCACATAATGCATAACAAGAGAAGTCATTCATATAAATTTTTATCATAGGATCCCAACCATCTTCTAGCTTTCTAGGTATGGAGGCTTCTACTCTAAGTTTCTCCTCCCTAGCTTTGATGAGAGCATTAGTGATATGCTCTGTGAAGGCAAGGTTAAGCGTGCTAGTGCGGGGATCTCTAGACATCTTGTGGAGGAAATCAATAACTTCTGTAAGAGTGCAATTATCAAAATCAAGGTCACGAGCATCAAGTAAAGTGGTAGTGGTGTCCTTAAGGCTCACCTGTTTGGTAGTTTCTATAGCATCACCCTTAATAGGTCCATTGGGACCAGGAGTACATTGGGTGCTAAGAGTGTGAACATCCTCAATAACTTGGATAGTAGCAACAGTGTGGTGGGTAGGAAGGCTCTTAATTCTTTCCTCTTCCTCCCTTTCTCTAGCCCATCTTTCTTTTATCTTAGCCATCATCCTAATGTTTTCATTAATTTGTACTTGAGTAGCATTAATAGGGATGACTTCCCTCTCCTTAAGAGGAGAAGTTTCAATTTTTAGCAATTTTACCTCATTGGCTAAGTGGTCTACCTTAAAAGAAAGATCATCTAGTTTATGTAGTTTCTCTTCTACATTCTTATTAAAGTCTTTCTGGGTAGTGATGAAATCTCTAAGCATGGTCTCTAGTTCAGTATTGGAGTTCTTGGCACTAGGATAAGCATTGTTGTTCCCATAAGAGTTAGAGGGAAACGGTCTAGAATTGTTACCAAAGTTACTCCTATAAGCATTGTTGTTAAAATTGTTTCTAGAGATAAAATTCACATCTACTTGTTCTTGAGCAATCAAAGAATTTAAAGGAACATCACGAGGATCAACAGTAGATTGCTTCGAAAGTAGATACATGATCAAGTCAACTTTTTCATTAAGGGAGGAAATCTCCTCGACAGAGTTTACCTTCCTACCTGTTGGAGCGCGTTCGGTGCGCCATTGGGAATAGTTGGTCATCATCTCATCGAGAAGCTTTGTGGCAGCACCAAGTGTAGTTGACATAAAAGTTCCTCCCGCGGCCGAATCTAACAAGTTCCGCGAGGTAAAGTTCAAGCCTGCATAAAAAGTTTGGATAACCATCCAAGTAGTCAAACCGTGAGTAGGGCAGTTTTTGATAAGAGATTTCATACGTTCCCAAGCTTGGGCAACGTGTTTATTATCCAATTGTTTAAAATTCATGATGTTAATTCTAAGTTGGATAATTTTAGCAGGTGGATAGTATTTTCCGATAAAAGCATCTTTGCACTTGTCCCATGAATCTATGCTATTTCTAGGCAAAGACTGAAACCAAATTTTTGCTCCTCCTCTCAAGGAGAAAGGAAAAAGCTTAAGCTTAACAATATTACCATCTATTTCTTGGTACTTTTGCATATCACAAAGTTCTACAAAGTTGTTCAAGTGTAAAGCAGCATCATCTCCAGCACCGGAGAATTGTTCTTTCATAACTAAGTTCAGTAAAGCAGGTTTAATTTCATATGAAGGTGCTGAAGTGGCAGGTGTAGTGATAGGTGTGCTGATAAAGTCATCGTTGTTGTGACTAGTAAAGTCACACAACTTGGTGTTTTCGGTGGAACCCATAGTAGCAAGCAAGCAAGATAACTATTTTTGTGATTTTCGATAAAAGGAACTAAAGCAAAAATAATAGGTAAACTAACAAGACTAAAAAGCAAAGGTAAAAGATAGCATGCAACTCCCCTATCTTGAAGAGTGGAGTCCCCGGCAACGGCGCCAGAAAATACTCCTTGATGGGCCTCGAACCCCTCGTTGGTTACCCCAAGTGGAAGGTGTAAGATGCAGTAAGTAGAAGTGTTTTCCCCTAGCAAAGATGCCAAGGATCGAATCCCCAGAGACTCCTAGGTTCAACAAGTAGGTGTCAATTGCTAACGGCGCAATTAGCAATCAACATGGACCTGCACACAGATACAAATAACCTTGCTCCCAACGAGTACAGAGAGGTTGTCAATCTCTCCGGCCTTGTAGTTCACAAAGGGTTAAAAGCAATATGATAGTAGTGATAGATAGTGTTTTGCAATAGTAAATAAAATAGCGGAAAGTAAATAGTGTATGTGATCAATGATGGTAATATGGACCGGAGTCTCATGATGTTCACTAGTGATGTCTCTCTCCCAAAAGACGATAAAACAGCTATGTGAGGTAAACAAATTACAGCTGGGCAATTGACAGGACCACGAACGCAAACCAATGCTGATTACTTTGCAAGAAAGGTTGAGGTTCAAAGCATGGGCGGTACGCCAAAGTAAGTAGACCGAAATCCATCAATATCTACTACTAATCATCCACCTTGAGATATCTATCCAGAACATCTCACTGGTATTAAGTTGCGAGTCCCACCCATAGTGTAAACTCAATGCAACAGACAACTGCATTAAAAGAACTTTGCGTAAAGTAAACAATCCTTGCACCCGCGGGCACAAGCACCGTTGTTTTCCCCCTTGTGGCAACAGCACATCCCCTAGACTCATGTTTCTGTCACTCAAGCTAGTCATCGAGGGGCATGAACCCACAATCGAGCATAACGTTCCCTCTTGGAGTCACTACCTACTACTTGGCCAAAGCAATAAATAACAACGGAGAACATGCAAGAATTACTTATGAACTAAAATATAAAAGAAGTGAATCAAATATATTACTCAAGATCAATCTGAACATAATCTCATAATCCATCGGATCCCAGCAAACTCAACATAGCAACATCATAAGGATTACATAGGTGCCTCGATCATGTAGGGCAGCTCACGAGGACTAATTAGTGAAGCACAAGAACGGGAGGAGAACATCACATAGCTACTGGTCATGGACTCATGGTACAAGGGAGACTACTCACGAGTCATCCGGGAGGCGTCCTTGATGGTGGAGAAGCTCCTGGTGGTGATCCTCCCCTCCGGCAGGGTGCCGGGAAGAGTTCTCCAGGTGCTCCCGATCTTGGAAGCGGCGGCGGCGGCGGAACAGAGATGGGATCGCGAAAAGAAGTCATGTTTCGAGAGTTACGGGAACCCTTTAAATATATGCCAAAGTAGGGCACCGGGGGAGTCCCGGGGGGCCGAGGCGCCCCCCCGGCGCGGCCCAGGGGGGGGGGGGGCGCCCACAGGGCGCTTGGAGCCCCTGTGGCCCCCCATGCTGCCCTTCGGACGCAGTGTTGTTTCCGGTTCGCTGATTTTTTATATATTTTTTCTGGATTTTTCTGGGCAGTTCTCGAAACGTGAAAACCTGAAATACAAAAACAGCCGAAAACAGAAACTGGCACTGGGGTGCACTGGATTAGTAAGTTAGTCCAAATATGATCAAAAGTGTATGGAAGTGTATGAATATCATAGCAATATCACCCAAAAGTGGCATGGAGCAAGCAGAAATTATAGATACGTTTTGGACGTATCACCCCCAACGCCTGGTTGGCCTTCGCCCGGAGAGTCTGCAGCATTGGGACATGCTCATGCTGCAACATTAGTCGGTGGCTGGCCATGTCCTCTCTCTGTTGCGCAAGGACTGCGACGTCATCAACTCGCCGTCGGAGCAAGGCCAATTCTGCCTGCGCGGAGACTAGCTCAGCCTGGGCAGAAGACTGAGCTGCTGTGGCGGCCCTCTCACGTAGATCTGCTTCTCTTAGCCTTGTCCTGAGGGCAGCAGTCCTCTCGTCGGCCTCCGCGCACTGGAGCTCCAACTTCAAGTTATACCCCTCGGCGAGGTCCGCGCGGGCCTCCGCCACCCTCCGGTCGATTTCCTCCTAGACCCTGGCCTCACGAGCGGAGACGGCATCCTCGGCCAGGGTCAAGTGGCGCTCCCTCGCCTCCAGCCGCTCGAGCTCGAGGCTACGCTCCGCGGCTTCCAGCATCAGCGCCTCCTCGCGCCGCAAGACCTCCGCTCCTCAAAGTGCATCCCCCTCATCGACTCTAGGGCAGCCCTCCGCACCTCGGCGCGCTTCTCCAAGTTGGCGTTCAGGACCTGAAGCTCTAGCAGGCGCCTCTCCGCAGCCTCGCGGCGGGCATTGGCCTCCCTGGCCTCCTACAAGGCTTGAGCACAGGCCTCTCGCGAGGCCGCGAGGGACGCATCTGCCTTCGCATTGGCGCGCTCATGCTGGAGGCGCCCGAGATTAATGGCCACCCCAGTCGGCGCCACTCGTTTAGTAGTTGAACACCCTCAGCCTCAAGACACGCGTGGACTCCCTCAAGCTCTTCCCCAAGTCAGCCCAACACATTCATCGTCTCTCAGAGAAGCTCGCGATGGGCGGCTCCGCGCCTGCGCACTGACTCAAACAGAAGGCCAGGGCCCTCTTCGGCGCCAAGAGCAGTTGAAGAAGCCTGAGGAGACCCGTCTTCCCCCGGAGGCGAGACCAGGGTCTCCTCCATCCTAATCTTCTCTCGGGCCTCGGCTGGGGCCTGGAGGGGCTGGGACCTGCCACTTGAAGAAGGCAATAGGGCCAAAGCGGCCCCGCTGCGTTTAATGACCATGGGGGTAGCCCTTGGCACGCCCCCCAGTCCCCAAGTGGAGCTGCGAAGAAGGAACGTAAAGAACGCGGGGTCATGGCATCGGGCCGGTGCGTCCGACCACGTGGGTGGCCTCACGACCAAGGTGGCGCTTCGACCAAGGGCGCTCTGGGATGACGAAGAGCTTGGGGCTGCAGGGGCTGGCTTCTCAGTAGGCGTCGTCACCTTGGCAGGAGGGGTCCTGAGGAATCATAGTCAGGGAAGGAGGCAACACGCAAGAAGTTACAAGGACAAGCTACTCACTCGTCTATGGCGATGTACTTCCTTAGCTTCAGCGGTCGGAAGGCAGCATCATCGCCACCAGGGGCCCTCCTCCTCTTGCGAAGAGCTTCGAAGTTTAGCCGGAGCCGGCCGAAGCCCCGGAAGCGATCGGCGACATCAGGCGCAACCAGGGCATCTCCAGACGAGGAGCCCCCAGAGGCGCCAACTCCCTCCTCAGGACGACACGAAGAGGCCACGGGGGCTTCGGGCTGAGGAGCATCCGGCGGCACTTGCACTTCAGCCGCCCCTTCTGGGCGACTCCCCTGAGCTCTAAAGGGAAGCACTTCAGGAACCTCAAGAGGTGCCGGCACAGAAGCAGTAGTGCCACCAGCTCCCAGCAGCGGCCGTCCCCCTGCGCCCACTTCTAGGATGGCCGCCTCAGCAGCAGCAGGCAAGGGAGCCACACAGACAGTGTTCTCGCGAGACCCAACAAGGCCGAGCGGGTGAAGCCCCCATTCGTCGAAAGAGGGCATCTGCCTCACGAACTCCACCCTGTTTGAGCAGCAGTACAGGAGGCAACCCTCCTCCGGCAGGCAGGCAGGCATCGGATCACCCGTCAGGACCTCGAGCAGCGTGCGCCGTACCTCACGAGGAAGGACAGATGCTTAGAGCCTCATGTGGTCCCCTGGGCCCGAGAAGGCCCACATCGGCCGAGAGTGGCGCTGAAGCGGGGCGATGCGGTGCTGGATGAACTCCCTCACCACCATAGGCGCTATCACTCTAAGCTTCTGCAGCCTGGCGAACCAGAGCCAAACGGGAGCTAGCTTCCGGTCCACGAGCCTCGCCTGACTCCAGCCGGAGCTCGGAGCGGCCGGAACCCATGGTGGAAGCAGTAGGGGGCTGTGCACCCCGACATCGAGAACACCCACCGCTTCCTGAAGCCACCTACAATCGTCGCAAGGTCGAAGTCGATGCTAGAGCCGGCCGTCGCCACGATGGTCTGGAAGGAGACACATCCGGAGCACTGGAGTGCTTCCGTCAGATGCAACGAGAAGAAGTGGTGGAGCAAGGCCACGGAGGGAGCAATGCCCACCATGGCCTCGTAGACAAAGGTAAAAACAGTAAGGAGGACGATGGACTGAGGATCAAGATACAGTGCGCTGATCTGGTAATGCGAAAGCACCGCATTGAAGAAATCGGAGAAGGGAGGGATGAGACCAGCCCAAAGGGCGTGAAGATTGAGGGGGACATCGGTGGCCGACCTGTCAATCTCGGCGCGAGAAACATGCCAGGCCACCGTCACCCCCACTCATTGGAATCAGCGGCAAGTGTTGGGCACACCTCGTCCATCATCTCTTCATTGATCACCACCGACCACTCGGTGGCGGGCATGAAGACCGACGGTGAGGGAGCCGAGGCGCAAGGCTCCGCCTCCTCTTCCTTCTCTCTGCCGGAGGCCATGGTGGCGATGGAAGTTGGTGCTGGATCAAGCCGGGGAAGGAGGTTCAGAAGACAAGGAAACCGCAGGACACGCCGCTTGCAAGGGAGGCAGAGCTGGGTGAGTAACAGTGGCCGTCTGGCCGGGCGAAAATCGAGGTTATATGGGGAAGTGGAGACGCCCACGTCCCATCGGTCGCCACGCGTGTGTCAAGGCCGCAGGCTTTTGGGGCCCGCGGCGCACCGCACTTGGCCCTTGGCTCCACCGCGAAGCCAATCCTGAGCGCACCTTGGGCCCGGGGGCTACTGTTGGCGTTCTAGGAACGGGGGTACCTGGACTTACCTGCCTGCAGCCTAGGGCGTGGCTCATCAGGCGGCCTGGTACGGCCCGGCATCTTCAGCGACCACTCAAGACCCTCGCGAGGGGCCAAGCATCGCGAGGCGGACGACACGAGGCATCCACTAGGGCGTCCTCACTAGGCCGGCTCGTGAGGATCGGAGATATCGAGGTGAGGGATACCTCGCGAGGTCCTCGCAACGTAAGCAGTGACGACCAAGGCCAGGCTGGTGCCAGCAGGCGCAGGATGCCAGTTTCCCCTTTGGTGCTAAAGGGGCAGGTGCAGGAGAAGAGTCCCGAGGCATCAAGAAAAGGTTTCCATATTGGTGCAACAAGACCAAGACCAGCAGGATAGCAGGACGGAGGTCATCGCGGATCCCACGGCGGCGTCACCACCAGAGCCTTTGGTAGGCGAAGACCACCTTTTGTCAGGATAACTTGTACTAGCTGCCCCCTTGAAATTTTGCCATTGTGGGATCCCTTCCTGCTCAATATTTGGGAAGAGGACCCGAGCCACTATAAATAGGACTAGCCACCACCGTAGAGAGGAGGGAGACCACCTACACACCATAAGCTCACCAGAGCACAAGAACTCCTCTCCTAAGGAGGCAGTTCATCCATGTATCTTCATCAGCCTACAAGGCAATCTACCACACCACACTAGATTAGGGTATTACACCACAACGGTGGCCCGAACCAGTATAAACTTTGTGTCCCTTGTTCTTCGAATATGACGAGATAGGCCTAGGGTTGTTGTGTAGACGAGCTAGGGCGGAAGGAGAGATCTTCGTGCGTACCCAAGAGTTCGAATCTTAAGGGTTTTGCCGGAACCCAAGATCCGACAGTCGGGTCTGTCCCTACAGCATCGATAAAGCCAAACGACCGAGCTCTGTATGGTGGGCCAGCCCCATTCACGTCACGTCCTAAGGTCCTTGGTGCTCGATCTTCTCATGCAATGCCCCCCGAAGGTTCATTTCGGCACAGGTTACAGCAGTTACCCAAAGCGCTAGAAGACTAGGCATTACCCACCTTGAGGTAGGGCCTCGTGAGTCCCGCACTGGCTCACGGGTGCCCATATACACCTCCTCATGTTGGGCTGTAAGCGCCTGGAGTGATCCCCCTGAGGGACCTCCCACCCATGCATCCAGTGGAAGCTCCATGCTCCGCACTGGTGGACGACACGGTCGAGGAGCAGCTATGCCCACGCCAAGTGGAATCCCTATGCTCCGTGCTGGGGATAAACAACTGATGGCACCTCCGGGCTGCATCAACCTCAAGATGGCCTTTCGGCCGACCGATCAACATTTCCCTGTGATGAGTGCGCGGGGGCTGGACACGGGGGTTGTGCCCAGGCTTGACCTAGCGCATGCCACCTCACCTGGTCCTTGTACCTCATCGTTGTGCACCCCTCCCAGGCAAAGGTTGACGGTAAAAGGTATGGAGATAATGAGGGCAACTTGTACATCAAGGGCGACCCCTGAGCATCGTTGAAAGGATCGATATGGTTGACTAGAGGGGGGGTGAATAGGCAACTAACATTTTTTAGCTTTTCTTAACCAATTTAAATTAAGCAACAAAGTAAGTTGTCTAGATATGCTACTATGATGACAACTTATAGGAAGCAAAGATAACAACCTCACAAGCAAGCTATATAAGATAAACAAGGAAAGTGTGCACAAGTAAAGGAAAGAAATAACCACAAGTGGAGCCGGTGAACACGAGGATGTGTTACCAAAGTTCCTTCCCTTTGAGGGGAAGTACGTCTCCGTTGGAGCGGTGTGAAGGCACAATGCTCCCCAAGAAGCCACTAGGGCCACCGTATTCTCCTCACACCCTCACACAATGCAAGGTGCCGTGAATCCACTAGTGGTA
This sequence comes from Secale cereale, assembly GCA_902687465.1. NCBI lineage: Eukaryota > Viridiplantae > Streptophyta > Magnoliopsida > Poales > Poaceae > Secale > Secale cereale. The sequence continues at coordinate 635,352,053 of LR738710.1, forward strand.
CCCTTGAAGGCGGCAACCGAACCTTTACAAACAAGGTTGGGGCTATCTCCACAACCAAATTGGAGGCTCCCAACGACACCACGAAGCTTCACCACAATGGAATATGGCTCCGAGGTGACCTCAACCGTCTAGGGTGCTCAAACACCCAAGAGTAACAAGATCCGCAAGGGATAAGTGGCGGGAATCAAATATCTCTTGGTGGAAGTGTAGATCGATGCCTTCTCAAGCAATCCCGAGGAAATCAACAAGTTTGATTGGCTAGGGAAAGAGATCAGGCGGAAATGGAGCTTTGAGCAACAATGGAGCTTTGGGGAGGAAGAGGTGAGTCTTCTTGGAGAAGAAGACTCCCTATATATAGTGGGAGAACAAATCCAACCGTTATCCCACATTTCTGCCCGCAGAGCGCGGTACTACCGCACATAAGTTGCGGTACTACCGCTCGGCCTAGCGGTTCTACCGCTCTGGATGCGGTACTACCGCTGGTGCAGTACTTGCCGGGACTAGCCCTGTTGCGTTGAAGCAACGGGCGGTAGTACTGCCTGAGCGGTACTACTATACGTCCATGTGGTACTACCGCAAGGCAGGGCTAGACAGGCTGAGGAGAAGTGCGGACTAAATAAAATACATCCGCAACTACATCCGCAGAAATACGGTAGTAGAAAAAACACGACACGGTACTACCGCTTGACCCAAGCGGTACTACCGCATAGGATGCGGAAGTAAAAAATTACTACCGCACCTACTACCGTACTAGTTACGACGCTGGGCCAGCCACACGGTACTACCGTGATCATGATACGGTACTACCGCTCTGTGCGGTACTACCGCGGTCCTGAGGCGGTACTACCGTGTGGCTGTGCGGTACTACCGCTCACTCTGAGCGGTACTACCGCATGCCAGGCAGTTGCAGTAGTACGAAGCCATGGTTTTGTAGCGACGAGGAAAACAGCCGGAGCTCCAGAGAAGCAAAGGAAAGGTGATGCGAATGAGTAGACGTGTACGTGTTGATTCCACCCAAACCTTTCCGAAGTGGACCCCCTCTTAATAGTACGGCTTTCCTATTACTCAAATCCACCGAAAAAGAAGCAAAGGAAACACCGTCTTCCATAGGTTCCGAGGGGCACATAATCGTCTTGTGCCTTGGTGAGATATATCTGAAAGAGCTTAGAGCACACGATTAGTCCGCAAATGCATTGTCATCAATCACCAAAACTACTTAGGGAGAAATATGCCCTTACAATCTGCCCCTTTCTGGTGGATTGATGACAATACAGGATTTGCACAAGGATATATAAGAAAGTAGGCAAACCTAGAAAAGCAATAGAATATAGGTAAGCTCCCCCTAGATGTGTGCATACAAGGGAGAGTGCTTTGGACTGCACAACACACATACTAGGATCAATGCTCCCCCTATATTCTACAAACAATATACTCCTTGCATACAAAGAATAAGAATCTACGCACAGATGTAAGGAGGATAGGGTGAGCACATATAAAGGGTAAGTAAATCAACTGCTCACAACCTAATATAGCATAGACATAATAACGACTTAATGAGAAGGGAGCATATGTCTCACACCATATAAAAGTCTCACGCACACGACACAAACACAAGCAAGCAAACAAAGTTCGACCAACGAAAATCAAATAGACACGACACAAGACGCAAATCCTAACACTCTCTCCCCCTTTGGCATCGAGACACCACAAAGGGAAAGAGGACACCTAAGATAGGTGGTAGCTCTGGCGAAAGAACTCAGTCGTCATGCTCTCCATCAGACAACTGCTGCTCCTCCTTAGACTCACACCACTTGTAGCCCTGTTGGGCAATCCACTCTGCCTCTGGAGTGATGATCTCCTCTGACCCACTAGACACATGCTCACCAAAGATCCTCATGATCTTCTTGTCACGCTGACAAGATTGCTTGTGAGTCACATGAGCCTTGTACTGTCCCTTTGCTTGCATACAAAATAGTGCCTTCATCTTCCTCTTCAACTTCTTAGCCCAAGAGGGCTCAGATGAGGGAGGGGCAAATCCTCCAGAACTGTCCTCAGCTGGCTCCTCCTCCACAGGCTCCTCATCTGTACCCATCTGTGCTGCAACAGCCTCTACACGAGTAGTGGTATTAGCCCAATGACTCTTGATGCAAAGTCGGATAGGCTCATGACGAATCCACTGAGGGGCCTCGAACTCCTCATCATGGTAAAGCTTCTCCCAAGTCTTGAAGATAAGCATAAACAGAAACGGACCGTAGATGGGCACTTTGCGAGTGTAGATCGCAAAGCAAAGCTCACACCACATGATATGGGAGATATCAAGTGGCAGAGTCAGAGCATTGCGGGCCTCCTCACACATCAGCAGCATGTCAACGAGGTATGCATGTACCTTGTCCTTGTCCCCAACTCGAGGAAACAAGGTGTTGCGGAAGATCCTATGCATGATGTCCAGGAAGGAGTTCATCACCCATGTCTTCTTGCCACTAGCAAGTGTCTTCTCCACATAAAAAGGCAACAGACGGTCTTTGTTGGCAGATTCTTCGTTGGCATGAGGGCGAGCTCGAAGAGGGGTGTGGAGCCCCTCGTCAGCAACCTGAAGCAGATCCATAAAGTCCTTCCAAGAGGCAGTCATCTTGTGACCATTAGTCATCCAAGTCATGGTGCAGTCTTCCTTGGTATGGAAGTGCATCGAAGCATAGAACTGTACCACGATTTCTGGGTCAAAATCCATCTGAAATGTCATGATGTGCTCAATCCCAAACTGCTCCACCAGATCCAGAGCCTCGGCAAGGTAGGCCCGGTGATCATCCCTCCGCATGTGGGCCATGTCAATGCAATGAGCATCCACATACAGGTTGTGCTTACTCTTGAGTACCTCTGTGTAGATACGAAACTGCTGCTTGGTCCAGAACAGTTCATCTCCATGGAATTGAGCCCGGGGATCTGCATAAGGGTTGATCTTCCTCCTTGCCATGAACTCATGAGCTGGCATCTCCTCCATGGTCATAGTTGGTTCCTTCTTCTTGTTGGCGGCGATCTTGAATCTATGTTGGGGGGCATTGGAGCCCTCAGGCACATCACTTTGAGTGCGCAGACGCTTGGACCCGGTGTCACGGCTGGGATTGGTGCGACGAACATTGGAACCGGAGCCACCACCTAAGACACAAGCACAAGAACACGACGGAAACACAAAGAGAATCAATGCAAAAGCCACAAAAAGGCATACGAAACATGTAGACAGGATAATATGTATGCGCTATGAAGAAATGAATCAAGCGGTAGTACTGCTTGACGGAAGCGGATATACAATTTTAGTGCCGCCTGGGGGGCGGTAGTACCGCTTGGAAGAGTCGCGGTAGTACCGCTCAGAATGCGTTACTAAAAATTTACATTCACGTTCATCATGGTAGTACCGCTCCGTAGGGCAGTAGTACCGTTACGCGACAAAGCGGTAGTACCGCGGTCAGCCAGCGGTAGTACCGCTCGTGTCAGATCTGAAAACGGATCTAGACAAAAACGCGTAGAACGGCGAACGGTATGTAACACTCCAAATTTTTGGATTTGAATTCTTCCAAACTTTTGGTCTTTTGGAAGGGGGATATTTGATCTTCTCTTGAAACCCCTTTCTAAAAACTTTTCTGACCAAAGTTTGTGTGTTCTTCTCAAGCTTGATTCTAGTCTTGAAAGTTTTCTTCTTGTGTTAGCTCAAACACAAGTTGTTCTTCAAAAAGGTTTGTTTGATTCTTTTCCCTCCATGAATATCCATCTTGTAAGAATCTTGGACTTGTCTTCCCTCTCAAACTTTTCTCTTACCTTGGCATCCAATGGAAGTATCTCTCTCCAAGACCTCCTCTTCACCTTGAAACAAGTCTCTCATCAAGTCCAGTAAGTTTCAACCTTATTGGAATTTTTCTTCTAATTATTTTGCACCAAAAACAATTTTTGTCCTTTAAAATGGACCATGGTGATTTACAAAGGAACCACCATGTTCATTTTGATATTTGATTCCAAACTAACTCCCCTGGATAGTCCTTAGTACCCACAACCTAGATCCATCTTGTTTCACTGGTCCACAGTTCAAAATTTTCAAATTTCACTTGCTGCAAGTTTGGACCAGATTTACAAATTTTGGTGAAATTCATTTTTTTCTTCTTCCTAAAAATCTGTGAAAATTCAGGCAGCCTCTAGATGCATCAAGAGACCACTCCACCAAATATCAGCTCCAGAAAGATTTCCCACATGCCAAAATCATTTCGTCAAATGCCTCGCGTGCACTGTTTCTATCAGTTTCAGAAAAAGTTAACTGAACTTCACAGGCGACAGTGCAGCTTCGTTAGTTTCGTCAGAGGACATTCATCAATCTCACCAGTGCCTCTTTGGATCGATGCTGCACTGCACCTCGCTCTTATCCAGAGTACCGCACGCGCACTTGGCTGGTTCTTGGCATCGGTGGTACCCTGGCCCGCCCACGCCGGCGTCTTCCGCGGCGGCAGAGCCACCCGTGGCGGCCGACAGGGGGCACCCTGCAGCAGAACGCCGTTCGGCACCGCCCAAGCCGCCTGGGAGCTCCGCGTGGACTTCTCTTTGCCAGCGCACGCCTGCAGCACCGTCGCTGTGGCCTAGCACGCACAGAGCGCGCTCTCTGCCACCGACGTGCGCACGGCCGTTCCGTCGGGGACAGGGCGTAACCGCCCCTGCCTTGCTAGGTTAGGCACCAAAATGGAATCAGTGGACCTCCTGGTGGATGCTCAAGCACATAATCCACCTGTCCAGCCACAGCGCCACCGTAATCGATCGCCGGACTTATCCCGTTCATGGCAACCGCCTCGGGCCGGCTATAAATAGCGCCTCCGAGCTCACTCTCGACCTCGCACACTTCGACCATCTCACTAGACCCCGCCCAGCCACTGGAAGAGCCTCGAGGGGGCCTTCTTCCTCAACTCCGGCCACCTCCGTCCGCCTCGGGTTCCAGCAACGTTATGTCTGGTGAGAGCTCCTCCACCGCCCTGGACTCGTTTGTAGCCCCCTGACACCTCTAGGAGACTAACCCCCACTTCAATTTGGCCCCAGCAACTCTCTCTGACGAGGCCCACGACCACCCGAGCCGCCGTCCGCCGGAGATAGGGTCGCCGTCGACGTGGGGCTCGCCGACGCTCAACTCCACCACCCACCGACGCGGAAGAACACCAGGAACCCATAGGTACCACTCCCTCCCTCTACCTCGCCGTGGATCGGCGTCGGCGACCACCGCAGCCTTCTGGCGCCGGCGCGACTCAATTTCAGTTTTTAAACATGACGAGTGGGACCCCCTCGTCAGCCTCTCATTCCTTTTCGAAACGTTTTCCTGGGAGGCACCTTTGGGCAAAGTACGTCTTCCTATTCGGCTGGCGTACTGCGTACCGATTCGTTTTCTGTTTTTATATTCTAGCCCCTGGAAACTTTCTGTTTCATTGCAGACAAGTCCCTAGGCAGAAACTTGAATAACTTTTAAGCCAAAGATGATTTTGAGTTGATTCTTTTTCTGTCCTCTTTAGTTTTCTGTCTAGTTTTTTGTCATATTTATTTGAAAAATATTTGGGTCAACTTTTTTGCAGGCGCGGTATTTATGTTAGTATTCGTTTTGTTTGAACCCGTAGATACCGAAGGATGTGACAGAGCCGCGAACTTCACCGAGTTAGACTCCGACTACTCCGAACCAGGCAAGCATGTTTGAACCTTTGATATGATGAGTGTGTTGCATGTTTGCTTGAGTAGTTCTTCTTCATAGCATGGGCATATAAGCATTTGTGATGATTATATTTTCATGTAAGCAAGCTTCGGGTGAGCCCCGAATGATAATGGATGAACCACCCCGATCATGTGGTGACATGATGGGTTGTGTATTGGTATTGTTGAAGCATGCCAGAAAATAGTTAACTCTAGTATCAACGTGGATCAAGTCATGATTCCGTTCGTCTCCTTTTGGTACTGTCATATGCCGTCTGCTAAGATTACGGTTTAGTTTGTTGCAAACCTCTTTCCGTGTACACACTAAGTAGAGGGGCCGGGATGAGGGTTCCATGGCCCTGGATTAAAGCCCGTCATCCGGTAAGGGGGCATGGGTGTTTCCGGTTGGGACCGAGAGGGGGGCACCCCTTAGAGTGCGCATATATAAATTTGATCCCATGCTATTCGAGGTTGTAGCCTCCCCGTCTTAAAGTTTTTCGTGAATGTTGTCATGGGTGATTCCGGACAGCAGGATGTGAAATGGGTGTGTACTGGTCAGTTGTGTTTCTGCTAAAACACCGTAGACGGAACTAGTCCCTGTGGCTAGTGAAATCCGTTGGCTGTGATTTAAGAGTACAAGCTCTGCAGAGTTAAATCTTCCGAGTAGCCATGTTTATGGCCTAGAGTCAATCTTCGTGTCAACCCCGGTGACCGTCTCTAGTAATTTATGATAGTAACAAGAGTGGTGATTTCTGTCAAAGTTCATTTTGGGCAGATAAATTAACCAGTTATCTCTGCACCAATTAATCTCTTGAAGTATTTTACCTTTATACCATTGATTATATAAGCCCTTTGGGAATCAAGACCAATCTTAGAGCAAAAAGTATTGAAGTAATCAGTTTTCACATAGCTCTCAATATAATCATGTTCATAATTTATAGCGGGTTCAATACCTTTATCAATTTCCCAATCTTCGGTATTCCTCTGGATTCTTTCAATGAGATCCCACCTTTCTTCAACACTCTTCTTCTGAAATACCCCACTAGAGGAGGCATCCAACATCTCCTTATCCTAACGAGAAAGCCTGGCATAAAAATTTGTAAGTATAATTTCCTTGGGAAGCTTATGAATAGGGCATTTGAGCATTAGGGACTTCAATCTCCCCCAAGCTTGAGCAATGCTTTCTCCGTCACGAGATCTAAAGTTATAGATATAATTCCTGTCTCGATGAATTTCATGAAGAGGATAAAACTTAGTATAAAAGAGAGACATAAGCTCCTGCCAGTCCAGCAAGTGTGAGTTATCGAGAAGCCCATACCAATCTGAAGCTTTATCTATAAGTGATACGACAAACAATTTCCTCATGACAAACTCCCTCGATACACCTGCAAGCTTAAATAATGAACATAGTTGTGACATATATAGCAAGTGTTCACCGGGATGTCTGTCTCCTGCATAACGATTAGCCAAAACATAATCGATAATGCCAGCTGGTATTTTATAAGGCATAATTTCAGTAGGGGGAGGATCAACCACCACAGGTGTGGGGCGTCTTCCCACAAGCAACGATCCAATAATAGGGTTGTCCATAAGGACAAGGAGCAGCAAATAGCAAAAATAAAAACAGAATTATAAAAAACTTTCTTACCAGTTTCACTTTACCAATAGCGCTACGCTCCCCGGCAACGGCGCCAGAAAACGGTACTTGATGACCCACAACCGTAAGGGATCTATTGCAGCGTTTTCGATAAGTAAGAGTGTCGAACCCAACGAGGAGCAGAAGGTATTGATAAGCGATTCTGAGCAAGAAATTACTGCAAGCACTGAAAGATAACTTTTAGGGGTTTTCTCGGTATAAGCAACAGGAAAGTAGAAGCAAGTAATATAAAAGGCACTGAGAGTAACAAGTGGCCCAATCCTTTCTTAGCAAAGGAGAGGCCTAGCAACTGAACTTATAAGGACTAAAGCGTTCCTGAGGAGACACGGGAGAGGTAGTCATGTGCTTTCACCATATTCCGTATCGATACTATGTTATGTGTTGATAAGTGTTAAGTGGGTGGATCTATGCTAGTGCACTCTCTAGACTAAGATGAATGCACTCTTATGATTAAACACCTTGCAAGCATCCACAAATACAAGATAGAATTTAAGGCAAAAGCCTAACCATAGCAATACGATCGAGGATCCATTATTCCCTTATGCAAAAGCGTGCGAACTGGGGTTCAAGTTTCTGTCACTCCGGCAACCCATCATAAGCATTCTTTATACACAATGTATTCTCCTAGGTCCTTAATAAGGCGAAGTGTTGGGTGTTCGACTCACACAACACCACTAGTAGAATGACAACACAACTTAAGTATCAAACAACACATATTACTTCAACAGCATATGACTACTAACAACAAGACTTTCCCCATGTCCTCAAGAACTAAGGTAACTACTCACGAGACATAAAAGAGATCATGATCAGTGGGGATAAATATGTGATAAACAATCTGGACATAATAATATTTCTCCAACAAAACTCAATAGCATTCACCACAAAGTAGTAATCAACACCGATGGAGTAGAGAGGATAGGTAGTACGAGTTACAACACGAGTTGCGATTGTAAGATGAGATTTGGATGAAGATGGAGATGGTGCTGGTGTTGGGGATGATGTTGATGATGATCTCGATGATGCCCGTGACGATGGTGATGACGATGGCGACGATCTTCCCTTCCGGGAGGTGATCTCCCCGGCGGAATCTGCCCGCCGGAGATGGCTTTTTCTTCTCTGTAGGTTTCCGCCTCGGAGCGGCGGCGGAACTCCGTAAAAATCCCCGGCCCTAGGGTTTTTGGATAGCGGAGAGCATATATGCAAAAGGGGGCGGCCAGAGGTGGGCCAGGGGCGCCCCCAGGCCGCCTGGGCACCCTGTGGCCCCCTCTGGTTGCCCTTTCGCGTGCCTTCGTGATCCATCTGAAAAATATCTCCCGTCAATTTTCAGGTAATTTGGAGGTATTCTTCTTCAGCAACTCAGTGTCCAGTTTTTACTGCTGAATCCTGCGTCTGCTGCTTCGGCATCGGAAAGTTTGCAAACTGTGTAAAATAGACCAAAACAACATAAGAACATCACCATAACGTGAAATATATCAATGAATAAGGATAAATTATGATACAAAATAGTGATGCATTTTGGACGTATCAACACCCCCAAGCTTAGACCTCGCTTGTCCCCAAGCGAATATGAACTCGGTAAACCTGTCCACAAGTTTAGAGAGTGAAGTGTCGATAAATAGAATACGGACAAGAAGCATCATAGTTTCTTTACCAACTCGAATATCCTCAACAGCAATCTTCAATTCATAAAGCCCTTATAAAAGAGTGATAACACTTATATTTGAAAGTAGGGCAAAGGAAACTCATTATATCATGGCAAACATGTCCTTTGGTCAAAGAAAAACAAATAGTTTTAACTTTTGCTCTTATATTTTGATGAGATCAATTGAAGCTTTTTGAGATAACATGTTAATAGGCAAGAAGTGAAAGTGTTAACACAAAGGAAGATATTTGCCTTAGCTGGGCATGACAAACAACTTACTTATCGAATGATAATGTCAACAAGGATATGATATGACAAATCTTAATGCAACTTTATATGAATGCGTCCTTATCAACATCAAATGTCTGCTCTCTTTAAGAATAGAAGGAAGTAGGAATAACTGACTCAACTTAAAATTAAAAGATGGGCCCTGCTCTAGGGTAGTAGGGAAAACTCATGTGCTATCATTAAATCAAACAGAATGAAAACAAGTTTTGAGAGGTGCATGATTTGTCAACGAATGCTAATAGATAACTCAATTGCTTTTTGAGCTGGACAAGTTTTGAGGAACGGCTCCCGCACGAGGACGATAACATCCTCTTATTCTCCTTTGTTTATCACTGCCAAAGTTTTCTGATTTCTCATGAACAAAGCGTGAAGGAGGGTTTGTTTGTTATATTATTTTTAAGCCGGGCGCACTCTTTGCCAGTTCCTTTTCGTATTATGGGTTTGCACAATAGACATGCAATCCCGGGGTGAAGCTTGTCCAACTCAAGAAGACCATGAATTAGCTATTACTTCCTCATGAGCTAAAACAGAGGCACAAAACAAAAGATTTTGAACATTTAAGGATAACACATAAATTATATACTTTAGGAGGTGGTAATGGAATACCACGAATAGGAAGGTATGGTGGACTCATATGGAAGGTATTGGTTTTAAGGGTATGGATGCACAAGCAGAATACCGCTTAGTACAGAGTTAGGCTAGCAAAGGTTTTGAGAGAGCAGACAACTGATGATGACTAAGATGCAAAGCAATATAAAGCATGAACATTGAAATAAGCATAACACATCAAGTTGTCTTCCTTGTCAGCATAACACTTCAAGCATAATAACATAAAGGTTTTGGCTATGTTGATACTTTAAGAAAATCATGCTTGTTGTTATGACCAAAGTTATATTTGCCAAGATTAAATAAAGTTTTCACAGCCATACCTGACATAAGGTCAATACTCCCCATAAGAATCATCATATAAGGTCGATTGCGTGAAGAAAATACCGAGTGTAGCAAAAGGAACCAATAAGCTTCTCATTAATATTCCATCATGGACGACTCCACACTCACGGATACAATTCTTCACCGAAGGAGTGATAGACCTCAATGCACACACCTATCTCATATAATAATCTCCCTAGACATGATACGACTCTACTTGACTCTAAAAGACAAAAGGTAAAGATAAAGATACCGGGCACTCCCCCAAGCTTGGAACAAGCCAAGGGAATGCCATTACCCTAGGAGATTTCACTCATCATCCTTGTTGGCGTTGATCAAGTAGTCCTTGGCGAAACGCTTCCATGGAAGGGGTTCTCCAGTCTCATATGAGAAGCTCGTCTCCTGACTCCTGCATTCAGCACCCAAACCCATGCGCAGAAACCTTAGTTCATACTCATAGTTCTGGTTATGTAGATCATTAATTTGCCCTTGGAGCTCTATAATTCTTTCTTCAGACGCGGTGATGCTTTTCCACATCTCCTTCATCTCCTTCAGGAAGTAGTTCTTCAGCTCGTTGGTGATGTTAAAGTTAGCTTCAACACCACGCTCGATCATCTTCTTGTACTCGAGGACCTCTTGCTCCACTTCTTCTAGCCTGGCCTGGATGCTCCCCTCCTTGATAGGTCCCTTCAGATCTTCTTGATGAAGGACACCGTCCTCCATCCGAACAACCTGAGGGTGCTTCTTCACCTCAGCGAGGTAAGGGTTGATGACTTTGATGACGAACTCGTCCTTGGGGGAGCTTGGAGAAGCCATGGCACCTAAATTCAGCTGAAAGATTCCCTGGCAGAAACAGATCGAAGAGAAAACACGCGAAATCGCAAGATACGTTGCCGGAACAGTCCGGGAAAATATATAGGAAAAATTTATGCACAGAAAGGAAGGTAACAGACCAAAGCGGGGTCGGAGACGGGCTTCCGGGTGTCTAGGCGGCCTCCTGGCGCGGCCCAGGGGGGCGCCAGGGGGGCACCTGGACTCCCTGGAGGTCGTCTCCGGCTCCACTTAGACTCGGAATTTTACTAATTTTGCAGAAACTCGTAATACAGAACTTTTATGGCGGTTCGCGATGTTTCCTTACCGTACTACATACCTTTTCTTTATTCTGCTTCTGCTGGCGTCTGAAACAGGGCTGCAACATGTTCTTCGTGGGTTGTTGTGTATATTATATTCACATCAACATTGACAGGGTCTCCTGCTATGTAATGTTTAAGCCTTTGCCCATTCACAACTTGAGGTTTGGTGCCTTCAAAATTATTAATCTTAATTGCACCAGACCGATAAACTTCTTCAATATGAAATGGTCCTTCCCACCTGGAAAGTAGTTTACCTGGAGAAAACCTGAAACGGGATTTGAACAACAAAACTTTATCACCAACATTAAATTCACGTTTCAGAATCTTCCTATCATGCCACTTTTTTACCTTTTCCTTGAACATTTTAGCGCTCTCGTAAGCTTCACTTCTCCATTCATCTAGAGAAGTCAAGTTCATGAGACGCTTCTCACCAGCTAGTTTTGGGTCAGCGTTAAGCTCTCTAACAGCCCAGAAAGCTTTGTGCTCTAACTCTAATGGCAAATGGCAAGCCTTGCCATACACCATCTTATAGGGAGACATGCCCATGCGGTTTTTGTAAGCAGTTCTATATGCCCACAAAGCATCTCCTAACTTGTTTGACCAATCCTTCCTATTTCTGTTTACTGTTTTCTGCAAGATCAATTTAATCTCTCTATTGGTGAGCTCAAATTGCCCACTAGTTTGAGGATGATATGGTGAAGCAATTCTATGATTAACATCGTATTTGGCCAAAGCTTTTCTAAAAGCTCGGTGCGTGAAGTGTGATCCCCCATCAGTCATGAGATACCTTGGTACACCAAACCTAGGAAAAATTACATCTTTAAGCATTTTCAAAGATGTCTTGTGATCAGCACTTTCAGTGGGGATTGCTTCAACCCACTTGGTCACATAATCAACAGCTACTAAAATGTGAGTGTACTTGTGCGAAGAAGGAAAAGGACCCATAAAATCAAAACCCCAACAATCGAAAGGTTCAATCACTAGTGAGTAATTCATAGGCATCTCATTCCTTCTACTAATGTTACCAACTCTCTGACATTTATCACAGGCTAAAACATAATTTCTAGCATCTTTAAAGAGAGTAGGCCAATAAAAACCTGATTGAAGAACCTTATGTGCAGTCCTCTCACCGGCATGATGTCCTCCATAGGGACTATCATGACACCGTCTGAGAATGTCCTTCTGCTCATGTTCCGGAATGCATCTTCTCACGATCCCATCGGGACCTTCTTTGAAAAGATGTGGGTCATCCCAAAAGTAGTGCCTCAAATCATGAAAGAACTTCTTCCTTTGCTGAAATGTTAGACCTGGAGGCAAATACTTTGCAACAATAAAATTAGCATAATCTGCATACCAAGGATCGGAAAGAGATTGTACTTTTACAACGGCAAGTTGCTCGTCTGGAAAACTATCGTTAACTGGGATGGGGTCGTGCGGTATATCTTCCATCCTTGAAAGATTGTCCGCTACCGGATTGTCTTCTCCCTTCCTACCAACAATCTGCAAATCAAATTCTTGAAGAAGGAGTACCCATCTGATAAGCCTTGGCTTGGCATCCTTCTTTGTCATAAGATACTTAATGGCAGCATGATCAGTATGAATAATAACTTTGGAATCAACAATATACTGCCTAAACTTATCACAAGCAAAAACTACAGCTAAGAATTCCTTCTCTGTAGTAGCATAATTTCTTTGAGCACTATCAAGGGTTTTACTAGAATAGTGTATAACATTCAATTTCTTATCAACTCTTTGTCCTAAAACAGCTCCAACAGCAAAATCACTTGCATCACACATAATCTCAAAAGGTAAATTCCAGTCAGGTGGTTGTACTATAGGAGCAGTTATTAAAGCTTTCTTAAGGACTTCAAAAGCTTCCTTACAACTTTCATCAAATACAAAAGGAACATCCTTCTGGAGAAGATTAGTGAGGGGTCTCGAGGTTTTAGAAAAGTCTTTAATAAATCTTCTATAAAAACCTGCATGACCGAGAAAACTGCGAATACCTTTGATGTCCCTTGGATAGGGCATCCTCTCAATAGCTTCGATCTTGGCCTTGTCCACTTCAATCCCCCTTTCAGAAATCCTGTGACCAAGAACAATTCCTTCATTAACCATAAAGTGGCACTTTTCCCAGTTGAGTACCAAATTTGTCTCCTCGCATCTCTTCAAAACTTTATTAAGGTTGTGAAGACAATGGTCAAAAGAAGTTCCATAGACGGAGAAATCGTCCATGAAGACTTCCATAATATCCCCGCAGAAACCATGAAAGATAGCAGACATACACCTTTGAAAAGTAGCAGGGGCATTACATAAACCAAAAGGCATACGCCTGTAAGCATAAGTACCAAAGGGACAAGTAAAAGTGGTCTTCTCTTGATCGGCAGTGTTAACATGAATTTGAGAGAAGCCAGAATAACCATCGAGATAACAAAAGTGGGTATTTTTGGATAACCTTTCAAGCATTTGGTCGATGAACGACAACGGGTATTGATCCTTCCTGGTTGCCTTGTTCAACTTCCTGTAATCAATACACATTCTATATCCAATAATAATTCTCTGAGGTATTAATTCATTTTTATCATTAGGAACCACAGTTGTACCTCCTTTCTTAGGAACACAATGTACCGGACTTACCCACTTACTATCAGCTATAGGGTAGATAATACCTGTGGCTAGAAGCTTGAGAATCTCAGTTCTCACGACATCCATCATCTTTGGGTTCAACCGTCGTTGATGATCAACAACTGGTTTAGCATCAGGCTCAAGGTTGACAGTATGTTGACAGATAGATGGACTAATCCCCTTAAGGTCATCAAGGGTGTAGCCAATTGCGCCTCGGTGTTTACGAAGTACTTCCAATAATCGCTCCTCTTCATATCCTGAAAGGTCAGAATTGATAATAACATGATATACTTTCTTTTCATCTAAATAAGCATACTTGAGCGTATCGGGAAGAGGTTTAAGATCGAACACCGGGTCTTCTTTCGGTTTTGATAAAATTCCCAATGGTTCAACCGGAAGGTTGTGCTTCAGGATAGCAGGCTGCCTCAAGAATATTTCATCTAGTTCATTTCTTTCCTGCATATGCAAATCATTCTCGTGGTCCTCCATGTATTGCTGCAAAGGATCATTAGGGGGAATAGCAATAGAGGCAATACTTTCAATAATTTTATCATCACTAGGTAAATCAGTACCACGAGGCTGCTTAGAGAACTTAGAAAAATTAAATTCATATGGCTCACCATCTAATTCAACAGAAACTTTACCTTTCTTGCAATCTATTATAGCTCCACAAGTTCTAAGAAAAGGTCTACCAAAAATAATTGGACAAAAATTGTCCCTCTCTGAACCAAGTACTAGAAAGTCGGTAGGGTATTTTACCTTTCCACATAGGACTTCAACGTCCCTCACAATTCCGATAGGAGAGATAGTTGTTCTGTTTGCAAGATGAATAGTAACATCAACTTCTTCAAGTTCACAAGGGGAAATCTCACCGATGATCTCTTCATAAAGTGAATAGGGGATAGCACTTGCACTCGATCCCAAATCGCATAGCCCATAATAATTGTGATCTCCTATTTTAACAGATACCACTGGAGTACCTGAAATTGGGCCTTTATTCTTGGCTGTGACAAGGTTAGTGGAAACAACACAAAAATTTATATTGGAATCCAAAACATCATTAGTAGCAAGGTCTTTAATCAATGCAACTTGAGGATCGACCCTGATCTGGTCCTCAGGCTCATCAACTCTTCTCTCACTTTTATTTATTATGCCTGTCACAAAGAGTGCTCCCTCATCCTCGTGGGAAAGGGAGGCTTTTCATATATAACTGCAGGCAAAATAGGGTCAGCAACATAAATATCAATAGGTGGTTCTTTAAAAGGTTCATGGTGCTGGTCTCTCTTCTTTTTAAAAGAATCAATGTGAGAGGCAAAATTCTTACACAAATCAATCACTAGATGGGAATCAAGACCAATCTTAGAGCAAAAAGTATTGAAGTAATCAGTTTTCACATAGCTCTCAATATAATCATGTTCATAATTTATAGCGGGTTCAACACCTTTATCAATTTCCCAATCTTCGGTATTCCTCTGAATTCTTTCAATGAGATCCCACCTTTCTTCAACACTCTTCTTCTGAAATACCCCACTAGAGGAGGCATCCAGCATCTCCTTATCCTGACGAGAAAGCCTGGCATAAAAATTTGTAAGTATAATTTCCTTGGGAAGCTTATGAATAGGGCATTTGAGCATTAGGGACTTCAATCTCCCCCAAGCTTGAGCAATGCTTTCTCCGCCACGAGACCTAAAGTTATAGATATAATTCCTGTCGCGACGAATTTCATGAAGAGGATAAAACTTAGTATAAAAGAGAGACATAAGCTCCTGCCAGTCCAGCAAGTGTGAGTTATCGAGAAGCCCATACCAATCTGAAGCTTTATCTATAAGTGATACAACAAACAATTTCCTCATGACAAACTCCCTCGATACACCTGCAAGCTTAAATAATGAACATAGTTGTGACAGATATAGCAAATGTTCATCGGGATGTCTGTCTCCTGCATAACGATTAGCCAAAACATAATCGATAATGCCAGCTAGTATTTTATAAGGCACAATTTCAGTAGGGGGAGGATCAACCACCACAGGTGTGGGGCGTCTTCCCGCAAGCAACGATCCAATAATAGGGTTGTCCATAAGGACAAGGAGCAGCAAATAGCAAAAATAAAAATAGAATTATAAAAAACTTTCTTACCAGTTTCACTTTACCAATAGCGCTACGCTCCCCGGCAACGGCGCCAGAAAACGGTACTTGATGACCCACAACCGTAAGGGATCTATTGCAGTGTTTTCGATAAGTAAGAGTGTCGAACCCAACGAGGAGCAGAAGGTATTGATAAGCGATTCTGAGCAAGAAATTACTGCAAGCACTGAAAGATAACTTTTAGGGGTTTTCTCGGTATAAGCAACAGGAAAGTAGAAGCAAGTAATATAAAAGGCACTAAGAGTAACAAGTGGCCCAATCCTTTCTTAGCAAAGGAGAGGCCTAGCAACTGAACTTATAAGGACTAAAGCGTTCCTGAGGACACACAGGAGAGGTAGTCATGTGCTTTCACCATATTCCGTATCGATACTATGTTATGTGTTGATAAGTGTTGAGTGGGTGGATCTATGCTAGTGCACTCTATAGACTAAGATGAATGCACTCTTATGATTAAACACCTTGCAAGCATCCGCAAATACAAGATTGAATTTAAGGCAAAAGCCTAACCATAGCAATACGATCGAGGATCCATTATTCCCTTATGCAAAAGCGTGCGAACTGGGGTTCAGGTTTCTGTCACTCCGGCAACCCATCATAAGCATTCTTTATACACAATGTATTCTCCTAGGTCCTTAATAAGGCGAAGTGTTGGGTGTTCGACTCACACAACACCACTAGTAGAATGACAACACAACTTAAGTATCAAACAACACATATTACTTCAACAGCATATGACTACTAACAACAAGACTTTCCCCATGTCCTCAAGAACTAAGGTAACTACTCACGAGACATAAAAGAGATCATGATCAGTGGGGATAAATATGTGATAAACAATCTGGACATAATAATATTTCTCCAACAAAACTCAATAGCATTCACCACAAAGTAGTAATCAACACCGATGGAGTAGAGAGGATAGGTAGTACGAGTTACAACACGAGTTGCGATTGTAAGATGAGATTTGGATGAAGATGGAGATGGTGCTGGTGTTGGGGATGATGATGATCTCGATGATGCCCGTGACGATGGTGATGACGATGGCGACGATCTTCCCTTCCGGGAGGTGATCTCCCCGGCGGAATCTGCCCGTCGGAGATGGCTTTTTCTTCTCTGTAGGTTTCCGCCTCGGAGTGGCGGCGGAACTCCGTAAAAATCCCCGTCCCTCGGGTTTTTGGATAGCGGAGAGCATATATGCAAAAGGGGGCGGCCAGAGGTGGGCCAGGGGCTCCAGGCGCCCCCCCCGGCGCGGCCAGGGGGGGCGCCCCCAGGCCGCCTGGGCACCCTGTGGCCCCCCTCTGGTTGCCCTTTCGCGTGCCTTCGTGATCCGTCTGAAAAATATCTCCCGTCAATTTTTAGGTAATTTGGAGGTATTCTTCTTCAGCAACTCAGTGTCCACTTTTTACTGCTGAATCTTGCGTCTGCTGCTTCGGCATCGGAAAGTTTGCAAACTATGTAAAATAGACCAAAACAACATAAGAACAACACCATAACGTGAAATATATCAATGAATAAGGATAAATTATGATACAAAATAGTGATGCATTTTGGACGTATCAACCGCCACCCAGGCTCAAAGGGATCATGAGATTTTTCATACTAGAAACTTCCGTGTGCAGCCACATGCCAATATGGGCTCTGGCATAGTTGAGTAAGTTGTGGGAAACCTTTCCATGATGGGCTAGCAGATGTAGTGGGTTTTGTAGGTGTACCGGCCTATCTATATGGTTAAGGGGACCTCTTCGGAAAGACTATGTCTCGGTCATCCGTTTCTCAAACACCATGCAGTGCGAGAAACCAAACGGAGGCGATCGAGTCTTGTGGGGGAAAAGTGCACAAACCTCTGCAGAGTGTACAAACTGATCATGATTAGCCGTGTCCCCAGTTACGGACGTCTTGAGTATCTAGTACTTGGATTATCATGTGAATCTCATCATGTTACTCTAATTAATTTTGTTGGGTTTAATGATTATTTTAATTGGGGTTGAGAGGATGTCTATCTTCTCAACGATGTTTCAACTACCATGATAGTTAATTAAAACCTATTCCTTTGAAGTAGGGAAAAATTGGCTTTATGCAAAAACTTAACCATAGAGCTTTCCACCAGCCAAATATGCATATAGTATAGCTTTACTTCCATTGCATTCTCTTGTGTTACCTTGCCAGCATATTCCATGTGCTAACCCGTTTTTGGGCTGCAACGTTTCATGTTGCAGACTTTTCAGACGACGAGTAAGATGCCTTTTAGGTCGTGGTTCTATACTCAGTGATGTCGTTGGAGTTGATGGACTCACTTATCTTCCAAGCCTTCCGCTGTTATCGTATTAGATGGCCTTCAGCCATATTATTTGTAATAAATCCATCGTTGGACTATCGATGTAATAAGTGTGTGATTGCTACTCTGTTATAAATCCTTCAAGTACTGTGTGTGTCAGCATTACTGATCCAGGGATGACACTGATGCACAGAGATCAGACTGTTTGAGGTCTGGTCGCTACAAGATGGTATCAGAGCACACGCTGACTGTAGGACACGACCACTAAGACAAGCCCTAGAGCACTATTCACTCTTCTCTTTTCTGACTCCTCATCTTTTCTACTCTTTAGTATGGTGG
The DNA here is from genome assembly GCA_902687465.1 of Secale cereale. Classification (NCBI taxonomy): domain Eukaryota; kingdom Viridiplantae; phylum Streptophyta; class Magnoliopsida; order Poales; family Poaceae; genus Secale; species Secale cereale. Next base: position 635,370,793 of record LR738710.1, read on the forward strand.
AAGCAAAGCACAAGTTCATGCAACTAGATGATGATACACCATTTGGACGACACCTGAAGGAAGTCACCAGATATCTAAACATTGGACTACTAAGTTTCACCGGAACCTACAATGCCACTCTACCTGAGGAGGAGCGTTGGTTGATTCAAGCCCAAGTTCCAGGAAGGACGTTCGCACCCGTCACTTCACTCATAGCATTTTCCTTTAATGCGCCTACATGGAGCCTAGGTAGGAGCATGGCAGCCCACATTGCTATGGGAAGAATTGGAGAAGTCTACAAGCAAGAGCTAAAGGACACCATCTACCAGATCTGTGGACGTCGAGATGAGAATTGGGATATGATTAGCACCCGGAAGGATAGGTCCATTGCAGCATTCATCCAGGAGTTGAACCACCACATTCGTCGCCAGGAGCACCAGATGTGTGCAGGGATGATAGATTTGAAGAAGGCCCTAAATAGGAATTTGGAGCTAGAAGAAGAACTCAAGTCTACACGCGACGGTTATGAGGAGGAGATGAAAATACTTGTGGAGAAGAATGATGACCTGACACGGAAGTTAGGGATACTCATGGGAGAAGAAGACGAAGAAGAAGAACCCAAGGAGATTCCACCGGAAGACTACATCATTATAGATGACACAGATTCAGAAGCTGAGGATAGCAAGGACGAAGACTATGAAGATGAAGCTGGGGCAGATATTATGGAATCCTCTGCCGATCAATATTTTTAGATGACCACCCTGTGACTAGTAGTTACTACCATATATTAGTTTTAGAGCACTTTTGTAACGATAGTTAGATTTGTAAGATCTTGCTTGAAATTGATTGGTGTGATATGATTGTGTGTTTGCCTCATGTGCATATGGGTAGTGATTTTCCTTTAGACCTCTTTTCTATTCTAATCTCTTCCCTCTACACCCATCAGATGCCTCCAAGACGTGAATTTGAGTTTTCCACTGAGCTCACTCAGTTGATCCAGCAGCAGAACACCCTGATGCAACTTCTTGTCCAGAACACCCAGAACAACCAGAACAACAACAACAACAACCCTCCACCACCACCAGCCGTGGACAACCTGACACGTTTCTTAATGTTGCAACCACCCGTGTTTGCTAGCAGCATCGAACCAATAGTGGCTGATGACTGGCTACGCAAGATTGGAAGGGACTTGACCACCGCCAATTGCTCGGATGCTGAGAAGGTGCGATTTGCCGCACACCAGTTGTCTGGACCAGCCGCACCATGGTGGGAGAATTACACAGCCACTTACCCCATAGCCAATGTGACTTGGGATCAGTTTCAGCAAGCTTTTCGTACCGCCCATGTCTCAACTGGAGCCATGAGTATGAAGAAGCAGGAGTTTCGCAATTTGCGCCAAGGGAGTCGTACTATGGCCCAGTACGTGGATGAGTTTAGTACCCTATTTCGTTATGCCCCAGATGATGTGGCCACAGATGCCACTAAGCAGGAGAGATTCGTGGAACGGCTGAATGATGAGATGAGTGTACATTTGATGGTGGCAACTTTCAATAACTACCAGGAGTTGGTCGACCGCGCCCTAATGATTGAAAGGAAGCATCAACAGATTGAAAGTCGCAAGAGGAAGTATGGGCAAGGAAAGTATAACTCTGGAGCTCAGCAGAAGCCCCGTTTTACCCCTAAAACGGTAGGACAGTTTCAGCATACCCATGGAGGAGGTAGCTCGCACAATCACAATGCCACCAAGAATGGAAATGGGAATGGAGCCAATGGAAACCAAAACCGCCCTACACCATCCACACCCACCAAGAGGGATTTCAGCCATGTCACTTGTTACAAGTGCGGGAAGAATGGACATTATGCCAATGAATGCCCAGAAGCTAAGAATGGGAACGGCAATGGAAGCGCCGCAAAGAAGCCCAACCCGTTCAACAAAGGACAAGTGAACCACGTGACTGTGGAGGAGGTAGAAGAGCAACCATATGCTGTTGTCGGTAAGTTTTTGGTTAAGACATTTTCCTCAATAGTTCTTTTCGATACTGGTGCATCGCATTCATATATTTCAAGGGGATTCGTAAATAGACATAGGATGTCCACCCGAGTTCTTAAGACCCCCATGTTAGTAAGTTCACCTGGAGCAGATTATATGGCACACCAAGGATGTTTTCAGACGCCATTGATCATAGGACGCCATACTTTCCCCTCTGACCTAATAGTTCTGGAGTCACAAGGATAGGATGTGATATTAGGTATGGATTGGCTATCGAAGTATGGAGGTAACACTGACTGTGCCAGCAAGTCTATTTTTCTCACCACCCCGGAGGGAAAAAGGATTAAGTATGTATCTAGGCATTCGCCAATAAGGACTCAAGTACATTCTCTCACGGGAGTTGTTCAGGAGGAAGTGCCAATAGTGAAGGATTATCCGGATGTGTTTCCAGAGGAGTTACCTGGCATGCCACCGGATAGAGATATAGAGTTTTTGATTGAACTTTTGCCAGGCACCGGGCCAATTTCTAAGAGACCATATAGGATGCCCGCAAAGGATTTGGAGGAGGTAAAGAAATAGATTAAGGAGTTACTGGATAAAGGATTCATACGCCCAAGTTCTTCGCCTTGGGGTTCGCCAGTACTTCTAGTGGAGAAGAAGGATGGATCGTTAAGAATGGTTGTTGATTACCGTGGATTGAATGAAGTAACGATCAAGAATAAGTACCCATTACCAATGATCAACGATCTGTTCGATAGATTGCAAGGAGCTAAGATATTTTCCAAGATCGATCTGCGATCAGGGTACCATCAATTGAAGATCCGAGAGCAGGATATACCTAAGACGGCCTTTACCACTAGGTATGGGTTGTACAAGTATACCGTAATGTCGTTTGGTCTGACGAACGCACCGGCATACTTTATGAACCTGATGAACAAAGTGTTTATGGAGTATTTGGATAAGTTCGTTGTAGTGTTCATAGATGATATATTGATCTTCTCGAAGGATGAAGAGGAGCATGCAGAGCATTTGCGTTTGGTGTTGGAGAAGCTCAGAGAACATCAGTTATATGCCAAGTTTAGCAAATGTGAGTTTTGGTTGAAGGAAGTCGGATTTCTCGGACACGTTATATCTGGAAAAGGAATAGCAGTAGACCCCACCAAGGTGGACACCGTGACCCATTGGGAAGCACCAACAACAGTTGGAGAGATCCGTAGTTTTCTTGGACTTGCAGGATACTACCGGAGATTTATCGAGAATTTCTCGAGGATTGCAAAGCCTATGACGGAGTTGTTAAAGAAGGACGCCAAGTTCAGATGGACAGAAGAATGTGAGGCTAGTTTCCAGGAATTAAAGAAACGTTTGGTCTCATCCCCTGTGTTGATTCTGCCAGATCAACATAAGGATTATGAGGTGTACTGCGACGCTTCACGTCGAGGACTTGGAGCAGTTCTTATGCAGGAAGGAAGAGTTGTTTCGTATGCTTCACGACAGCTAAAACCTCATGAGCTGAACTATGCCACCCACGATTTGGAGTTAGCAGCCGTAGTGCATGCATTGAAGACGTGGAGACATATTCTTATTGGAAACCATTGTGAAGTATATACGGATCACAAGAGTTTGAAGTATATATTCACTCAGAAGGAGCTGAATCTTAGGCAAAGAAGATGGCTAGAACTCATTAAGGATTATGACATGAGATTGCATTATCATCCCGGAAAGGCTAACGTAGTAGCCGATGCGCTAAGCCGTAAGAGCCATGTCAATACCTAATGATGGAGGGATTTCCAAAGGAGTTAGCCGAGGACCTACGAGAACTATGTATGGAGATAGTTCCGAGAGGCTATGTAGCAACACTAGAAATCCAGTCTACCCTGATGGATAAAATCAGAGAATCTCAGAAAGCTGACAAGGAGGTTGTCGCTATAAAGGAGAGGATGAGCGAAGGGAAGGCTAAAGGTTTTCGTGAGGATGAACACGACACCCTATGGTTTGAGGATCGAATCTATGTGCCTAATGACCCGGAGATCAGGAAGTTGATTTTATAGGAGGCCCATGATTCACCATACTCGATTCATCCAGGAAATACTAAGATGTATTTGGATTTGAAGAATATTTTCTGGTGGACCGGTATGAAGAAGGATATTGCGGAGTATCTAGCAGTTTGTGATGTATGTCAGAGAGTAAAGGCAGAACATCAGAAGCCAGCAGGATTGTTACAACCTATGCCAATACCCGAATGGAAGTGGGAGAAGCTTGGCATGGATTTTATCACCGGATTGCCCAGGACCAAAGCAGGATATGATTCAATCTGGGTAGTAGTAGACCGATTGACGAAGGTAGCCCACTTTATCCCTGTGAAAACCACATATACCAGTGCAAAGTTGGCAAAGATATACATGACCAGAATTGTGTGTCTGCATGGAGTTCCGAGGAGCATCGTATCAGATAGAGGAACCCACTTTACCTCAAAGTTCTGGAATCAGTTACATGAAACTTTGGGTACCAGGCTAGAGTTTAGCACAGCATTTCACCCGCAGACAGATGGACAGACTAAAAGAGTCAATCAGATTTTGGAGGATATGCTGAGAGCCTGTGCATTAGATTACAGATCTAGTTGGGATGACAACTTGCCCTACGCGGAGTTCTCATACAACAATAGTTATCAATCCAGTTTGAAGATGGCCCCTTTCGAAGTTATACGGAAGGAGATGCCGAACACCGTTAATGTGGGATGAAGTTGGAGATCGACAGTTGTTTGGACCAGACTTAATCAAAGAGTCTGAAGAGAAGGTTAAGTTGATCCGAGATAGACTGAAGGTAGCTCAGTCCAAGCAGAAGATTTATGCAGACTCGAAGCGCAAGGAGATAGCCTATGAGATCAGAGACAGAGCATACTTGAGAGTATCGCCTTTGCGAGGAGTTAAACGTTTCGGAGTTAAAGGGAAGTTAGCCCCGAGATTTGTGGGACCTTACCGTGTTTTGGAACGCATGGGAGAGGTTGCCTATAAGTTGGAATTGCCCGAAGGATTGTCAGGAGTGCACGACGTATTTCATGTTTCGCAGCTCAAGAAGTGTCATGCGGAGATGGCCGATATACCGCTTAGAGACACGGTACCCCTGGAAGCAATTCAGTTGGATAGTTATCTGACTTACGAGGAGAAGCCTGTTAAGATTCTCGAATTTTCGAGCAGAGTCACCCGCAGTAAGGTTATCAAGTTTTCAAAGTTCAGTGGAGTCACCACACCGAGGAAGAGGCCACCTGGGAACGAGAAGATGATCTACGCAAGGACCACCCACATCTGTTCTCTAGCCAAGTCGAATCTCGAGGGCGAGATTCATTCTAAGGGGGGTAGGTTTGTAACATCCCAAATTTTCAATTTGGAATGTTATACATAGATCATATTGCATTTCATGCTTTTTGCATTTTTTTTGTGGCGTTCCTCGAAATTCTAAGCAACTCAAGGACCTACGGAGAGAGTTGGGAATTTTACCGTTTTCGTATTTGGGTTCGCTCGAATACTGGTACGAGGACAATGTGATTCTAATTATTTTTCTCTCCTAAAAATATTTCTAAATACAAAATATGAGCGGAGATAATATGACTTCTCCAAAATAACATAAATATTGGAGGAAAAATGTTAAAATCACTTTTGGTATTTTTCTGGATTTATTTGCGAATTTATTTGCATAGGAAAATGCGCGTTTTTCAAAATTGCATTTAGGTCCAGGAAAAATGTTCACTTTGTCCTAAATATTATTGGAGTACGGTGAAAATTTATTTCGGGATTTTTGGAGTCCGTTTAGTATTTCTTTCGTTAGTTTTTCTGCGCGAGGACTCTATTTAAAAAAAAAGTGAACCGACTTAGACTCGTATAGGAAAGGGACTCTGGGCTTCATAAGCCGCTACCCCGGACCGTTTCGCCTTAGCCCGCCAGCCGCCGCCAGCAGCCGCCCCAAATCCTAGCGCCCGAGCCGCCGCCGCCTCGCTTGCGCCGCCGCGTGCCGCCGCCGCCACCCGCCGTTGCTGCTGCCGCACCCCCCCGCCGCTAGCCGCCGCCCCGCCGCACCCCGCACCGCCCTGCCGCCGTTAGCCACCGCCTCGCCGCCCCGCCGCTGCTAGCCGCCGCCCCGCTACCGCCGCCGGACCGTCGGAGTTCGCGAGGTAGATGCCGGTTTTTTAGAACCGCTCGTTTTTTTTAAAAACCGTAGATCCGTTTCATTAGATTAGATCGGTTCTGTTTTTTTCCATCGGTTTAGTTATTTAGTGGACGTTCGTCCGTACGTTCGTTTTAACGAACGATTTTCGTTAGTTAGCCGCAGACAGCGAATGTTCGTTCGTTAGCCTGTTCGTCCATTTTTCTTTTCGGGATATTTATCCGCGGTTATTCCGACGCGATTTTCTGCCCTGATCTTGTTTTTCGTTTTTCTTTTCGCTCGAGTGTCGGAATCAGGTGATTCAAAATCCCAGATCTTCGTCTCGATGCCCTCTTTACGTTTAATCAACTTGAACAAAGTTTTGGCTACTGCAAAATTTGACTTTAGGACAACTAGTAAACTGGAGCTCGTTCCTTTTGCAGTTTGAGTTTCATTGCTTCTTTCGAGTTGATTCTTTTTGCAAACCGGAGTTCTTAAGTTGAACTTTCTGGTTAGATATCTTATCTGAGTTTTACCCGTGCATTAGTTAAGTACTTATTGTGTGCTTGTTTGATTGCGATAGAGTACCCGGAGTGCGCCGCTTGCTACTTTGAGTCTCTAGGTTTTGCGGATCATCAGCAAGGCAAGTAACACTTTGATCATACTTTCTGAATTACCCAGTTTTCATTGCATTAGTCAAACCCTCACACATTGCATGAGTAGGATTAATTAATTTGTGGGATTGGGAAGTAGATTGAGGTAGTACCTATTACCTGCATTACATTCAAACCTTTGGGAGTTACTTCTACGTTTGCTGTTAGGACATGCTATGCTCGTAGACGTGGATTGGGTGAGTGAAATCCATGACAGATGTGAGTTTGTTAATTAATGGTTCAACTTAAGGTGGCAACATTAATACACATCTGGGTGGATTGATGCATCTGGGTATTCCAGTGATTGCCTCTTTTTCTTTTGGACCGCCACCTAGGCTCAAAGGGATCATGAGATTTTTCATACTAGAAACTTTTGTGTGCAACCACATGCCAATATGGGCTCTGGCATAGTTGAGTAAGTTGTGGGAAACCTTTCCATGATGGGCTAGCAGATGTAGTGGGTTTTGTAGGTGTACCGGCCTATCTATCTGGTTAAGGGGACCTCTTCGGAAAGACTGTGTCTCGGTCATCCGTTTCTCAAACACCATGCAGTGCGAGAAACCAAACGGAGGCGATCGAGTCTTATGGGGAAAAGTGCACAAACCTCTGCAGAGTGTACAAACTGATCATGATTAGCCGTGTCCCCGGTTACGGACGTCTTGAGTATCTAGTACTTGGATTATCATGTGAATCTCATCATGTTACTCTAATTAATTTTGTTGGGTTTAATGATTATTTTAATTGGGGTTGAGAGGATGTCTATCTTCTCAACGATGTTTCAACTACCATGATAGTTAATTAAAATCTATTCCTTTGAAGTAGGGAAAAATTGGCTTTATGCAAAAACTTAACCATAGAGCTTTCCACCAGCCAAATATGCATATAGTATAGCTTTACTTCCATTGCATTCTCTTGTGTTACCTTGCCAGCATATTCCATGTGCTGACCCGTTTTCGGGCTGCAACGTTTCATGTTGCAGACTTTTCAGACGACGAGTAAGATGCCTTTTAGGTCGTGGTTCTATACTCAGTGATGCCGTTGGAGTTGATGGACTCACTTATCTTCCAAGCCTTCCGCTGTTATCATATTAGATGGCCTTCAGCCATATTATTTGTAATAATTCAATCGTTGGACTATCGATGTAATAAGTGTGTGATTGCTACTCTGTTATAAATCCTTCAAGTACTGTGCGTGTCAGCATTACTGATCCAGGGATGACACTGATGCATAGAGATCAGACTGTTTGAGGTCTGGTCGCTACAGTCTCACTCCGACACTCGATGACCTGTAAGATATTGGAGTCACGTCACCCACTACACTGTGACATATCCACCACCTCTTTTTATTACGAGTTAGTAGCTATGCCACCCTACCATTGTGCCATATCCGCCCTTATGTATTATATCGGCGTACTTGTAATAAATTGTTGAGTAACCTCAGCTCAACCATGTATAATATTCAGTACTCTGGAATTCTGTATCAAGGATTTGTCTACCAACAAGAAGTATTCTTCTGTGTTGGTTCGATAAAAAGGTCGGTCTCTCGGTAATCATTTTACTAAAAAACCGGTCCTAACAACCTTGGTACCAGAGCCAGGCTGACTGTAGGAAGCCACTAGTTGCGATCGCTAATCGATTATTAGCGTATTATGTGCTACTTCGGCATTTATGCATTTGTAGCAATTTTCTGTTAGTCATCATAAATTTATGACTTGACTATTCGGAATTTTTGGTCTACTTTTGTAGATGGCCAGCGGCGACTGCGATTCACAAGTGTTCGCTAACATTCCTGAGGGGTTTATCAAGCTCCTCGTCGCCATCACCAAGGTCGCGATCGGGCCATCGACCCGTCCAGAATTTACACTCTACCGTCACAAGATCAGCGACAGCGTGTCGATGCACCAGGCCGCGGTGCAATTCAAGGGAGGGCGTTCTGAAGCACGCCGCTTCCGATTTGTGGGCAGGGCCATGCCTACGGAGAGGCATGCCATGCAAATGGCTGCCCGTGAGGCGATAGCTCGTCTCCGGGATGCTCTTCCTTCAATGAAGACTCGTCGCTACTGTTACCTCCCATGCCACGTGCCTTACACGTGCCACTATGGGTTTGCTTGCGCAAGGGGAGAACGTGATGAAGCCATCGAATCATTGGTTGAATACCTCAAGGCTCTTGAGGCAGCCTTTGATAACCGTGTGGACGACTTGGTGGCTGCTCGTATGGACTTAGTCCAGAGTGGTTCCGCCAACAGGAGGGAGCTGCTCCATACTTCACTACCACTGACTTTTGTCTCGTCATCAACATCTTATGCACCTGCCATCTTAGCCACCGCTCGCCGCCTACCTACCACTAAGGAGTTTGACCAGGTCATAGCTCCTACCCCAGTCAGAGCTACACCACCTGTCGCGCCCACATCAACTCCTCGTACCAGTACTCCACGCCTGGAGCCTATTTGTGAGGAGTAAGTTGAGTCTCCATCGCCATTGGGCCTTACCCTCGGCAGGTCGACGGAAGTCTTCAACATCTCCGACTAGTGCGCCTGTCCGCGACGCGATGTGCTCGCTTGTATGATATGTGTTATATGTAAAATAGGTTGATGGAAGTAGTCTGTTTGCGCATCATGTAGGAACTTGGAGAAGTACACTAGCATAAATAACATGTCAGGAATGTGTACGCGTATCATGAGTGATGTATGTATAATTACGACTCGCGTGTAAGATGTGTACTAAGCGGTCCTTCTCCGTGCGCAATCAAGTTGCCTTTTAAAAAGCTTTGGAGCTTGCTTTTTGCTGCTTTTGCAAGTCTTGGTTTATTTTTGCTGCTCAGTTCTTCTCATGATTTCTGCAATGATACCCCAGAGTGAAATATGACTCGTCCCTGGACACGTTCCATGCCAAGTCCGCCGGAGGAAAATTATGGCACACAATCAGGTAACAATTTCACACAGGGGCAGTCAAGTCAGCAGGGCAGCGAAACAGCATTTTCTCAAGTATGTCGTCTTTACGAGCAAAGCCAGCAGCAGCACCAGGAAATGATGAACCATGTTATTAATATGGGGAATCACCGTGAGCCACACCAGCAACATTCTAAATTGTGTGAGTTACAGAAGACACGTCCGCCAACATTTTCCCACACTGACAGACCTCTTGAGGCCGATGATTGGCTTCGAGACATTAAAAGGAAATTGATTGTGGCACAATGCTCAGATCGTGAAAAGGTACTTTATGCACCGCATTATCTTACTGGAGCAGCCGCATCATGGTGGGAGAATTTTCTGCACATGCACCCCAATGAAAATGATATCACCTGGGAGGATTTTAAAGAAGGCTTTCGTGGGGCGCACATCCCTAGAAGCATTATGAAGATCAAGAAAAGAGAGTTTGATGACCTCAAGCAACGGGGCATGACAGTAACTGAGTACAACATCCAGTTTACTCAATTATCTCGTTATGCCAACGAAGAGCGTATGACTGAAAACAAGAAGATGGAAAAATTCCTAGACGGTATGGCACCAGCACTTAAATGCCAGTTAGTCGTACACACTTTTCCAGATTTCAAGACACTGGTGGACAAGGCTATTACTTTGGAAAATGAGCGTCGCAGTCTGGAAGACATTCACAAGCGAAAAAGGGATCAGACCAACCACACTCGCAACAACAGGAATACGATAAATTTTCAGAAAAATGGGGCGAACAAATCCATGACAAATGACACACGTCCAAGCAAAAAATTTCAGGCAAGGGACAAGGATTTCACGTATCGCCCAGGTGTTACTTGCTACGCTTGTGGAGAAGAGGGACACTATGCTAAACAATGCCCAAAGCCAAGGAACTCAGCACCAAAGCCAAACAGCAACGGAAACAATTCCGCGCCCAAGCGTAACAACTTCCACCCCAATAACAACCACAAGAAAGGCCACCTGAACCATGTGACCAAGGAGGAAGCACAGGATGCCCCGGATATCATACTCGGTACGTTCCTTGTCAACACAATACCTGCCATGGTTTTGTTTGATTCTGGAGCTTCTCATTTGTTCATTTCGAAGAGCATTGCTTTGCAACACGATTTTTCGATGCTACCCTTGGGAAAATCAATGACCATCAAGTCCCCCGGAAGTAAGCAGATCACTCAATATTACTGCCAAGGTATAACCATTGAAATTGAAGGGTTAAAGTTTCACGCAAACCTCGTCGTGTTGGAAAACAAGGGACTGGATGTTATCCTGGGTATGGACTGTCTAACCACCAACAAAGGATTTATCGACTGCTTCAACCGAACTGTGATTCTTACTCATCATCACGGAAAGACGATAAGAGTCGCAGCTCAAGAAAGTCAAGTATCGCGACAACCAAAATTAAACAAGGTAGACACTTCGGAGTTAAGCAAAGTTCCAGTAGTATGTGAATTTTCAGACGTATTTCCCGAAGAACTACCAGGCATGCCAGCAGACAGAGAAATAGAATTCATCATTGAGCTAGCACCTGGAACCACCCCCATTTACAAGAAACCATACAGAATGGCAACGTCCGAATTGGTTGAACTAAAGAAAAAAAATAAAGGAATTACTGGACAAAGGATTTATACGGGCTAGCTCCTCACCTTGGGGTTAGCCGGTATTATTTGCCAAAAAGAAGGATGGGACTATGAGATTGTGTATAGACTACCGAGCGCTCAACATGGTCACTATCAAGAACAAATATCCGATGCCACGGATAAATGATTTATTTGACCAGCTCGCTCAAGCCAAAGTTTTCTCAAAAATTGATTTGAGGTCGGGTTATCATCAATTAAAAGTACGGACAGAAGATATCCCGAAAACATCATTCAACTCCAGATACGGACTATATGAATTTACAGTAATGCCGTTTGGACTAACCAACGCCCCGGCATATTTTTTCCACCTCATGAACAAAGTGTTTATGAAATTTATGGACAAATTTGTGGTGGTATTTATTGATGATATCTTGGTATATTCAAAGACACCAGAAGAGCATACAGAACATCTCCGTATTGTACTTGGAGAATTAAGGAAACATCAACTCTACGCCAAATTCAGCAAATGTGAATTTTGGTTAAGACACGTTGGTTTTCTAGGCCACGTATTGATACAAGAAGGAGTTGCTGTGGACCCAGAAAAAGTCAAGGCTGTACTTGGTTGGAAGCCACCGGCCAATGTAACAGATGTACGAAGTTTCCTCGGAATGGCTGGATATTACCGGAGGTTTATTAAGGGATTTTCCACCATAGCCAAACCAATGACACAGTTACTCAAGAAGGATAAGAAATTCGTAAGGACTGAAGCTTGTGAGAAAAGCTTCCAGGAACTCAAAAAGAAATTAACAACAGCCCCAGTATTGGTTGTACCAGACATACAAAAAAGTTTTGAAGTATATTGCGACGCATCCCGGAAAGGCCTCGGATGCGTACTAATGCAAGAAAGCAAGGTAGTCGCCTACGCTTCCCGGCAACTAAGGAAGCATGAAGAAAATTACCCTACTCATGATTTGGAATTGGCAGCAGTCATTCATGCACTCAAAGAGTGGAGGCACTTTTTGCTTGGGAATCGTTGTGAAATATATACGGACCATAAGAGTCTCAAATATATTTTCACCCAACCAGAACTCAATTTACAACAACGACGCTAGTTGGAACTGGTAAAAGATTATGACGTTGGCATCCACTATCACCCAGGAAAGGCAAATGTAGTAGCAGGTGCTCTTAGCCGTAACCCCAGCTCGGACAACAGCAGCCTACAAAACTTGAGACCTGAGTTTCAACAGGAATTCGCCAAGCTCAACTTAATGATGGTCACTAAAGGCGAAGTGTCAAATATGGAAATACGGCCTACACTAATAGAACAAATTAAGAAGGCTCAGCATGGACACCCCAGCATTGAAGGCATAAAAAGAAAAGTGAGTCAGGACAAGGCCTCAGAGTTTACCATAGACAGTGAGGGAATATTATGGTTCGGAGACAGGCTATGCGTACCCAATAACGAAGACCTCAAACAGCAAATTCTAGCAGAGAACCACACCGCTCCGTATTCAATCCACCCTGGAGGGACCAAAATGTACAAGGACATTCAAGAAAGTTTTTGGTGGCACGCTATGAAGAGGGATATAGCCACATACATTGCATGTAGTGATTCATGTCAACGCATTAAAGCCAAGCACCAGAAACCCGCAGGACTGTTACAGCCAAACAAGATACCTGAGTGGAAATGGGACGATATTGGGATGGATTTTATTGTTGGACTGCCACGGTCACAGCACGGAAATGATGCCATATGGGTCATCACAGATAGACTAACTAAGGTGGCACACTTCATCCCAGTCAAGACAACCCACACCACCCAAAACCTTGCCAAGCTTTACCTCGCCCGTATAGTATGCATGCATGGAGTTCCTAAGACTATAATATCCGACAGAGGCACTCGGTTCGTCTCCAAATTTTGGGATCATTTACAGCAAGCCCTGGGAACGCAACTAGTATTCAGTGCAGCCTATCACCCCCAGACTGGAGGACAAACGGAACGAGTAAATCAAATACTAGAAGACATGCTAAGGGCATGTGTCCTCACCTATGGGACCAGTTGGGAGGCAAGCTTACCGTATGCCGAGTTCGCATACAACAATAGTTACCAAGCCAGCCTGAAAATGGCACCTTTCGAAACCTTGTACGGACGAAGATGACGTACTCCATTAAACTGGTCAGAAACAGGGGACAGTCGTATCTTCGGCCCAGACATGTTAAAAGAAGCTGAGGAAAAAGTTAAAATAATATGGGATCGACTCAAGACAGCCCAAAGTCGACGGAAGAGTTACTACGATCAAAAGCATCGGGATGTAAGTTTTGAACCCGGTGAAAACGTGTACCTTCGTGTATCTCCTATGAGGGGACTACAACGGTTCAAGGTCAAAGGAAAACTAGCACCATGATTTATCGGACCCTTTCGTATAGTTGCACGGAGAGGCATAGTGGCCTACCTGTTGGACCTTCCCAAAGAACTATCAGACGTCCATGACATGTTCCACGTGTCGCAGCTACGGAAATGTGTAAGCAGCCCAGAGAAGCATGTGTCGCATGAAAATCTTGATGTGCAACCAGATCTCACCTACCGGGAACGCCCAATAAAAATATTGGAAGAGTCTGAAAGGAGAACCCGTTAGAAGACAATTAAATTTCTCAAGGTTCAGTGGAGCAATCACACCGAGGATGAGGCAACGTGGGAAAGGGAAGATTTCCTTCAGACAAAGTACCCACACCTATTTGAGGATCAGCTGAAATCCTGGGGACGAGATTTTTCCTAAGGGGGTAGGTGTTGTAACACTCCAAATTTTTGGATTTGAATTCTTCCAAACTTTTGGTCTTTTGGAAGGGGGATATTTGATCTTCTCTTGAAACCTCTTTCTAAAAACTTTTCTGACCAAAGTTTGTGTGTTCTTTTCAAGCTTGATTCTGGTCTTGAAAGTTTTCTTCCTGTGTTAGCTCAAACACAAGTTTTTCTTCAAAAAGGTTTGTTTGATTCTTTTCCCTCCATGAATATCCATCTTGTAAGAATCTTGGACTTGTCTTCCCTCTCAAACTTTTCTCTTACCTTGGCACCCAATGAAAGTATCTCTCTCCAAGACCTCCTCTTCACCTTCAAACAAGTCTCTCATCAAGTCCAGTAAGTTTCAACCTTATTGGAATTTTTCTTCTAATTATTTTGCACCAAAAACAATTTCTGTCCTTTAAAATGGACCATGGTGATTTACAAAGGAACCACCATTTTCATTTTGATACTTGATTCCAAACCAACTCCCATGGATAGTCTTTAGTACCCACAACCTAGATCCATCTTGTTTCACTGGTCCACAGTTCAAAATTTTCAAATTTCACTTGCGGCAAGTTTGGAACATATTTGCAAATTTTTGTGAAATTCATATTTTTCTTCTTCCTAAAAATCTATGAAAATTCAGGCAGCCTCTAGATGCATCAAGAGACCACTCCACAAAATATCAGCTCCAGAAAGATTTTCCACATGCCAAAATCATTTCGTCAAACGCCTGGCGTGCACTGTTTCTGTCAGTTTCAGAAAAAGTTAACTGAACTTCACAGGCGATAGTGCAGCTTCGTCAGTTTCGTCAGAGGACGTTCGTCAATCTCACCAGTGCCTCTTTGGATCGATGCTGCACTGCACCTCGCTCTTATCCAGAGCAGCGCACGCGCACTTGGCTGGTTCTTGGCGTCGGTGGCACCCTGGCCCGCCCACGCCAGCGTCTTCCGCGGCGGCAGAGCCACCCGTGGGGGCCGACAGGGGGCACCCTGCGGCACAACGCCGTTCGGCACCACCCAAGCCGCCTGGGAGCTCCGCGTGGCCTTCTCCTTGCCAGCGCACGCCTGCAGCACCGTCGCCGTGGCCTGGCACGCACAGGGCGCGCTCTTTATCGCCGACGTGCCGCACGGCCGTTCCGTTGGGGACATGCCATAACCGCCCCTGCCTTGCTAGGTTAGGCACTGAAATGGAATCAGTGCACCTCCTGGTCGATGCTCAAGCACCTAATCCACCTATCCAGCCACATCGCCACCGTAATCGATCGCCGGACTTATCCCGTTCACGGCAACCGCCTCGGGCCGGCTATAAATAGCGCCTCCGAGCTCACTCTTGACCTCGCACACCTCGACCATCTCACCAGACCCCGCCCAGCCACTGGAAGAGCCTCGAGGGGCCCTTCTTCCTCAACTCCGGCCACCTCTGTCCGCCTCGGGTTCCAGCAACGTTCTCTGGTGAGAGCTCCTCCACCGCCCTGGACTCGTTCGTAGCCTCCTGACACCTTTAGGAGACTGACCCCCACTTCAATTTGGCCCCAGCAACTCTCTCCGACGAGGCCCACGACCACCCGAGACGCTCTCCTCCGGAGATAGGGTCGTCGTCGACGTGGGGCTCGCCGACGCTCAACTACACCACCCACCGACGCAGAAGAACACCATGAACCCGTAGGTACCACTCCCTCCCTCTACCTTGCCGTGGATCGGCGCCGGCGACCACCACAGCCTTCTGGCGCCGGCGTGACTCTGTTTTAGTTTTTAAACCTCACGAGTGGGACCCCGTCGTCAGCCTCTCATTCCTTTTCGAAACGTTTTCCTGGGAGGCGCCTTCGGGCAAAGTACGTCTTCCTATTCGGCTGGCGTACTGCGTACCGATTCGTTTTCTGTTTTTATATTCTAGCCCCTGGAAACTTTCTGTTTCATTGCAGACAAGTCCCTAGACAGAAACTTGAATAACTTTTAAGAAAAAGATGATTTTGAGTTGATTCTTTTTCTGTCCTCTTTAGTTTGTTGTCTAGTTTTTTGTCATATTTATTTGAAAAATATTTGGGTCAACTTTTTTGCACGCGCGGTATTTATGTTAGTATTCGTTTTGTTTGAACCCGTAGATACCGAAGGACGTGACGGAGCCGCGAACTTCACCGAGTTAGACTCCGACTACTCCGAACGAGGCAAGCATGTTTGAACCTTTGATATGATGAGTGTGTTGCATGTTTGCTTGAGTAGTTCTTCTTCATAGCATGGGCATATAAGCATTTGTGATGATTATATTTTCATGCAAGCAAGCTTCGGGTGAGCCCCGAATGATAATGGATGAACCACCCCGATCATGTGGTGACATGATGGGTTGTGTATTGGTATTGTTGAAGCATGCCAGAAAATAGTTAACTCTAGTATCAACGTGGATAAAGTCGTGATTCCGTTCGTCTCCTTTTGGTACTGTCATATGCTGTCTGCTAAGATTACGGTTTAGTCAGTTGCAAACCTCTTTCCATGTACACACCAAGTAGAGGGGCCGGGATGGGGATCCATGGCCCTGGATTAAAGCCCATCATCCGGTCAGGGGGCATGGGTGTTTCCGGTTGGGACCGAGAGGGGGGCACCCGTTAGAGCGCGCATATATAAATTTGATCCCATGCTATTCGAGGTTGTAGCCTCCCCGTCTTAAAGTTTTTCGTGAATATTGTCACGGGTGATTCCGGACAGCAAGATGTGAAATGGGTGTGTACTGGTCAGTTGTGTTTCTGCTAAAACACCGTAGACGGAACTAGTCCCTATGGCTAGTGGAATCCGTTGGCTGTGATTTAAGAGTACAAGCTCTGCAGAGTCAAATCTTCTGAGTAGCCATGTTTATGGCCTAGAGTCAATCTTCGTTTCAACCCCGGTGACCGTCTCTAGTAATTTATGATAGTAACAAGAGTGGTGATTTTTGTCGAAGTTCATTTTGGGCAGATGAATTAACCAGTTATCTCTGCACCAATTAATCTCTTGAAGTATTTTACCTTTATACCATTGATTATACTAGCCCTTTATGTGATGTCGCTCAGACGTCCGACTGTGGCATTCTCGTTATTTACTTTTGTTATAAGCCCTTTATGTGATGTGGCTCAGACGTCCGACTGTGGCATTCTCGTTATTTATTTTTGTTATAAGCCCTTTATGTGATGTCGCTCAGACATCCGACTGTGGCATTCTCGTTATTTACTTTTGTTATAAGCCCTTTATGTGATGTCGCTCAGACGTCTGACTGTGGCATTCTCGTTATTTACTTTTGTTATAAGCCATTTATGTGATGTCGCTCAGACGTCCGACTGTGGCATTCTCGTTATTTACTTTTGTTATAAGCCCTTTATGTGATGTCGCTCAGACGTCCGACTGTCGCATGTTTTTATTCATTTTCCCTCACGAGGCGTCGCTCGGCCACTCGTTTGGTTTTCTTTTATTTACCTTATGGATTTCGGGAGGACTACCGCCCGACTTCCATTTTTACATGCAACACATAAATTATATTATTCGGATACATATTGCTAGAATACTCACATGCTTCATGTTTGCATTTATTATATCTTATGTCTGAACTGTCTTGCGAGTACATTCAAAGTACTCACCTGGCTTGTTGATTTGGCCAGATGTTGACGAAGGTGATCTCATGGATGAAGAGTTCGATAGCGAGTCCGACGTCTAGTGGAGTCCCAGTCAGTCTCTTGCGATCCTGGAGTTGATCACTGTTTTATAACCGCTTCCGCCACCCACCAAATAAATTCATCGGGTCTCACTCCGACACTCGATGAACTATAAGATATTGGAGTCACGTCACCCACTACGCTGTGACATATCCACCACCTCTTTTTATTACTAGTTAGTAGCTATGCCACCCTACCATTGTGCCATATCCGCCCTTATGTATTATATCGGCGTACTTGTAATAAATTGTTGAGTAACCTCAGCTCAACCATGTATAATATTCAGTACTCTGGAATTCTGTTTCAAGGATTTGTCTACCATCAAGAAGTATTCTTCTGTGTTGGTTCGATAAAAAGGTCGGTCTCTCGGTAAGTATTTTACTGAAAAACTGGTCCTGACATGGTACTACGGCTGATCATTGCAACTTAGTATCAGCATACTTACTAGCATTTCTATTGCATAACAACTCTCCTACATCCTAATCTTCCATGGATAATGACAAGAACAACACAAGAACAACAAGCATCTCCCCAAAACCTAAAAACAACAACCGGGCAAAAAGAAGAGGGGATTTGGGGAGAAACCTTCATCCATGGCAAGAGGTCGAGGTGGGGAACAATCCCACCGGTCGGAATGCGAGGAGAGTGGCCGAGGGAGGAGATCCGACGAGGTCCTCTGGCGGCGTTCTTGAGGGAGAGAGAGAGAAACGAGGTGGGGGAGATGAGATGAATGGGTATGAGGGATTTAGAACCCCCCTGCCCGCTTATAACCCCCAGCCGTTCGAACAAGTGCGGTAGTACTGCGGTCATCGCGGTAGTACCGCCCGGGTGGTAGTACCGCACTCGGAGCGGCAGTACCGCCCTACAAGCGGCAGTCTAAAATAACTGCCGTGCTAGTTGCAGTAGTACCGTATACTCTCTTGCGGTAGTACCATGACTACTCACGATAGTACCGCTCCCCAAGGAGATGCAAGTTTCGACAAGAGGCTTGAGAAAAGCAAAAAGCGCACACACAACCGAAACAACACACAAAACACTCCTCCAAGGAGGAGGTCGGTGGCCGAAGCCACCTATGTTTGAGTTATTTGGTATGGCACCGCAAAGAACTATCCTTGGGCCCATGATCAACACTCGTCTTGAAGCATTTATACCATCTATCATGGCAAATGACACATACTTGATCGATTTATGCATAATGGGGGGGGGGGAGGAATAGTTCATTGAGAGAACAATACTCCCCCTATGTCCATGCCTACATCTAGGCAAGATAACTATATTGAGTGGGAGGTGTGTGTGCAAGGTCTCAAGCCACATTGCTCAAATCTATGATATTTAGCTCATGCCTTAACTCGCGAAATCTTGCTTCATCCAACGGCTTCGTGAAGATATCTGCAAGGTTATCATGAGTGTTGACATAGTGAAGCTCGATTTCTCCTTGCCGAATATGATCCCGGATGAAGTGATACCGAATCTCTATATGCTTCGTGTTGACGTGTTGCACTGGGTTGAGAGAAATCTTGATGGCACTTTCATTGTCACACCAAAGAGGCACTTTGTCACAAGTGACACCGTAATCCTTTAAAGTTTGCCTCATCCATAGAAGTTGAGCACACCAACTGCCAGATGCCACATACTCTTCTTCGATGGACGAGAGAGACATACAACTTTGCTTTTTGGAAGACCAACTTACCAGAGAGCAACCAAGGAATTGGCACCCTCCGAAAGTGTACTTCATATCCACTTTGTCTCCCACCCAGTCCGAATCAGAGAAACCTACAAGGTTGAAGTTTTCTCCTCTTGGGTACCATAAGCCAAAGTTTGGAGTATGAGCCAAATATCGAAAGATTCGCTTGACTGCCACAAAGTGACTTTTCTTAGGTGAGGCTTGAAACCGTGCATAGATTCCCACACTCAACATAATATCCGGTCTAGATGCACAAACGTAAAGCAATGATCCAATCATAGAACGATATACATTTTGATCCACCACTTTACCATTGGGATCAATGTCAAGTTGTCACTTGGTTGGCATTGGAGTAGTAGCGGGCTTGACATCACTTAGATTAAACCTCTCGAGCATGTCTTGAGTGTACTTGGCTTGTTTGATAAAGATTCCTTCTCTTCTTTGCTTAATCTCAAACCCAAGGAAGTACTTCAACTCTCCCATCATGGACATCTCAAAATGTGTGGTCATGAGTGCGGCGAACTCATCATTGAAAGCTTTGTTAGGTGAACCAAAGATAATATCATCAACATATAGTTGGCAGACAAACAACTCCCCTTTGACCTTTTTAGTAAAAAGAGTGGGGTCAATTTTCCCAATTTCAAACCCATGATCTTGTAACAACTCGGTAAGATGCTGATACCACGCACGTGGGGCCTGTTTAAGGCCATAGAGTGCCTTATCGAGTTGATACATGTGATTGGGGAACTTAGGATCCTCAAACCCCGGGGGTTGTTCGACATAAACCAACTCATTAATAGGACCATTAAGAAATGCACTTTTCACATCCATTTGTTGCAACTTAAAATTATGATGAGAAGCATAAGCAAGCAACAAACGGATAGATTCAAGGCGAGCAACGGGGGCAATGGTTTCACCGTAGTCGATACCCTCGACTTGGGAGTAGCCTTGAGCCACCAAACGCGCCTTGTTGCGAATGACAATGCCATGAGCATCCTGCTTGTTCTTAAAGATCCACTTGGTTCCAATGACATTATGGTTCTCCTTTGGCCTCGGCACCAGACACCACACTTTGTTGCGCTCGAAGTTGTGGAGTTCTTCATGCATGGCATTAAGCCAATCAGGGTATTCGAGCGCTCATAGACCTTTTGAGGTTCAACACAGGAGACAAAAGCTTGATGAGCACAATAGTTTGCTAATTGTCTACGAGTGCTTACCCCCCCCCTTTTGATGCTTCCAAGAATATTCTCCATGTGATGTTCTCTGGAAGCAAGCCTGGAGGCAATTTTTGCAGCACGACGCTCCAATTGCTCATCAAGATATAATTGGGGAGCACTGAGTTGATCATCTTGAGCGACGTCAAGAGCTTGATCTTGATCTTGAGCTTCCTCTTGATCTTGATCTTGCTCAGAGGAGAGAACTTGGCCTTGTGCATCATTTGGTGGCTCCCAACCATCTTGTGATTGATCTTGCACTTGGCCTTGTTCGTCTGGATGAGGGTCTTCACTTTGTTCTTTGGAAGCATGTGGGTCTTGGGTTGATGATGGTTCCACTTTTGTGGAACATTGTCCTTCTCCTTCGGCCACAAGGGGTTCCTCAATGGGTAGGATATATCCAACACCCATTCTTCTTATGGCTTGAGGAGGAATTTCATCACCTACATCACAAGTACCACTTTGCTCCACTTGGGAGCTATTATTCTCATCAAACTCTATGTTACACGTCTCCTCAATGAGTCCATTGGACTTATTGAGGACACGGTAAGCATGAGAGTTTGTAGCATAACCAACAAATATGCCCTCATAAGCTCTAGACTCAAATTTAGACAAACGAGCACCTTTCTTGAGGATGAAACACTTACACCCGAACACCTGGAAGTACTTGAGATTGGGCTTGTTACTAGTGGGAATCTCATATGGAGTCTTGTTCAAACCTTTGCGGAGATAGAGCTGATTGGATGCATGACACGCGGTGTTGATGGCTTCGGCCCAAAAGTTGTATGGAGATTTGAATTCCGCCATCATGGTCCTTGCTGCGTTCATCAATGTTCGGTTCTTTCTCTCCACTACACCATTTTGTTGAGGGGTATAAGGTGCGGCATATTGATGTTTGATCCCCTCATCACTAAGAAACTCATCCGAGGTGTAGTTCTTGAACTCGGTGCCGTTGTCACTTCGGATCATCAAAATCTTTGCTTCATGTTGTCGTTGAGCTTCATTTGCAAAGTTGATGATGGTTTGTTGGGTCTCACTCTTCTTCTTGAAGAAGTATACCCAGGTGTATCTTGAATAATCATCCACAATCACCAAGAAATACTTTCTGCCTCCAAGACTATCAAAGGATGGAGGCCAAAAGAGATCCATGTGAAGGAGCTCTAATGGTCTTTTTGAGTAGATGATAGTCGTTGGAGGGTGAGCTGTCTCATGTAGCTTTCCTTCAATACAAGCACTGCAAGCATGATCTTTGGCAAAGCTAACATTTGTTAGTCCACGGACATGGCCCCCCTTGAGAAGACATTGCAAAGATCTCATATTGACCATGGGCTAACCGGCGATGCCAAAGCCATCCCACATCAACTTTAGCCATTAGGCATGTCGCGGTCTTAGTGGGTTGCTCCGAGAAGTTAACCACATAGAGACTGTTCTCGACATGTCCAACATAGGCTACTTTAAGAGCCTTGCTCCACAAGAGGGCCGCGGTATCAATATCAAAGAATGTAGCAAACCCAATTCCTTCCTTTGCCACAACCTCCTTTTGGTTACTCAAAAGATTGTTGAGGTTCTTCTCACCTTGTATACATGTCACAAGGCCTTTCTCAAGTTGCTTCTTCAACTTGGCATTTTCTTCAACAAGATGCACATGCTCGCAACATGGGTTAGTAGCATTTGCATTATCAATCAACACTATGCAAGGAAAGATAGCCTTTTCCTTGGTTAGCGAAACTTGGAGTTGATCATGAGACTCCTTGAGAGAAGCATGCATACCTTTCAAGGCCTTGTGAGCCTTGTCAAGTGTAACAAACTCCTCCTTGAGTCTAGCATGGTCAACCCCAAGTTTTGCCTTCTCGAAGTTAAGCATACGAGAGACAACTAAAGCATGATCGAGATCTTTCGTTAATTTAGCATGATCATCATTGTGTGACTCCTCAAGAGCCAAACGAAGACCATGCTCTTCCTCTAGAGCAATAGAGAGATCTGATATCTCATCGGCATAGTCTCGACTATGTCCTTCCATTTTAGCAATGGTCTCCTCGCGAACCTCGATCATGCCATTGGCCTCACCGAGTTGTTCCAAGAGAGCAACATAATGCTTCTTGAGTTTGCCCTTGAGTTTGCTCATAAACAACTCAAATTCATTCTCTTCCTCCTTTGCTCCCTCACTCTCATCAATACAATCCGTCAATGAAGGAATAGAGATATGGTAGTGTTGATGTTTGGAGTTACCTTGTTGGTGGCCTTAGCCATGAGACACTTGGCGGTGATGTTTTCATTTGGTGAGTCGAAGAGAGACGAGCGTAGAGTAGTAGCAATAGCAATTGTGGACATGGTGACCATCTCATCATCTTCATCATTATCATCATCCTCAACATATTCTTCTTGGGCCACCAACCCTTTAGGAGGGGTCTTCTTGTTGAAGTTGTTCTTGTTGGGATAAGACTTGGCCTAGTCCTTCCGGATAAGCTTGCCTCCAAAGTCTTCTCTTTTCTCATATGGGCAATCTACAACAAAGTGGCTCACATTCCCACAGTTGAAGCATGTCCTCACTCGTTGCTTGCCCTTGTTGCCACTTGAGTTGTTCTTGTTGAATTTGGGCCTTGAGTTCTTCTTGTTGCCCAAAAATTGCCGTGAAGCAAGAGCCATGTGCTCATGATAGGCATATTTGGTGTCCTCGGGGCAACACTCATCGTCATCCTCCTCCTCCTCTTCTTCCACACAAGCCTTGGCCTTCAAGGCAAGGTTAGGCTTCTTTGATCGTTGAGCTCTTAAAACCACATTGTCGGCGGTCTTGTCTAAGATCCTAATGGCAACGAACTCATCCAACACTTCATTTGATGACAAAGTGTGGAAGTCCGGTCTTTGGCGAATGATGGAGGACATGGCCTTGTGGTAAGGCATCATGGCCTTGAGAAACTTGCACTTGATCCAATTGTCATCTGTGTCCTTGCTCCCATGATCTCAAAGAGAAACCGCAAGAGTGGTTAATCTCCGATAAAGTTCACGAGGATCTTCATCTTCGATCATAGCAAACTCATCGGCTTCATCTTGCATAACTTCATAGTTAGAGCCACTGTTCAAGATATCTTCCGATATGCCAATAAATTGGCCGATATATCGCTTACCGCTCTCTGACCGATAGGATAAATCGGCCGATAAATCAGTCGATATGGCGATAAATCAGCCGGTATGCCGATAAACTGGCCGATTTACCCCTTATCATGGGTCGACCGATAAGTTCCCGATAAGCGATATCCCCAACATTGGTTAGAGCATTGAATGCTTGCGCTCCCCTTGTACATGGAGCCAACATGCTCCCAAGCTTCCTTGGCCACAGTGAAGGGTCAAAAATGTGCAATGTCTTCGGGAGGGATAGCATCTTGAAGTATGCAAAGAACGGACTCATTGAATTGATGATCCGCAGCTTCTCTCGGAGTTAAGTTGTCGGGATCACGTGGATAAAAACCTTGCTCAATGATTCTCCAAAGATTAGTAGAGCAATGATTTAAATGACGTTTAAAGCAAAACATCCAAGTAGCAAAATCAGAATTTTTCATAAACTTAGGAGGAGACCCAATGGAATTTAAATGCGGTATAGGAACGGGTCCTCCATAGTGAGTAGGAGGAGCGGAGTGGGCAAAGATCCCACTCCCATTCTTAGTAACCGGGGCTTGTTCACTACTAGCTTCTCCCTTGTCGGGAGTAGCCTCCGGCACGATGGTAGCGGGACGAACCACTTCCAACGGTGTGGTGGATAATTTAAGCCCCTCAAGCAATTCCTTAAACATGCCTTTGACCTCGGTCGCTAGTGATTCTTTCAATCTGGTCATAGCCACATTGAACTCCTCACGAGAGACCGAGGCTCCTCGTCGAACGTAGGTAAGGACGGAGTGCCACCGGAATGGTCCTCCGTCTCGACTAAGTTGTCACCCATACTCTTTGGACGGTAAAGTCCTTAAAAAGAGACGAGGCTCTGATACCAATTGAAAGGATCGATATGGTTGACTAG
>LR738710.1:635398496-635445223 GCA_902687465.1 Secale cereale
GGGGGGGGGGGCGCCTGGGCCCCCCAGGCCTCCGCTGATGCCCCCCTTTGGCATATATTTAACACTCGTCCCGAAACCCTCGAGACGGGAACCCTTTTTCACGATCTCATCTCTGTTCCGCCGCCGCCGCGCTTCCAAGATCGGGAGCACCAGGAGAACTCTTCTCGGCACCCTGCCGGAGGGGAGGATCACCACCGGGAGCCTCTCCACCACCATGGACGCCTCCCGGATGAGTTGTGAGTAGTCTCCCTTGGACCATGGGTCCATGACCAGTAGCTATGTGATGTTCTCCTCCCCTTCTTGTGCTTCACTAATTAGACCTCGTGAGCTGCCCTACATGATCGAGGCACATATGTAATCCTTATGGTGTTGCTATGTTGAGTTTGCTGGGATCCGATGGATTGTGAGATTATGTTCAGATTGTGTTTGAGTAATATATTTGATTTACCTCTTTTATATTTATGTTCGTAAGTAATTCTTGCATGTTCTTCGTTGCTATTTATTGCTTTGGCCAAGTAGTAGGTAGTGACTCCAAGAGGGAACGTTATGCTCGATTGTGGGTTCATGCCCCTCGATGACTAGCTTGAGTGACAGAAACATGAGTCTAGGGGATGTGCTGTTGCCACAAGGGGGAAAACAATGATGCTTGTGCCTGTGGGTGCAAGGATTGTTTACTTTACGCAAAGTTCTTTTAATGCAGTTGTCTGTTGCTTTGAGTTTACACTATGGGTGGGACTCGCAACTTAATACCAGCGAGATGTTCTGGATAGATATCTCAAGGTGGATGATTAGTAGTAGATGCAGATGGATTTCGGTCTAGTTGCCTTGGCGTACCGCCCATGCTTTGAACCTCTACCTTTCTTGCAACATAGTTAGCATTGGTTTGCGCACATAATTCTGTCAATTGCCCAGCTGTAATTCGTTTACCTCACATAGCTGTTTTATCGTCTTTTGGGAGAGAGACATCACTAGTGAACATCATGGGACCCCGATCCATATTACCATCATTGATCACATTCGCTATTTACTTTCCGCTTTTATTTACTATTTGCAATTATACCTATCACTAATATCACTTGCGTTTGATCCTTTGTAAACGACAAGGCCGGAGGGATTGACAACCTCTCTGTACTCGTTGGGAGCAAAGTTATTTGTATCTGTGTGCAGGTCCACGTTGATTGCTAATATATGGCGCCGTTAGCAGTTGACACCTTCTTGTTGAAACTAGGAGTCTCAGGGGAAATCGATCCTTGGTATCTTTGCCAAGGGAAAACTACCGCTAAACTGCATCTCAAACCTTCCACTTCGGGTAACCAACGAGGGGCGAGAAGCCATCAAGCAAAGTTTTCTGGCGCCGTCGCCGGGGACTCCACTCTTCAAGATAGGGGAGTTGCACGCTATCTTTTACCTTTGCTTTTTAGTCTTGTTAGTTTACCTTTCAGTTTTGCTTTAGTATCTTTTATCGAAAATCACAAAAATAGTTATCTTGCTTGCTTGCTACTATGGGTTCCACCGAGAACACCAAGTTGTGTGACTTCACTAGTCATAACAACGATGACTTTATCTGCAGGCCTATCACTACACCTGCCACTTCAGCACCTTCTTATGAAATTAAACCTGCTTTACTGAACTTAGTTATGAGAGATCAATTCTCCGGTGCTGGAGATGATGCTGCTTTACACTTAAACAATTTTGTTGAACTCTGTGATATGCAAAAGTACCAAGAAATAGATGGTAATATTGTTAAGCTTAAGATTTTTCCTTTCTCCTTGAGAGGAGGAGCTAAAATTTGGTTTCAATCTTTGCCTAGAAATAGCATAGATTCATGGGACAAGTGCAAAGATGCTTTTATTGGAAAGTACTATCCACCTGCTAAAATTATCCAACTAAGAAGTAACATAATGAATTTCAAACAATTGGATAATGAACACGTTGCCCAAGCTTGGGAACGTATGAAATCTCTTGTCAAGAACTGCCCTACTCATGGTTTGACTACTTGGATGGTTATCCAAAACTTTTATGCAGGCTTGAACTTTACCTCACGGAACTTGTTAGATTCGGCCGTGGGAGGAACCTTTATGTCAACTACACTTGGTGCTGCCACAAAGCTTCTCGATGATATGATGACCAATTATTCCCAATGGCACACCGAACGCGCTCCAACAGGTAGGAAGGTAAACTCTGTCGAGGAGATTTCCTCCCTAAATGAAAAAGTTGACTTGATCATGTCTCTACTTTCGAAGCAATCTTCTGTTGATCCTCGTGATGTTCCTTTAAATTCTTTGATTGCTCAAGGACAAGTAGATGTGAACTTTATCTCTAGAAACAATTTCAACAACAATGCTTATAGGAGTAACTTTGGTAGCAATCCTAGTCCGTTCCCCTCTAATTCTTATGGGAACAACAATGCTTATCCTAGCACCAAGAACTCCACTACTGAACTAGAGATTATGCTTAAAGATTTCATCACTACCCAAAAAGCCTTTAATAAGAGTGTAGAAGAAAAACTAAACAAACTAGATGATCTCTCTTCGAAGGTAGACAATTTAGCCCATGAGGTAGAATTGCTTAAAATTAGAACTTCTCCTCTTGAGGAGAGGAAGGTCACTCCTATGAATGCTATTCAAGTGCAAATTAATGAAAACATTAGGATGTTGGCTAAACTTAAAGAGAGATGGGCTAGAGAAAAGGAGGAAGAAGATAGAATTAAGGGCCTTCCTACCCACCACACTGTCGCTACTATCCAAGTTGTTGAGGATATCCAAACTCTTAGCACCCAATGCACTCCTAGTCCCATTGGACCTATTAATGGTGATGATATGACTATAGAAACTACCAAACAAGTGAACATAAAGGACACCACTACCACCTTACTTGATAGTAGTGACCTTGATTTTGATAATTGCACTCTTACCAAAGTTATTGATTTCCTTCACAAGATGTCTAGAGATCCCCGCACTAGCACGCTTAATCTTGCCTTCACAGAGCATATCACTAATGCTCTCATTAAAGCTAGGGAGGAGAAACTTAGAGTAGAAGCCTCCATACCTAGAAAGCTAGAAGATGGTTGGGATCCTATGATTAAAATTAAGTTGAATAACTTCTCTTGCTATGCTTTATGTGATGTTGGAGCTAGTACCTCTGTTATGCCCAAAAGAATATATGATATGCTTAAATTGAAATCTTTTGATTCTTGTTCTTTTGGTGTTCGTCTCGTTGATTCTTCCATAAAGAAACCTTTGGGGAGGATCGACGATGTTCTTATCGTTGTCAATGACAATTACGTTCCCGTTGATTTTACTATTATGGATATTGAATGTGAACCTTCTTGTCCAATTATTTTGGGACGTCCTTTTCTTCGCACCGTTGGTGCTATCATTGACATGAAAGAGGGGAATATAAAATTCCAATTTCCTCTCAAGAAAGGGATGGAACACTTCCCTAGAAAGAAGATTAAGTTACCTTTTGAGTCCGTTATACGGGCTAGCTATTCTTTTACTCTTGATAAAACTTGATCTCTATGCATTATGCCTAGCTTAAAGGCATAAAAGAAAGCGCTTTTGGGAGGCAGCCCACATGAATAAAATTTTATTTTGCTTTTGTTGTGTCTTGATGTTGTTACTACAGTAGCATCATCATTGTATCTTTACTTTTCAACTTTGTGCCAAGTGTAGCCTCTGATTGGAAGAAAGTTCAAAAGTTGTGACGTGCTGTCCAGGAAATAGATTCTGTCCTTGGATAGAAAAATTCGTATAAAATCACGAGTTCATCTTTTTGGTCTGAATTTTTTCGACAGCATTCCCTATACAATTGTCTTTCGTGCGTATGTTCTGAGTTTTTTTATTAGAGTTGCAGAAGTGCCCCGAAAAAATCATTTACTACCTGCTGTTCTGTTTTTCACAGATTCTGTCCTGTTTTGCCTTTCCTTCATTTTGCAAACCTTGAGCTTGCTTTTTCTTTGCAAAAACCTTTTGGCAATCTTGAGAAACAGTAGAACTTCAAGAATATCTTTATTTCCAGCAAGGAATAATTATTTTATTAAGGGTACTAACCTCGCTAATCAGATTATGATGAGTTATGTATGAAGGGAGTTTTCAAGTGTGCGAGGGAAGATGATAAAAAGATTCAGGAGTGTCAAGCGCTCAAGCTTGGGGATGCCCCCATGCACCCCCAAGAAATATTCAAGGAGACTCAAGCGTCTAAGCTTGGGGATGCCCCCGTGCATCCCCTTCTCCATCAACATTATCAGTTCGTCTTTCGTTCCACTATATTTTTATCACTTCATGTGTTATGTGCTATGCTTGGAGCGTCTTGCTTTTAGTTTCCTTTTTAGTTTTCTTTAGCTTTTCATAACGAGTCGGAACTCATCTTTCTTTGTGTGGGAGAGAAACACGCTCCACTTCTACCTAGAACACAACATAGAATTTTCATGTTTATCTTTGTTGTGTATGTTCTTGGTCTTTTAATAGCTACTATCATGCTTAGCTCTTAGTTTTCATGCTTATCTTTTTAAAGAGCTTTTTGTTTAGTTGGTTGCTTGAACTCTCTTTAGTTATCATGCTTATCTTATTAAGAGATTTTGCTTCTGTTGCATTGGTCGATATGTCTATGATAAAAATGCTACGTGCATAATGGTGCTTAGTAGTTCATGTTTTCTTATGGTTAGTCTCAAATAGCTGGGGGGTACCCAATGTGTTATTGGAGTACCAACATGATTTGTTTGTCTACGATGTGGTATGGTTTAGTAATATCTTCCTTCAAGAATTTATTTTGATTGACTTGGCGTATGCTCACGCATATTTAAGACTGTAAAGAAAGTCTGTCAAGCCTTGATGATCTTTTGTTTCTGAGTAGCGATATAACTTCCATGCCTGATTCAATGTTGCTTTGTCGCTCTGCATGATTATGACCGTCATTGCTCTTTTAGTTGGTCGCTCCCAGTCTTTTGCTAACCTCCACCTGTACTAAGCGGACTGACTGCTTGTGCATCCAAATTCTTTTAAACCAGTTATGCCATATGATTCCACCATACCTTCCTATACATGGTATTTACCTGCCATTCCTAACGAAGACTTTCATGTGCCATCTCGAAATTATTCAAAAAAAAGCATTTCTCTTTCGTGCCTCTATTTTAGTTCATGAGGAAGTAGTAGTTAATTCATGATCTTTTTAAGTTGGACAAGCTTCACCCCGGGTTTGCATGTCTAATGTGCAAACCCATAATACGAGAAGGAACTGGCAAAGAGTGCGCCCGGCTCAAAATTAATATAACAAACAAACCCTCCTTCACGCTTTGTTCATGAGAAATCAGAAAACTTTGGCAGTGATAAACAAAGGAGATTAAGAGGATGTGATCGTCCTCATTCGGGAGCCGTTCCTCGAAACTTGTCCATCTCAAGAAGTGATTGAGTTGTCTGCTAGCATTCGTTGACGGAACATGCATAATCTGAAAATAATAATTATTACCTCTGTTTTTAAAACCAAGAGCTCTGGTACATGTTTTGTCTTTTTTTCCGACCACGGGTTTTCAACCTTGCCAACAAAAGCCAAGGTTCGAGAGTCTCCACCTTCTTTTAAAGCACCAACTATTAAGAGCATGATTGTCATTCTGAGTGTAATGTGCATTGTCCCAAAGTAGCATTGTCTTTTGCATGATTATGATATCGTTTATTCTAAAATTATTGTATCTAGTCATCACTTAAACCTTGGAGGTGCCCCTGCATTTATGTTTTGCTTCACTAAAGGGGGCAAGCGAGATATCACTTTATCATATTTGCACACCATGCTCATTACAAATCTATTTGATGTTTCAGTATCATATTGTAAAACTTTCAGTTCTTCGTGATTTTCTCATGAGGCAACTTAATTACTATAGATTCATTGTCTCAGTAAGCTTTTGTCATATGACTATGAAAAATCCTTATATGGTTAATAGCATGTCACCACAGAAATTATTCTTGTTATCATTTACCTACTCGAGGACGAGCAGGAATTAAGCTTGGGGATGTTGATACGTCCAAAACGTATCTATAATTTCTGCTTGCTCCATGCCTGACGAGAGGGCATCCCATTAGTGCAAGAGCCTGGGGAGAAGGTGGCACCAGCGCTTGGGCTGGTGTCACAGCAGCAGCAATGGCAGCCAGAGGCTCTGGAGCCTCCGAACTGCCAGAAGGTGCGACAGGGATTGGTGGCTCCCGAGCCTACTGGCCCACAGAGGGAGACTCCTCTTGAGGCCTCCCCGCCGTGCCTAGGGGAGTTTGCTCCGTCCCTGTGGGGTGCGGGGTAACCTCCCCTGTCCGCGTCTGGCCTATTGGGGAGCGTAGTATTTCAAAAAAAATTACCTACGATCATGCAAGATCTATCTAGGAGAAGCATAGTAACGAGCGGGGAGAGTGTGTCCACGTACCCTCGTAGACCGAAAGCGGAAGCGTTTAGTAACGCGGTTGATGTAGTCGAACGTCTTCGCGATATCATAGCAAGTGTATGGAACGTCTTCGCGGAAGAGTTAATAGGTTAGTCCAAATATGATCAAAAGTGTATGGAAGTGTATAAATATCATAGCAATATCACCCAAAAGAGGCATGGAGCAAGCAGAAATTATAGATACGTTTTGGACGTATCAACATCCCCAAGCTTAATTCCTGCTCGTCCTCGAGTAGGTAAATGATAACAAGAATAATTTCTATGGTGACATGCTATTAACCATATAGGACTTTTTATAGTCACATGACAAAAGCTTACTGAGACAATGAATCTATAGTAATTAAGTTGCCTCATGAGAAAATCACAAAGAACTGAAAGTTTTACAATATGATACTGAAACGTCAAATAGATTTGTAATGAACATGGTGTGCAAATATGATAAAGTGATATCTCGCTTGCCCCCTTTAGTGAAGCAAAACATAAATGCATGGGCACCTCCAAGTTTTAAGTGATGACTAGATACAATGATTTCAAAATAAACGATATCACTATCATGCAAAAGACAATGCTACTTTGGGACAATGCACATTACACTCAGAATGACAATCATGCTCTCAGTAGTTGGTGCTTTAAAAGAAGGTGGAGACTCTCGAACCGTGGCTTTTGTTGGCAAGGTTGAAAACCCATAGTCGGAAACAAAGACAAAACATGTACCAGAGCTCTTGGTTTTAAAATAGAGGTAATAATAATTTTTTAGATCATGCATGTTTCGTCAACGAATGCTAGCAGACAACTCAATCACTTCTTGAGATGGACAAGTTTCGAGGAACGGCTCCCGAATGAGGACGATCACATCCTCTTAATCTCCTTTGTTTATCACTGCCAAAGTTTTCTGATTTCTCATGAACAAAGCATGAAGGAGGGTTTGTTTGTTATATTAATTTTGAGCCGGGCGCACTCAATGCCAGTTCCTTCTCGTATTATGGGTTTGCACATTATACATGCAATCCCGGGGTGAAGCTTGTCCAACTTAAAAAGATTATGAATTAACTACTACTTCCTCATGGACTTACAACAAAGGCACAAAATAGGAATGCTTTTCTTTGAATGATTTCGAGATGGTACATGCAAGTCTCCGTTAGGAATGGCAGGTAAATACCATGTAGGAAGGTATGGTGGACTCATATGGCATAACTGGTTTAAAAGAAGGTGGATGCACAAGCAGTCAGTCCGCTTAGTATAGGTGGAGGTTAGCAAAAGACTGGGAGCGACCAACTAAGAGAGCAATGACGGTCATAATCATGTAGAGCGACAAAGCAACATTGAATCAGGCATGGGAGTTATATCGCTACTCAGAAACAAAAGATCATCAAGGCTTGACAGACTTTCTTTACAGTCTTAAATATGCTTGAGCATACGCCAAGTCAATCAAAATAAATTCTTTGAAGGAAGATATTACTAAACCATACCACATCATAGGAAAACAAATCATGTTGGTACTCCAATAACACATTGGGAACCCCCCAGCTATTTGAGACTAACCATAAGAGAACATGAACTACTAAGCACCATTATGCACGTAGCATCTTTATCATAGACATATCAACCAATGCAATGGAAGCAAACTCTCTTAATAAGATAAGCATGATAAATAAAGAGAGTTCAAGCAACCAACTAAACGAAAGCTCTTTAAAAAGATAAGCATGAAAGTTAAGAGCTAAGCATGATAGTAGCTATTAGAAGACAAAGAACACACACATCAAGGATAGACATGAAAATTCTAGGTTATGTTCTAGGTAGAAGTGGAGCGTGTTTCTCTCCCACATAAAGAAAGCTGAGTTCCGACTCGTTATGAAAAGCTAAGGAAAACTAAAAAGGAAAACTAAAAGCAAGACGCTCCAAGCATAGCACATAACACGTGAAGTGATAAAAATATAGTGGAACGAAAGACGAACTGATAATGTTGATGGAGAAGGGGATGCACGGGGGCATCCCCAAGCTTAGACGCTTGAGTCTCCTTGAATATTTCTTGGGGGTGCATGGGGGCATCCCCAAGCTTGAGCGTTTGACACTCCTGAATCTTTTTATCATCTTCCCTCGCACACTTGAAAACTCCCTTCATACATAACTCATCATAATCTGATTAGCGAGGTTAGTACCCATAATAAAATAATTGTTCCTTGCTGGAAATAAAGATATTCTTGAAAGTCTACTGTTTCTCAAGATTGCCAAAAGGTTTTTGCAAAGAAAAAGCAAGCTCTAGGTTTGCAAAATGAAGGAAAGGCAAAACAGGACAGAATCTGTGAAAAACAGAATAACAGGTAGTAAATGATTTTTTCGGGGCACTTCTGCAACTCTAATCAAAAAACTCAGAACAGACGCACGAAAGAAAATTATATAGAGCATGCTGTCGAAAAAATTCAGACCAAAAAGATGATCTGGTGATTTTATACGAATTTTTCTATCCAAGGACACAATCTGTTTCCTGGACAGCACGTCACAACTTTTGAACTTTCTTGCAATCAGAGGCTATACTTGGCACAAAATTGAAAAGCAAAGATACAATGATGATGCTACTGTAGTAACAACAATCAAGACACAACAAAAGCAAAATTTTATTCATGTGGGCTGCCTCCCAAAAGCGCTTTCTTTTATGCCTTTAAGCTAGGCATAATGCATAGAGATCAAGTTTTATCAAGAGTAAAAGAATAGCTAGCCCGTGTAACGGACTCAAAAGGTAACTTAATCTTCTTTCGAAGGAAGTGTTCCATCCCTTTCTTGAGAGGAAACTGGAATTTTATATTCCCCTCTTTCATGTCAATGATAGCACCAACGGTGCGTAGAAAAGGACGTCCCAAAATAATTGGACAAGAAGGTTCACATTCAATGTCCATAATAGTAAAATCAACGGGAACATAGTTGTCATTGACAATGATAAGAACATCGTCGATCCTCCCCAAAGGTTTCTTTATGGAAGAATCAACGAGACGAACACCAAAAGAACAAGAATCAAAAGGTTTCAATTTAAGCATATCATATATTCTTTTGGGCATAACAGAGGTACTAGCACCAACATCACATAAAGCATAGCAAGAGAAGTTATTCAACTTAATTTTTATCATAGGATCCCAACCATCTTCTAGCTTTCTAGGTATGGAGGCTTCTACTCTAAGTTTCTCCTCCCTAGCTTTGATAAGAGCATTGGTGATATGCTCTGTGAAGGCAATGTTAAGCGTGCTAGTGTGGGGATCTCTAGACATCTAGTGCTAGTACGTATCACCTGCTCGTCGCGGAGGGCCTTCAGCTCCCCCTCCGCCATGCTGCAACGCTCCTTGGCAATCGCCGCATCGTCCAGCGCCGTGTCGCAAGCCGCGACGGCCTCGTCGGCCTCCTTCCTACTCTCCGCAGTGGCAGCCTCGGCCCGGCGCGAGGCCGACCTAACAGACATGTCGGCGTGGAGCCACCCCAAGATCAGCCTGATGCGCCCCGTCGCCGCGCACCTGTCGGGACCCTGGAGATCGGTCCGGAGCCGATCCAGCATAGTGTAGGCTTCCTCCATAGCCTTGGGCCTGACGAGAGGGCATCCCATTAGTGCAAGAGCCTGGGGAGAAGGTGGCACCAGCGCTTGGGCTAGTGTCACAGCAGCAGCAATGGTAGCCAGAGGCTCTGGAGCCTCCGAACTGCCAGAAGGTGCGACAGGGATTGGTGACTCCGGAGCCTACTGGCCCACAGAGGGAGACTCCCCTTGAGGCCTCCCCGCCGTGCCTAGGGGAGTTTGCTCCATCCCTGTGGGGTGCGGGGTAACCTCCCCTGTCCGCGTCTGGCCTGTTGGGGAGCATAGTATTTCAAAAAAATTACCTACGATCATGCAAGATCTATCTAGGAGAAGCATAGTAACGAGCGGGGAGAGTGTGTCCACGTACCCTCGTAGACCGAAACGGAAGCGTTTAGTAACGCGGTTGATGTAGTCGAACGTCTTCGCGATCCAACCGATCAAGTACCGAACACAGGGCACCTCCGCGATCTGCACACGTTCAGCTTAGTGATGTCCTCGTACTCTTGATCCAGTTGAGGCCGAGGGAGAGTTTCGTCAGCACGACGGTGTGGTGACGGTGATGATGAAGTTACCGACGCAGGGCTTCGCCTAAGCACTATGATGATATGACCGAGGTATGTAACTATGGAGGGGGCACCGCACATGGCTAAGAAATCAACTTGTGTGTCTATGGGGTGCCTCCTCCCCACGTATATAAAGGAGGGAGGGCTGAGGAGGGCCGGCCACAAGGGGCACGCACAAGGGGTGGAATCCTACTCCTAGTAGGAGTAGGTTCCCCCCTTTCCTAGTCCTAGTAGGAGAAAGAAGGGGGGGAAATCCCTAGTCCAATTCGGTTTGGGCTAGGGAGGGACGTGCCACACCTTGGTCTGCCTTCTCTCTTCCACCACTAGGCGCATGAGGCCCAATAACCTCCGGGGGGGTTCCGGTAACCCCCCCCCCCCGATACTTCAAAAATACCCGATACACCTCGGAACCATTCCAGTGTCCTAATATAACCTTCCAGTATATCAATCTTCATGTCTTGACCATTTCGAGACTCCTTGTCATGTCCGTGATCCCATCCGGGACTCCGAACAACCTTCGATACATCAAAACACATAAACTCATAATACCGATCATCATCGAATGTTAAGGGTGCGAACCGTACGAGTTCGAGAACTATGTAGACATGATCAAGACACATCTCCGGTCAATAACCAATAGCGGAACCTGGATGTTCATATTGGCTCCTACATATTCTATGAAAATCTTTTTCGGTCAAACCGCATAACAGCATACGTTGTTCCCTTTGTCATCGGTATGTTACTTGCCCGAGATTCAATCCTTGGTATCACCATACCTAGTTCAATCTCGTTACCGGCAAGTCTCTTTACTCGTTCCATAATACATCATCTCATGACTAACTCATTAGTTATTTGCTTGCAAGGCTTATTATGATGTGTATTACCGAGAGGGCCTAAAGATACCTCTCCGACACTCAGAGTGACAAATCCTAATCTTGATCTATGCCAACACCACAAACACTTTCGGAAACACCTGTAGAGCATCTTTATAATCACCCAGTTACATTGTGATGTTTGATAGCACATAAGGTGTTCCTCTGGTATTCGGGAGTTGCATAATCTCATAGTCAGAGGAACATGTATAAGTCATGAAGAAAGCAATAGCAGTAAAACTAAACAATCATAGTGCTAAGCTAACGGATGGGTCTTGTCCATCACATCATTCTCCTAATTATGTAATCCCGTTGATCAAATGACAACGCATGTCTATGGTTAGGAAACATAACCATCTTTGATTAATGAGCTAGCCTAGTAGAGCATACGAGGGATACTCTGTTTTGTCTATGTATTCACACATGTATCAAGTTTCCGGTTAATACAATTCTAGCATGAATAAAAGACATTTATCATGATATGTAAGGAAATATAAACAATAACTTTATTATTGCCTCTAGGGCATATTTCCTTTAGTCTCCCACTTGCACTAGAGTCAATAATCTAGATTACATAGTAATGATTCTAACACCCATGGAGTCTTGGTGATGATCATGTTTTGCTCATGGAAGAGGCTTAGTCAACGGATTTGCGACATTCAGATCCGTATGTATTTTGCAAATCTCTATCTCTCCCTCCTTGACTTGATCGCGAATGGAGTTGAAGCATCTCTTGATGTGCTTGGTTCTCTTGTGAAACCTGGATTCCTTCGCCAAGGCTATTGCTCCAGTGTTGTCACAAAAGATTTTCATTGGACCCGATGCACTAGGTATTACACCTAGATCGGATATGAACTCCTTCATCCCAACTCCTTCATTTGCTGCTTCCGAAGCAGCTATGTACTCCGCTGCACATGTAGATCCCGCCACGACGCTCTGCTTGGAACTGCACCAACTGACAGCTCCACCGTTCAACAAAAATGCGTATCTGGTTTGTGACTTAGAGTCATCTGGATCAGTGTCAAAGCTTGAATCCACGTAACCGTTTACGACGAGCTCTTTGCCACCTCCATAAACAAGAAACACATCCTTTGTCCTTTTCAAGTACATCAGGATTTTCATGCCCGTTGTCCACTGATCCACTCCTGGATTACTTTGGTACCTCCCTGCTAGACTTATAGCAAGGCCCACATCAGGTCTGGTACACAACATTGCATACATGATAGAACCTATGGCTGAAGCATAGGGAATGACTTTCATTTTCTCTCTATCTTCTGTAGTGGTCGGGCATTGAGTCTTACTCAACTTCACACCTTGTAACACAGGCAAGAACCCTTTCTTTGACTGATCCATTTTGAACTTCTTCAAAACTTTATCAAGGTATGTGCAATGTGAAAGTCCAATTAAGCGTCTTGATCTATCTCTATAGATGTTGATGCCCAATATATAAGCAGCTTCATCGAGGTCTTTCATCGAAAAATTCTTATTCAAGTATCCTTTTATGCTATCCAGAAGTTATATATCATTTCCAATCAACAATATGTCATGTACATATAATATTAGAAATGCTATAGAGCTCCCACTCACTTTCTTGTAAATACAGGCTTCTCCAAAAGTCTGTATAAAACCATATGCTTTGATCACCTCATCAAAGCGTATATTCCAACTCCGAGATGCTTGCACCAGTCCATAGATGGATCGTTGGAGCTTGCGCACTTTGTTAACACCATTTGGATCAATAAAACCTTCTGGTTGCATCATATACAACTCTTCCTTGAGATATCCATTAAGGAATGCAGTTTTGACTTCCATTTGCCAGATTTCATAATCATAAAATGCGGCAATTGCTAACATGATTCGGACAGACTTAAGCATCACTACGGGTGAGAAAGTCTCATCGTAGTCAACTCCTTGAACTTGTCGAAAACCTTTTGCAACAACTCGAGCTTTGTAGACAGTAACATTACCATCAGCGTTGGTCTTCCTCTTAAAGATTCATTTATTTTCAATGGCTTCCCGATCATCGGGCAAGTCAACCAAAGTCCACACTGTGTTCTCATACATGGATCCCATCTTGGATTTCATGGCCTCAAGCCATTTTGCGGAATCTGGGCTCATCATTGCTTGCTCATAGTTCGTAGGTTCATCATGGTCTAGTAACATGACTTCCAAAACAGCGTTACTGTACCACTCTAGTGCGGTACGTACTCTGGTTTACCTATGAGGTTCAGTAGTAACATGATCTGAAGTTTCATGATCATCATCATTAGCTTCCTCACTGATTGGTGTATGAATCATTGGAACTAGTTTCAGTGATGAACTTCTTTCCAATTCGGGAGAAGGTACAATTACCTCATCAAATTCTACTTTCTTCCCACTCACTTCTTTCGAGAGAAACTCCTTATCTAGAAAGAATCCATTCTTAGCAACGAATATCTTGCCTTCAGATGTGTGATAGAAGGTGTACCCAACAGTCTCCTTTGGGTATCCTATTAAGACACATTTCTCCGACTTGGGTTCGAGCTTATCAGGTTGAAGCTTTCTCACATAAGCATCGCAGCCCCAAACTTTAAGAAACGACAACTTGGGTTTCTTACCAAACCACAGTCCATAAGGTGTCGTCTCAACGGATTTAGATGGTGCCCTATTTAATGTGAATGTAGTTGTCTCTAAAGCATAACCCCGAAACGATAGTGGTAAATCCGTAAGAGACATCATAGATCGCACAATATCTAATAAAGTACGGTTACGACGTTCGGACACATCATTACGCTGTGGTGTTCCAGGTGGCGTGAGTTGTGAAACTATTCCAGATTGTTTCAAATGAAGACTAAACTTGTAACTCAAATATTCGCCTCCATGATCAGATCGTAGCAACTTTATTTTCTTGTCACGATGATTCTCTACTTCCATCTGAAATTCTTTAAACTTTTCAAATGTTTCAAACTTGTGTTTCATCTTGTAGATATACCCATATCTTCTCAAATCATTTGTGAAGGTTAGAAAATAACGATACCAGCTGTCGTGGTTTTGTCATGGCGGATGTCCTAGCATAAGGACTTAGTCGTGGAGCCATCGCTACGGGTTAGCTTAAAGGGGTTAAAGCGGACAAAGGACGCAAGGGATTTTTATACTAGTTCGGCCCCTTACGATGAAGGTAAAAGCCTACGTCTAGTTGTTGTGGTATTGCTGGGGTTTCGATGACCAGGGAGCGAATCCGCTTTGCCTGTGTCTCGAACTGTTGTCTGTTGTCCTTGAACCGCCGCTGGGTCGTCCCTTTATATACACAGGATGACGCCCGGCCGGCTAACAGAATCCCGAGGCCGGCTCAACATGCCCGGCTCGGTCTCTACCTCCCTTATCTTAAAATACAAGTTACACACCGTATGGCGGTTTATGTCTACGGGCCTTAATACCATTTGGGCCCTGGGCCTTTTAGTCTTCTATAATAAAATGCCATATTCTATGTCTTGACGGGCTTC
The DNA here is from genome assembly GCA_902687465.1 of Secale cereale. NCBI lineage: Eukaryota > Viridiplantae > Streptophyta > Magnoliopsida > Poales > Poaceae > Secale > Secale cereale. The sequence goes on from LR738710.1 coordinate 635,413,393, forward strand.
AATAGGAGTAATTCATCATAGGCATAAACCGGCCCCTCCTGGGCGGTTTATACCTAGTAGTTATATCCCTAACATTAGGCCCAGATTGATTTGAACCTGTTCATGTCAATCTTCAGCACTTCGAGAAAATCTTGTCTTCTGTGCCTTCAAATGACCTTGTAAACTGCCCTGACATCATCTTCCAGGATCATGTTAATCCTCCATGACGTCACATGTTCATTTAAAACATGTATATGCTTTAACCTTTATTTAATAATCCTCCGAAGACCGAGGCGACAGCTCCGCCCTATATCCATTTTTCGGGCTCCTTGATTCCCGCGCCTGCCGTTTATCCGTTCGGCTTATAAATAGAGCGATGGGTCCCTTTCTGTTTTCTCCCCTTGCCTCTTCCCTCTCCTTCTTCCTCGCGCCTCCTCAGTGCCCGAGCGCCGCCACCGCCGTCGACCTTCGTGTCTGCTCCAACACAGGCCGCTGCATCAACCTATTTTGACCAGAGTCCCGCCGGCGCGCCTCCGCATCCGACAGCTCCGGTAAGTCCTTTCTTTGCTCCTCCTATAGATCTCATTAGGGCTTTTTCTGCGAGTTCATCAAAGCTACTGTGCTGTTCTTCCCTGTTCTTCTTCATGGCTTTGATGGCAAGTGCAGATCTGATGCTTTTGTACGCGGTTGTAACGATAACCCTCCTTTCTTGTCCTTAGCACGCTCGTCCTTTAAAGTAATCACCATCTAGGTCTGATGAACTGTTGCAGTACTTGTTCAACTTAGGTATGAATATAACTGAATTTATTGACACGCTGTAGATCTGTAATTCTGCTGCTGATTAGTGAAACTTGTTTTTCCATCATTTAGTTACTTTAGATCTACATCTTTCGTGCCTCCATTGGCAGTTTAACATTTCGAAAAATCATAATCCGGTAGGTAGCATTAGGCCCCACTTAAACCGCCGTTTCAGCCATCTTTAGATTGCTTCCAATATCTAACTCCAGTTTAATATTGTGCATATACCTCAATACCTATCGACGTTTTATAGCTGTCAACCATGAATCATAAACCGGCCTTTTAGCTGTAATTTCAGCTTTTCATTTGAAATGGCCAAGCAATTTTATTCCTCTAACTGGGTTCCGTCCCGGGTTACTGCAGAAGACCTAAACGGTTTAGTTGAGGTTGGCGCTTTAGCCAAGAAGGATGTTATCCACTGGAGAGTCCCTGGTCCAGAAAATCCTCCTTAACCCAAAGACGGAGAAGTAGTTGTGTTCGTTGATCACCTGGCCCGAGGGTTTAGCCCTCCCGGATCAAAATTATTTCATGACGTGCTTGCTAGTTTCCAACTCCACCCTCAAGATATTGGACCCAACTATGTGTCCAATATTTGCAACTTTCAAGTATTCTGCGAAGCTTATCTGCAAGAGGAACCCACAGTTGAACTGTTTAGGGACTTCTTCCATCTGAACCGCCATACGGAATTTACGGATGGACCCAATACCGAACTTGGTGGGATGTCAATACAGAAGAGAAAAGATGTCAGCTTCCCCCATGCCAAGCATCATAGTCATCCCAAGGACTGGAATCAGACTTGGTTTTACTGCCGGGATACCTCTCCTGCTGATGAGAATCCTCTGCTGGGCTACCGTCCTCACCGGCTTTCTAATACTCATCCTTTTCCACAACGGCTTAGCGCCAAGGAGAGATCCAAGTATGCACCACAGCTTTCAAAGCTTGTGGCCTTTACTGCAAATGGCTTGGCAGGCATTGACTTTGTTTGTTGCTGGATCTCCTGGAGCATTTTGCCCCTAAGCTGGTGCTCTGATTTGATGTGTGAGTATACAGGGGACCAAAAAGGCCCTCAACAACATACTGAGGTTTTGCTGACAGAAAATGAAATCAATGAATCTATTAAGAAAATACTGGATGAATCGGTGGCTGCCTGTAACAAGACAGGGCTGGCTCCCTTCTGTGAATCCAATAAATCGCCAGCTGTAAGTATCTTATAACCTTTTTGCTTGATTTCAATCCTTTAAGTATCCTTTCTAAAACTCCTCAATCTCTGACAGGGCGATGATCCGTTCTGGAAGAAGAAAGCACAAGATAAACCGGTAAAGGTATCTCACCCCAAGACCAAGGCTATAAAGAAGACTGTCAAGAAGAAAACTGTTGAACCATCCGAGTTAAACATTGATGATGATGATGTAGATAAACCAGAATAGGAGGTAGAACTTGACTCTCTTGGCTCCCTTTTCGTGCACCTCATTGACAATGGTTATATTCAGGAAAACGCTGAAGGCAACCAAGCTGACGATGCAGAGGTAATTATCCTTTCCTCCGGTTCAGATCCTCTGCTAGCACAGAAAATCCGTCAAGCAAACCAGAAAGTAATATTTTCTCACCCTTTATCTTACTTGGACCCAAACTTTCTTTTGAAGAAGCAGCAACATGAAGCTCGTCGCACAACCCAGCACAGCGGCCAAGTAATCACTTCCACCGGTTTACTGAATACTCCGACCCGGAAGCGCCGCTTAGAGGTCTTATATATACCTGATGTTCTTTATCCCAAAGCGGGCCATTTCCGACAGCCTCTTAATCCGTCTGATTCAAATTATCAGGAAACCCCTCATTCATCGTCCGGCGAGTCAACGGCCACACAACTTCCACCCCTCAAGACAGTTCCTGGGTGAGCTTTTATTTTACTATTAACTTTTATGTTTATTCCATGCACTAACTTTTACCTTATCTTTCTTAGTAGGCCAAAACCAGTAAGAAGGCCAAATTGAGTAAACCGGCTGATGGTGATGTAATCCCTGAACCGGAAAAAACTCCAGAACCGGCAGAAGGAAATGCTGACGCCATGCACGATGATCCACCGTCACCGGATCATGATATTTTTGCAGAACAAGAAATGGCACCAATGGACCATGGTGACAAACAAAACAACCCAGTCTGAGCCAGTGATAAACCATCAAGCCCAGCCAAAGCTGCTGCTGACACAACAGAATATGTTATGATTACTGGTTTTGGCCACACCACTTCTGGCGAGCCCGTCGCTTTGTCAAAGCATAGCGCCAAGGAGGATATTACTGGTATGGACAAGGGCAAGTGGAATGCCGATTTTTCAAGCTATGCTCACCTCAGCGCCCAGGGCCTTCACTCCGGATATCTAAATCGGTTGTATACAAGACGTGAATATGAAGCCGGTTTAGTGAGATTAATGAAGGAACGATATGAGGTAAATGTTGCTTGACTTCTGCAATATTGTTTCTCTTTTCGTCAAACTCCTTGTATCAGCTCCAGTGTAGCCCCCAAGGGCCGGTTTATCTCTTCAAGATGAACCGGGACTTTAGAACACCAAATTTGTAGTTTTTCCCCAGCGTAGCCCCCAAGGGCCGGTTTATCTTTTCAAGATGAACCGAGACTTTTTGTCCTGTAACTTTTTTTAAACCAATGTGCATTAGCCCACAAGTGCCAGGAACAATACTTGTATTGAGCTTGGGACTTGTAAAAAACTTCTGATAATAGCAAATATGAATTAGCCCCCAAGAGCCAAGTGTATAACTTGTTATGTGCTTGGGACTTCCAATATAATTCGCCAACTAATGATATGCACGTCTCCTTATAGGCTGAGTCAGAAGGAATCTCAAACCGCCGACCTTCAAGAAAACCTTAAGTTCCAGCAAGGAGCAACCTCCAAAGCCAAGGATGAGTTGAGTAGCGCTTTGACAACTATAGCAAAACTAAAAGAAGACTTCCAGAAGGAGCAGCCGGATGGGGATACAGAAAAATCCGCTTTGAAGATGAGGGCTGATGGTGTAGAAGCCGCCTTGAAACCGGTGGCAGAAGAACTATCTGGCCTGAAGCGTCAAATAAATGCCATGACCACTGCTGTCTTTGGTAAGTACCCTTATTATAAACTCTCAATATGTATTATCCCATAGACTGCCGGTTTAACAATAGTTGCAATAATGCAGGAAAACGCACTGCCCATTTAGGCTTTGATATGCAGAAGAAGTTCAAGGCTGCCTATACACTTATAGAACAAACTTTATACCGGTGCGCAGCGAATCATTTGTACTGCCACTCACAACAAACCGCCCCCAACTTTGATCAAGGAATCCCTAGAAAAGTTGTCAGTGTTGCCCGCCCGGTTTGAAGAACTGAAGAGATCGGCTGCAAGGGCAGGTGCCCTGACCGCATTGACCCGGGTGAAGGCATGGGTACCTGATCTTGATCCAGCTGATGTGGGAAACGGTTATCCAAGCTTGAAGGAAGACGAGTCAGAATTTAATAATGATGATCTTCGAGCGTTGATGAAAGAGATGCGCCCCTTGGCCAACAAGTTAGCTGAAGAAGTTGATCTTTCCCACTACCAGTCGGTTTATGATGCTGACAACAAATGGGTTAGAGCACCAATTCATGAGGTGGAAGATCTCATCCCGCCCGTCCGTAAGCACACTTACGCCCCTGATGTTGATCCCTCCATGCTTATAAGCGATGAAGCTGTATTCAAAGCCCTAACTGGGATCAACTGGGCAACTGTTGACTTCCAGCCACTGGGCGGAGAAGAAGAGGGGACGACATAGGATGACCCACAGCCATCAAGCCGGCCCAGCGAGGAATCATGAACCGGGAGCCGGTTTGGCCTTCTTGCCTACCATACTTTGCCGGAAGAACAGTTTATTCTTTTGGGCCGTGAAATGCCTTGTAATAGGCTAGTTGAAACACTTGGTCTGCTATGCCATCGTGCATATTACTTTTGCATGACATTATTAATCAGCCATCATTATAATATCCCTGCTTATCCTTTTGAGCAGCTTTATCTAACCTGCTTCTGCATAAACCAAGTTTGAAGTGTCCTGGCGGTTTATCGCCGGACGGGTCATAATGCCCAAGCACATGACCTAGGTTTATAACACAGGCTGTATTTTGAAATAAGTAAATGTGAAATAAATCATACCTGTGATATTGAATCACATCGTTGGTTTTACCAACTTTTGTAGTAAGGGTGATAATCCCAAATCGTGAGTATTGATTACTCCTGCAACACTTTGCCAGTTTATGATAAAACCATACCGGGTTGTGATAAACATCGGTTTATTTGATGATAGTGACTTATAGTCAACAATTAGGCCGAGTCAATGAACATCGGTTTAACATAAAAATGTGATGTAACTCGCAAAAGGCAAAAATCTTGTAAAAATAAGAAACCATGCAAGGCTTTTTATGGGCTGCCAGGCCTAAATTCGAGGCTTTTCATGGGCTGTCAGGCCACTGAGTTAAACCATTTCACAAAGCCTGTTAAGATGGACCTCGCATTAACCAATCGTCGTTTTAACGTTGACAAGTTCAGGGTCTGTATAAGATTGACTTGTCAAACGTTCGACGGGTCATACCAGGTTTACCTGGACGGAGTGACTTACTTGATGCAGGCAGGTTAACCCGGGGTTTTAGGTGAATACACATGGCTTCCAAGCCTGGCTTGATAGCCTATTACAAGGGCCTTAAAAACTCTTTGTCGATGTGCAACAAGAGCCCCCAAGTAACATTGTGAGCTGTGCTCAATGGGTGCCTATGTTTGAGTTGTGCTATGCATCAAACTCTCTATTGCCCCTTATCATCATGTTGGCTTGATAGCCGGATTACCGAAGTAACCAGAGTTGTGCTCTTATGATAACATTGGCTTCATAGCCAGTTCAAGAGGGTAGTGAGGACTCCGTTTCATAAAGAGAATCCCCCATGTAACAAACTCTTATGGAGAAAACAGCAGAGGCCCCGCTTTAGCAGGGATGCTGGTTTATTATATTGATAATAATATATACATTGTGAAAATATGTACATAAAGGGAGCCTATGGCTCAGGTGTAGTAAGGCCGAAGATGATAAATGTTCCACAGCTGCTAGGTCTCCTCCTCCGATGTGAGTGAGTCCTTGTATTCTCGAACGTCGACGAGGTAGTATGACCCGTTGTGCAGATTCTTGCTGGCTACAATGGGTCCTTCCCAAGGCAGGGATAGCTTGTGCATATCAGTCTGGTCCTGGATGAGCCGGAGCACTAGATCGCCTTCTTGAAAAGTTCTGGTTCTAACCCGGCGGATGTGATATCGACACATATCTTGCTGGTAAATCACCGACCGAGCAGCTGCAATGTCACGTTGCTCGTCTAACCGGTCCAGTGCTTCTTGCCGTGCCTTCTCGTTGTCAGCTTCAACATAAGCCGCCACACGAGGTGAATCATGACGGATGTCACTAGGGAGAACTGGCTCTGCCCCGTAAACCATGAAAAAAGGCGTGTAACCCGTAGATCTATTGGGCGTGGTATTGATGCTCGATAACATGGAAGGTAACTCCTCCACCCAACAACCCGGCGTCCTCTGTAAGGGAACCATAAGCTGGGGCTTGATGCCTCTCAGGATCTCTTGATTGGCTCTCTCAGCTTGACCATTAGATTGAGGGTGAGCCACTGGGGATACGTCAAGCCGGATGTGCTCTCGTTGACAAAATTCTTTCATAGCCCCCTTGGAAAAATTAGTGCCATTATCAGTTATAATGTTGTGTGGAAAGCCAAACTGAAAAATCACCTTCTTGATGAACTAAACCGCCGTGGCTGCATCACACTTGCTGACTGGCTCTGAGTCCACCCACTTAGTAAATTTATCAACCGCCACCCAAAGATGGGTATTCTTATCCAGAGATCTCTTAAAGGGCCAACCATGTCTAGCCCCCAAGTCGCAAACGGCCAAGTGATTGGAATCATCCTCAATTCTTGAGCTGGTACATGAGCACGCCTTGAAAATTTCTGACAGGCATCACACTTTTTGACCAAGTCTTCAGCATCAGCATGAGCCGTGAGCCAATAGAAACCGTGGCGAAAAGCTTTAGCTACCAAGGATTTTGAACCGGCGTGGTGACCACAATCTCCTTCGTGGATATCACGCAGAATTTCACGGCCTTCATCTAGAGATACGCAACGCTGAAACGCCCCTGTTACACTGCAATGATGTAATTCTCCATTGACGATAGTCATTGACTTCGACCGCTGGGTTATCTGCCTGGCCAAGATTTCCTCCTTTGGTAATTCACCTCGGTTCATATACGCCAAATATGGGACTGTCCAATCTGGGATAGCATGAAGAGCCGCTACCAACTGAGCCTCCAGATCAGGAACAGCCAAGTCCTCCTTTGAAGGTAACTTAACCGACGGGTTATGCAAGGCATGCAGAAAAACATTAGGTGGAACCGGTTTACGTTGGGAACCCAAACGGCTTAATGCATCCGCTGCTTCATTCTTTCGCCGATTTACATGGTCCACCTGATAACCCTTGAAGTGTCCAGTGGCAATATCCACCTCTCGATGATATGCTGCCATGAGCGGGTCCTTGGAATCGCAAGTACCAGATACCTGTTGAGCCACCAGATCTGAGTCACCAAAGCACTTAACCCAGCTTAGATTCATCTCCTTAGCCATTCGAAGAACATGGAGGAGAGCCTCATATTTAGCTGCATTATTAGTGCAAGTGGACATTAAACGAAGAGCATAACAAAATTTATCACCTCATGGGGAAGTTAATACGACTACAGTCCCCGAGCCCTCCAATTGCCTGGATCCATCAAAGTGAATAGTCTAGTATGTATGATCCGGCTTTTCTTCCGGTGCCTGTAACTCCGTCCAATCATTGATGAACTCTACAAGTGCTTGGGACTTGATTGCAGTACGAGGCACATATTTTAACTCGTGAGGTTCAATCTCAATGGCCCACTTGGCAACCCGGCCAGTTGCTTCTCTGTTTTGGATTATATCTCCCAGAGGGTCAGACCTAACCACAGTGATGGGATGACCCTGAAAATATTGCTTAAGCTTTCGGCTTGCCATAAAGACGCCATACACCAGCTTCTGCCAATGCAGATACCCCTTCTTAGACTCAATAAGCACCTCGCTAATGTAGTAAACCGACCGTTGAACCGGATATTCCTTGCCAGCCTCCTTGCGCTCCACTAGAATGGCGACGCTGACAGCCCGGGCATTAGCAGCCACATACACTAACAGCGGCTCATTATCGACTGGAGCAGCAAGGACAGGTGGCTCTGCCAACTACTTCTTCAAGTCCTCAAACGCTGCATTAGCAACATCACTCCAGACAAAATTGTCTGACTTTTTCATCATCTGGTAGAGAGGGATAGCCTTTTCTCCCAATTGGTTGATAAACCGGCTCAGCGCTGCAATGCGGCCTACCAGATGTTGAACATCATTAATACACGCCGGTTTAGCCAATGACGTAATAGCTTTAATCTTCTCAGGATTAGCTTCAATTCCCCTGTTTGACACCAGAAACCCTAAGAGCTTGCCTGCCAGTACACCAAAAACGCACTTGGCCAGAATAAGCATCATTTTATAAACCCGGAGATTATCAAAAGTTTCCCTCAAGTCATCTATCAATGTTTCCTCCTTTCTGGATTTTACCACAATGTTATCCACATATGCATGAACATTACGCCCAATCTGTTTATGAAGACAATTCTGCACGCAGCGCTGATAAGTCGCATGGGCACTCTTGAGCCCAAAGGGCATAGATACATAGCAGAAGGCTCCAAGGGGAGTTATGAAAGTCGTCTTCTCCTGGTCCTTAACTATCATCTTGATCTGATGATAGCCGGAATACGCATCTAGAAAACTCAAACGCTCACAACCCGTCGTAGCATCAATGATTTGATCAATACGAGGGAGAGCAAAGGGATCAGCTGGATAAGCCTTATTCAAATTTGTGTAATCCACACACATACGCCAAGTGCCATTCTTCTTGAGTACTAGCACCATATTAGCCAACCACTCAGGATGAAACACCTCCACAATAAACCCAGCTGCCAAGAGCCTGGCTACCTCTTCACCAATGGCTTTGCACCTTTCTTCATTGAAGCGGCGGAGAAACTGTTTGACCGGTTTAAACTTGGGATCAACATTAAGAGTGTGCTCAACGAGTCCTCTCGGTACACCTGGCATGTCAGAAGGTTTCCATGCGAAGATGTCCCGGTTCTCATGGATGAACTCGATGAGCGCGCTTTCCTATTTCGGATCTAGGTTAGCGTTGATGCTAAATTGCTTAGATGAATCACTAGGAACAAAATCAACTAGCTTAGTTTCATCAGCCGATTTAAACTTCAAGACCGGATCATGCTCTGTAGTTGGCTTCTTCAAAGGAGACATATCTGCTGGATCAACATTGTCTTTGTAAAACTTCAATTCCTCTGTTGCACAAACCGACTCAGCATAGGCTGCATCACCTTTTCACACTCCAAAGCAATCTTACGGCTCCCATGTACTGTGATGGTCCCCTTATGACCTGGCATTTTGAGCTGCAGATAAACATAACAGGGCCTTGCCATGAACTTAGCGTAAACCGGCCGTCCAAACAGGGCATGATATGGGCTCTTGATTTTTACCACTTCAAAGGTCAGTGTCTGTGATCTTGATTCATGCTCATCTCCAAAGGTAACCTCCAGATCTATCTTGCCAACTGGATACGCTGATTTACCACATACTACACCATGGAAGACAGTGTGTGACGGTCTGAGTTTTTTATCTGTTAAACCCATGCGACGGAAGGTTTCATAATAAAGGATGTTGATGCTGCTCCCTCCGTCCATGAGCACCTTGGTGAACTTATACCCCCAACCTGAGGTGCCACCATTAGTGCCAGCTGACCCAGATTATCAACCTGGGGCGGATGATCCTCACGGCTCCACACAATGGGCTACTCCGACCAGCGTAAATAACGAGGCACCGCCGGTTCAACGGATTGCACCACCCTTTTATAAACCTTCTGATCCCGCTTACACAGGCTAGTGGTGAAGACATGATACTACCCACTATTCAACTGCTTCGGGTTGCTTTGATAACCTGATTGTTGCTGCTGATGATTCCCCTGATGATTATAACCACCTTGGCTGCCTTGACTGCCCTGATTACTGTGTCCACTCTGATTGCCTTGGAATCCTGAGCCAGAGCCTCCATCGTGATAACCCGGCCCATGAGAACCAGGCCCTGAACCGTCGGACGGTCCATGATCATATTGAAAACGATCTGAATTTTTGAACTCCCGCAGAATAAAGCAATCCTTCCAGAGGTGGGTAGCTGGTCTTTCCTTTGTCCCGTGCCAAGGGCAAGGCAGATTCATCTGGCGCTCAAGGTTGATATTTGATCCTCCGCTCCACGGGGGTGGCTTACCTTAACGACGCTCACCGTCATTCTGCGTACTAGTGTTAGCCACAAAATCCAAATTATTATCCGCTTTACGCTTACCGTTGTATCCATGGCTCGCCGGATTAGGCTGCGGCGCTTTACCATTCTTCTTTCCCTTTCCCCACTTTTCGTCATCAGACTCTGTATCATTGGTAGTATCAGAATCGGCGTACTTCACTAGAGCTGTCATGAGAGTCCCCATGTCATCGCAGTGACATTTGAGCCGTCCCAACTTCAACTTCAGAGGCGTGAACCAGCAATTGCCTTCCAATGTCAAGACTTGTGTGTCAGGGTTGATGCGGTCTGATGAATGTAGGATCTGTGAAACCCGGCGCACCAAATGACTTGTTGATTCGTTCTCTCCTTGGACACAGGCAGCTAAGTCCACAATTGACATGGGTTGCTTGCATGTATCTTCGAAATTCTGGATAAACAGGCGCCTTAACTCGGCCCATGACCCGATGGAATTAGCTGGCAAACTTTTCAACCAAGTACGAGCCGTTCCTTCCAACATCATGGTGAAGTACTTAGCACACGCCGCATCGTCCACATCCAGGATCTCCATCGCCATCTCATAGCTTTCAACCCACGCCTTGGGGGGTAAATCAGCAGTATAATTGGGCACCTTCCGCGGTTCTTTGAAATCCTTAGGCAGCCGCACATTACGTAAAGCGGGGGTGAGGCACGGCACTTCCAAAGAGCTGGAAGAAACTCCTGGTTCCATCGTGGTGGTTGGACGAACCAGGGTAAGGTGACGGGTTGTATATTGTGCTGCTAACCCGGCTTCTCGACGCTGTCTTCCCTGATCCACCATATCCTGAGCATTTGCACCACCACCTGTCGGGTTATCCCCCCGAGGCGGGTTATGGTTCCGCGCACTGCTGGACATGGTCGGCTCATCAATATGACTGTTGTAACTCCGGCTTGGGTGGGGGTGGAATGGATCCTCTCGTGGCTGTAGGAATAGGCCTGCTGCTGAGTCAAAGCTGTCTGAAGGAACTCCCTAGCCCGTCGCGTCTCCACCGCTATGGGGGATTCAACTTCGATTGGAAGGGCTGCCAATCATGATGCCACTACGACTATGTTATCCAAGAGGTTGGAGTAATGACCCGGAGGCGTCGGTACACGCTTTGATGGAATGATCTGATGAGGCGGATCCGTTGCCTGCGGCTGGACCGATGCCCCCGTTCCAGGTGCTTCTGCCCGGTTTACCCCTGGTTGATTACTGGTTCCTGCTCCAGGCGTGCTAAAGAGATTCCTTGCCTCATAAACCGGAGGTAGGCGAGACTAGTACCATCTCCTCATTACATCATTTGACGCGTTCTGATCCAACATGAGCCGATAAGCCTGAGCATCTAACTCGTCCTGCTTAGCTGCCATCCTCGCATTTTCAGCTGCCAGATCTTCCTTGGCTTGATCTATCTGACCTTTTACCTTGGCAACTTCTGTGTCATGCTGCTCCTTGTCTATCTGGCTTACCTCCGCGGTTAACAGCGCTGTCAAAATATCGAATAAACCGGACAGGACCTGAGCCGGCGGTTGCACAGGGCCTCCTGCCCCAGCCGATGCTGCCGCCGCTAAACCGAATGTCAGCGCTGCTGCGGCCGAAGAGTGTTGCACGGACTGTGATCCGTCCATGAAGACTGCAACCCGGCTCGGTGGATCGAGGGGGTCCGGAATACTGTCACCGTCGGAACAGCCCCCAAACCGGCCATCCTGCAGTAGGTACAAAGACTCAGTCTCTCCGGTAGATGACTCATCGCCAGAATAAACAACGGTCTCACCACTAGATTCCGATCTATTTTCAACTTTTGCTCCGTGGACCACTCCCACAAAGACACGCTTCACGGTAGGCCGAACCCGTGCAGGTTTCGCACGCTGAGTCGACTCGATGATGTTGGTGCAAATGTCCGGCTCAGGGCCCGGTTCGCCGATCTTGCCAATGAAGACGTGGATGCCGCCGAAGGGGACCCGGTACCCGTACTCGATTGAGTCGGCCTCAGGGCCCCAGCCTGCGTCGTCGATGTAGATCTTGCCGCGACGACTCTTAGTCATCCGGCCCACTGCATAGCCCTTGAGCCCTTCAAAGTTGCCCTCTAAGAACTCGAAACCATCATGAGATAGCCCCACGGTGGGCGCCAACTGTCGTGGTTTTGTCACGGTAGATGTCCTAGCATAAGGACTTAGTCGTGGAGCCATCGCTATGGGTTAGCTTAAAGGGGTTAAAGCGGACAAAGGACGCAAGGGATTTTTATACTAGTTTGGCCCCTTACGATGAAGGTAAAAGCCTACGTCTAGTTGTTGTGGTATTGCTAGGGTTTCGATGACCAGGGAGTGAATCCGCTTTGCCTGTGTCTCGAGCTGTTGTATGTTGTCCTTGAACCGCCGCTGGGTCGTCCCTTTATATACGCAGGATGACGCCCGGCCGGCTTATAGAATCCCGAGGCCGGCTCAACGTGCCCGGCTCAGTCTCTACCTCCCTTATCTTACAATAAAAGTTATACACTGTATGGCGGTTTATGTCTACGGGCCTTAATACCTTTTGGGACCCTGGGCCTTTTAGTCTTCTATAATAAAATGTCATATTCTATGTCTTGACGGGCTTCAATAGGAGTAATTCATCATAGGCATAGATCGGCCCCTCCTAGACGGTTTATACCTAGTAGTTATATCCCTGACACCCGCTGTGAGCCTCAACACGCATTGGACCGCATACATCAGTATGTATGATTTCTAATAAGTCAGTTGCTCGCTCCATTATTCCGGAGAACGGAGTTTTAGTCATCTTGCCCATGAGGCATGGTTCGCAAGCACCAAGTGATTCATAATCAAGTGATTCATAATCAAGTGATTCCAAAAGTCCATTAGCATGGAGTTTCTTTATGCGCTTTACACCAATACAACCTAAATGGCAGTGCCACAGATAAGTTGCACTATCATTATCAACTTTGCATCTTTTGGCTTCAATATTATGAATATGTGTATCACTACAATCGAGATTCAACAAAAATAGACCATTCATCAAGGGTGCATGACCATAAAAGATATTACTCATATAAATAGAACAACCATTATTCTCTGATTTAAATGAATAACCGTCTCGCAACAAACAAGATCCACATATAATGTTCATGCTCAAAGTTGGCACCAAATAACAATTATTTAGGTCTAAAACTAATCCCGATGGTAGATGTAGAGGTAGTGTGCCGACGGTGATCACATCGACTTTGGAACCATTTCCCACGCGCATCGTCACCTCGTCCTTAGCTAATCTTCATTTAATCCGTAGCCCATGTTACGAGTTACAAGTATTAGCAACCGAACCAGTATCAAATACCCAGGTGCTACTACGAGCATTAGTAAGGTGCACATCAATAACATGTATATCAAATATACCTTTGTTCACTTTGTCATCCTTCTTATCCGCCAAATACTTGGGGCAGTTCCGCTTCCAGTGACCAGTCCATTTGTAGTAGAAGCACTCGGTTTTAGGCTTGGCTCTAGACTTGGGTTTCTTCACGGGAGTAGCAACTGGCTTCCTATTCTTCTTGAAGTTCCCCTTCTTTCCCTTGCCCTTTTTCTTGAAACTAGTGGTCTTGTTCACAATCAACACTTGATGCTCTTTTTGATTTCTACTTCCGCAGCTTTGAGCATAGCGAAGAGCTCGGGAATTGTCTTCTGCATCCTTTGCATATTATAGTTCATCACGAAGCCTTTATATATTGGTGGCAGTGATTGAAGAACTCTATCAATAACACTATGTTCATCAACTTTGCATCCAAGTTGAGTCATGTGATTGTAGTACCCAGACATTCTGAGTAAGTGTTCAGTGATAGAACTGTTCTCCTCCATCTTGCAGCTATAGAACATGTTGGAGACATCATATCTCTCAATTCGGGCCTTTGCTTGAAATATTAACTTCAACTCTTGGAACATCTAATATGCTCCATGACGTTCAAAATGTATTTGAAGTCTCGATTCTAAGCCTTAAAGCATGGCACACTTAACTATCGAGTAGTCATCAGACCACGTCTGCCAGATGTTCAAAGCGTCTAAATTTGCGGGATGGGGCTTGTCACCTAGCGGTGCTTCAAGGACATAATTCTTTTGTGCAGCAATGAGGATAATCCTCAAGTTACGGACCTATCCTGTGTAGTTGCTACCATCATATTTCAACTTAGCTTTCTCTAGGAACGCATTAAAATTCAAGGGAACGGTAGCACGGGCCATTGATCTACAACAACATAGATATGCAAAAAACTATCAGGACTAAGTTCATGATAAATAAAAGTTCAATTAATCATATTACTAAAGAACTCCCACTTAGATAGACATCCCTCTAGTCATCTAAATGATCACGTGATCCAAATCAACTAAACCATGTCCGATCATCACGTGAGATGGAGTAGTTTTCAAAGGTGAACATCTTATGTTGATCATATATACTATATGATTCACGATCGATCTTTCGGTCTCCAGTGTTCCGAGGCCATGTCTGTACATGCTACGCTCGTCAAGTTTAACCTGAGTATTCTGCATGTGCAAAACTGTCTTACACCCGTTGTATTTGAACGTACAGCTTATCACACCCGATCATCACGTGGTGTCTCGGCACGATGAACTGTCGCAACGGTGCATACTCGGGGAGAACACTTGTACCTTGAACTTTTTGTAAGGGATCATCTTATAATGCTACCGCTGTACTAAGCAAAATAAGAAGCATAATAAGATAAACATCACATGCAATCAAAATATGTGACATGATATGTCCATCATCATCTTGTGCTTTTGATATCCATCCCCAAAGCATTGTCATGATCTCCATCATCACTTGCTTGACACCATGATCTTCATCGTAGCGTCGTGGTCTTCTCGCCAACTATTGCTACTACTACTATCGCAAACTCATAGTGATAAAATAAAGCAATTACATGGCTTTCACAATTCATACAATAAAGATACAACCATAAGGCTCCTGACGGTTGCTGATAATTCACAAAACATGATCATCTCATACAATAATGTATAACTCATTATTTCTTGACCATATCACATCACTACATGCCCTGCAAAAACAAGTTAGACGTCCTCTACTTTGTTGTTGCAAGTTTTACGTGGCTGCTACGGGCTTAGCAAGAACCGTTCTTACCTACGCATCAAAACCACAACAATTTTTCGCCAAGTGTGCTGTTTTAACCTTCAACAAGGACCGGGCGTAGTCACACTCGATTCAACTAAAGTTGGAGAAAATGACACCCGCCAGCCACCTATGTGCAAAGCACGTCGGTAGAACCAGTCGCATGAACGTGGTCATGTAATGTCGGTATGGGCCGCTTCTTCCAACAAAACCGCCGAATCAAAGTATGACATTCTGGTAAGCAGTATGACTATTATCGCCCACAACTCTTTGTGTTCTACTCGTGCATATCATCTACGCATAGACCTGGCTCATGATGCCACTGTTGGGGAACGTAGTATTTCAAAAAAATCACCTACGATAACGCAAGATCTATCTAGGAGAAGCATAGTAACGGGTGGTGAGAGTGTGTCCACATATCCTCGTAGACCGAGAGTGGAAGCATTTAGTAACGTGGTTCATGTAGTCGAACGTCTTCGTGATCCAGCCGATAAAGTATCAAACGCACATCACCTCCGTGATATGCACACGTTCAGCTCCGTGACGTCCCTCATACTCTTGATCCAGTTGAGGCCGAGGGAGAGTTTCGTCAGCACGATGGTGTGGTGACGGTGATGATGAAGTTACCGGCGCAGGGCTTTGCCTAAGCACTACGACAATATGACCGATGTATGTAAATGTGGAGGGGGCACAACACACGGCTAAAAAAAACAACTTGTGTGTCTATGGGGTGCCCCCTCCCCACGTATATAAAGGAGGGTGGGAGGAGGAGGGCCGTCCACAAGGGGCGTGCCCAAGGCGTGGAATACTACTCCTAGTAGGAGTAGGTTCCCCCCTTTCCTAGTCCTAGTAGGAGAAGAAGGAAGGAGAGGAAGAAGGGAAGGAAAGGGGGGCGGCCCCCTAGCTCTAGTCCAATTCGGTTTGGGTTAGGGGGTGAGCCACACCTTGGCTTACCTCCTCTGTTCCACCACTAGGCCCATGAGGCCCAATAACCTCCTAGGGGGCTTCCGGTATGTGGGGACCCCGACTTATGAGTCGAGATCACCGAATGCACGTGTACAGTGATCCCAGAGATCAATGCTCACAGAACACATAGAAGCTGAATAACAAGAGTCTTACATCCATACATACCGTTTTACACAAATTATGACCATTATGGCCAAGTCTTACATAGACAAAGCCTCACGGGCTGAATAGCAAATAAACTCGAATGGCGGAAGTCTTCGTAGATAAGTAGAACCCATGCCATCTGCCTTAACCCTACAGGCATTCTGACTGGGAAAGCGTCCTAGTTTGCATGTTTGTCTCCATAGAATTCTTCTTCAAATTCCTGCTCCTCCATGCCTGGCCAATTAAATAACCAATGGCAAGCCAATGAGTACTTTGAATGTACTCGCAAGCAACCCATGATTTGGTTCAAGGTAACAATGCAAGTTGTACAACAAATGAGCAACCTAGCTA
Source organism: Secale cereale (assembly GCA_902687465.1). Classification (NCBI taxonomy): domain Eukaryota; kingdom Viridiplantae; phylum Streptophyta; class Magnoliopsida; order Poales; family Poaceae; genus Secale; species Secale cereale. The sequence continues at coordinate 635,430,212 of LR738710.1, forward strand.
CAAGCTAGATAAGATATTCTACCATTTTGTGAGACATGCATCAATGTACTTGGGTAACCTCGAGGACAGGTTACAGATATAAACATAAATAGAGTTAAAATCATTACTGGCTCGTTTAACGCGTCAAGTCACCACCTTGACTCAATACACACACACATATGTTCACCAAGATAGTAAAATTCTGGACATAGTTTAAGTAGCAGCTCCCAACTGTCCATGACTGTGGACACGACTATTCGAATAGTTTTACACTCTGCAGTGGTTGCGCACTTTACCCACAAGATCCGGGAAGCTTTCGTGTCATCCACGATCCCGCAGTACCTCAAGTACTCAGGGGAAGCACCCGATCATTACCTTTCCCTAGACGACACTAACATAGGGTCCACTCGTTGGTGCACAACCCTCTTGTACAAATAAAAGATCGTGGGACTTTGCCCTTTCTACATTGTCACGCATACACGGAGGGACCAATGGTGTGTCCGGTGCCCTATAAAAACAGTCATGGCCGCCTATCCAAGCAGGACCCCGTCTCGGGAGTGACCTCAAGTCTCCCCCGTCACAGGTAATGTGGGCACCATGCTAGTATCAGCCTAAGTAATCAATAATACCCCGTCCCATTAAGGGGTTGAGTGGTTGCACATGTTTGGTCGGGACGGTAATCACACATAAATCTAATCCATCATTTTACCCCCACACGAAAAGCTCCCTTTGGTACACCACTTATTCCTCAAGTGGTGGCCTTAATTCAACATCACCCTTGGGCAATAGGGGCACCCGATGGGGTTTTCGAAAGAATGTAACCACGAAGAGTTCATGGTACCCATGCAACGTTATGCATCAACAACTAATATTTTGACATTGCATCTATGCACAAGGTAGAGTTATGAGTAGGGGTATGCACCATGTGGTGGTTCCCAACAAGTTCACCATCTTCATATTTCATCATCATGTAATCGGAAAAGGGTACCGATGAACAAGAGGGGTGTCATGGTCAAAGGGCTGCTTGCCTGGATTGGCTTGGTCTTCAAAGTCTTAAAATCATTCTCCTTCTTCTTCTTCAGCAACTTCGTCAAACACGGTGTCTAATCATCGCAATAAAATAACGGAGAAATAAGACAATAATAAGAACAGAAAAATCAAAGCGCTCAGAAAAATGTCAACCTATTTTTATAAAATACTAGAAGGAAAACTAAGAGGGCAAAAATTCTTAGTTTTGGATTTGGAGTGACAGAATAGGGTGAACGGATTTTTGAATAGAGGTTTTATTGTTAAATTTCGAATTTTAATTTGAACAATACATAAAAGGTTCATGAATATGTGTGAAAGTTATAACATTAAATAAGTTGGAATATTACAAGTTTTTAGGAGTTGGAATAAATTAATTTGGATAATTATTTTACCCTGTAGATTTATTTGAAAAATCTACGAAAAAGAAAAAGGAAAAGACCACTGTGCAACTGGGCCAGAACGGCCTCAGTGCACGGGCCCAGAGAGGTTTCGGCCCGGGCGAGCCGAGCGGCGCACGCGCGCCAGGTTTAAACTTGACGGGCGGGGCCCAGCTGCCAGCAGGAGAGAGGGGAGGCGAGAGTCAAGGGAGGCTGATAGGCGGGTCCCGCCATTCATCCCTAACCCCCGTCCAGATGGGCGGCGAGCTCACCTGCGGCGATGCAGGGCACGGCGGGGCGAGCGGAGGGCAGGGATAGACTCAGTGCGGAGTCGCCGTTCGGGTGGTGTTGGAGGCTATCGCCGGAGCTGTCGGGTTCGTCGGCAACGAGGATGCACGGTGGAGGGGCGTCGGGTGGTGGTTGCTTCGGTCGTTTCTGACTATAACAGAGAGGGGAAAGAGAGGGGAAAGGGTTAGTGAGGCCTGGTGGTTCCAGATCGAGGCTCGAGAACAGCAGGGACGACTCGTACCGAGCGGGTGACAGCGAGCTGCCGCGGCGGAGCTCGAGCTCGATCTAGAGCTCGAGAGCTTCTGGGAGAGAGCTGGGAGTGTAGGGGTGTTTGAGTGAGTCCTGAGGCGAGTGGTGGAGAGGAGAGGGCTCGGGGACGCCTTTTTATAGGCGGGCGGCAGTCCACCGAGGAGGTGTGCGCCGGCGAGCTTGTTGCGGTCGCTACGGGCCACGGGGGCTTGTCAAGGCGTGTCTGGGGTGCTCGTGGGCGTAGTCTAGGGCGATGGGGGAAGGAAGAGAGAGAGCAGAGGGCGCTAGAGGGCCGCGTGTGTGAGCGCGCTCACTGGTGCGCTCGGGCGGTCGCCACGCGTGCGAGCTGGGGCGAGAGGAGGGAGAAGGAGGAAGGGGACACGGCCGTGGCATGTCGCGAATGTCGAGGTGCCTCGGCTGGCGTGAGGGGGGCCCGAGGTGGTCGGAGGCGCCTGGTCAGGAGCGGCTACAGTGCCACAGCGCACTGTAGCGTGCTCCAGAGCGTGCATATGGCCGGCATGGCATTCTTTATGCACAGTGGTCGTGGCCACCAGTGTCTAGAAGATAAGGGAGGCATTAAACAACAAGGAATTTGCATTGGATGCTCTGGAGGGCTTCTAGAAGGATAGAGGGTTGAGAGAGAAGGGTGAAAGGGGCTGTCCAGAGACATAAAATGGGGTTTTACCCCCCTCAATCATTGAGCTGCGGTGCAGCCATTGCTACTGGAGGTAGAAGAGGTCTTGGGGGTGCTGTGGTTAGAACTTGAGGCAAGGGGAAATAGTGGAAGGGGTCAAAACCAAGGTTTTGGTAAAATAGCAGAAGGTGTTTGATGGTGTTTTGGGCAAGCAAATGGGTTTCATTTGGCATGATACTCCACAGGATGAAATGGCACATATAATTAGGCCCTTTCACCAAATTAGAGCTCAATTAGGCAAAGTTGCCAATGCAACTTTTGTAAACTCTAGAAATCAACAGAAATGGATTTTCCAAGATTTAGTTATGCACATCATCCCTTCTTGATGCACCACTTGGTGTAGTGTCATCATTTGGGGTTGTGGGCTTGTCCAGCAAATTTGGGGTCACAAGTAAAAAGTTGGTAATGTAAAGTTGTTCAAATTTTAATCTGAACGGAAATGATTTTGGGGCACTTTGATCAAGTTACCCTTATCCAATCCTTGTGCCATTTGGTCTAGAAGCATGATTAGACCATTGTAGCATGTGTACCAAGTTTGAGAGTATTTGGACAAGTTTGGCAATGTAAAGTTGCTCAAACTTCAAAATGGACAGAAATGGTTTTGAGGGGATTTGATGATGTTTTCTTGCTCCCCAAGGCATGAGGCTTGGCAAGATCATCAAATATGTCATATTTGACATGATAGAATTTCCCTGCAATTTTTAGAGAATATTTCCTTTGTATATATTTCAAAAGCTTGAAATATCCAGAAAGGGTTTCTGAGGGATTTTCCCAATATTTTGAACATGACCATGTGTTGAAACTCTTATATATGGACAATATATGTCCTAAGTATCTCTCTGAATTTTGACAAATATTTTTGAAATAGTTAGATAATTTATACGTATTAAAGACCATTTCTGGCCTAAAGAAAAAGTCTTTAAATAAAATAGGAAAATAACTTTTAAAATTATACTTTTGTGGTTTTTGGGAGTCCTATGCCTAATAGGATTCAAACATACCTTTTCAAGGATTTTTATCACCCTAAATCAAGTACTTGCAGTGCAAACCTTAATTCAGGGGTTTTTGGAAAACTATTTTTTACAAAATATTATTTGGCCAAAATATTTTTGTAAGAATATACTATACTGTCCTATACACATGGTATGATCATTGGGCAGAAGTTTGGGGCAAGTAGATGAAGTATAGAAGGTGAGGCTATGTTGACTTTTATAGAGCACTTGAAATCAGAGAGAGAAAAATTAAATTCCAAATAAAAGCCAAATGATGCAAAAAGTTTTTGTTGATCCAAATTTTCATGCCTTATTAATGCAATAACCATGTTACAAAATGCAGGGTGTGACACGGTAACCCCCCCCCCCCGGTACTTCAAAAATACCCGAATACACCTCGGAAGCATTCCGGTGTGCGAATTTAACCTTCCAATACATCAATCTTCATGTCTCGACCATTTCGAGACTCCTCGTCATGTCCGTGAACTCATCCGGGACACCAAACAACCTTCGGTACATAAAAACACATAAACTCATAATACCGATCGTCATCGAACGTTAAGCATGCGGACCCTACGGGTTCGAGAACTATGTAGACATGACCGAGACACATCTCCGGTCAATAACCAATAGCGGAACCTGGATGTTGATATTGGTTCCTACATATTCTATGAAGATCTTTATCGGTCAAACCGCATAACAACATACGTTGTTCCCTTTGTCATCGGTATGTTACTTGTCCGAGATTCGATCGTTGGTATCACCATACCTAGTTCAATCTCGTAACTGGCAAGTCTCTTTACTCGTTCTGTAATATATCATCTCATGGCTAACTCATTAGTTATTTGCTTGCAAGGCTTATTATGATGTGTATTACCGAGAGGGCCCAGAGATACCTCTCCGACACTCAGAGTGACAAATCATTTTACAAAATATTATTTGGCCAAAATATTTTTGTAAGAATATATTATACTGTCCTATACACATGGTATGATCATTGGGCAGAAGTTTGGGGCAAGGAGATGAAGTATAGAAGGTGAGGCTATGTTGACTTTTATAGAGCACTTGAAATCAGAGAGAGAAAAATTCAATTCCAAATAAAAGCCAAATGATGCAAAAAGTTTTTGTTGATCCAAATTTTCATGCCTTATTAATGGAATAACCATGTTACAAAATGCAGGGTGTGACAGACCTACCCCCCTTACAAGAATCTCGTCCCCGAGATTCCTAAACTAGGCTTTAAAAGAGATCGGGATACTTGGATCTAAGATAGTCATCACGTTCCCAGGTCGCTTTTGCTTCCGTGTGGTTGCTCCACTGGACCTTGAAGTACTTGATGGTGCGGCTTCGCGTTCATCATTCTGCTTCATCCAAAATGCAAATGGGCCTCTCGCGGTAGGTCAAATCTGGTTGAAGGTTGATGGCTTGGTGATCGACATCCTTGTAGAGATCAGGCTTGTCCGGAACTTGGTGACACTTCCGGAGTTGTGACACGTGGAATACATTGTGCACATCGGATAGCTTAGGTGGTAGTTCCAACTGGTAAGCCACTTCTCCTCGTCGTGCAGTGATCTCAAAGGGGCCAATAAACCTTGGTGCGAGCTTCCACTTTACGTGGAAACGCTTGGTTCCCTTAAGAGGAGTTACCCGCAGGTACACATGGTCTCCGACTTGGAAGTTTACTTGTCGGCGTCGAGTGTCGGCATAGCTCTTCTGTCTTGACTTGGCGATCTTCAAACGCTCTCTGACTAGCTGCACTTGTTCTTCTCCTTCGCGGATAATATCTGGTCCAAAGACTAGTCCTTCTCTGGTCTCTGACCAGTTGAGGGGTGTGCGGCACTTGCGTCCGTACAACATCTCAAATGGTGCCATCTAAAGGCTAGACTGATAACTGTTGTTGTAGGAGAACTCGGCAAAAGGGAGGCAATCTTCCCACTTGGCTCCATATGCCAAGACACAGGCTCGGAGCATGTCTTCGAGTATTTGATTCATTCGCTCTGTCTGACCTCCGGTCTGCGGGTGGAAAGCCGTGCTGAAAGACAACTTGGTTCCCAGGGCCTCTTGGAACTTCTTCCAGAACCTTGAGGTTAACTGGTTTCCTCGATCTGACGCAATCTCCTTAGGGACACCAGGGAGGCTTACGATTCTGTCGATGTAGAGAGTTGCCAGCTGGTTGCCATCATAGGTAGTCTTGACAGGAATGAAATGGGCTACTTTGGTCAAATGGTCGACTATGACCCAGATGGAGTCATGTCCTTTATTCGACCTTGGTAATCCAATGATGAAATCCATTCCGATTTTATCCCACTTCCACTCAGGAACCTTGAGTGGTTGGAGCAATCTAGCGGGTCGCTAATATTCAGCCTTGACCCTTTGGCACACATCACACTTTGCAACATAGGTGGCAATCTCTCTTTTCATCCCATGCCACTAAAATCTTTCCTTTAAGTCTTGATACATCTTGGTTCCTCCGGGGTGGATTGAATACGGATTGTCGTGGGCTTCTTGCAAGATCAAATTCTTCATCTCCATCTTGTTTGGTACGCAGATGCGGCCTTTGTACCAAACAATCCCATGCTCGTCCTCGGAGAATCCTGGGGCATTGCCTAGCTTCATCTTCTTCTTGATGCCTTCAATGCTTGCGTGCCCATTTTGTGCTTCCTTGACTTTGCCCATCAGAGTTGGTTTGACTTCTAGATGGTCTAGAAATCCATGGGTGACCAATTCCAAGCTGAATTGTTCCAGCTCTTCAAACAGGGCTGGCTGCCTTCCTTTAATTATGGCATTCAGGGAGCAAGCCTTTCTGCTTAAGGCATCGGCTACCACGTTAGCCTTCTCGGGGTGATATTGGACACTGAGGTCATAATCCTTGATCAGTTCTAACCATCTTCGTTGCCTCATGTTCAATTCCTTCTGGGTGAAAATATACTTCAGACTTTTGTGGTCTGTGTATATCTCACACCGCTTCCCTAGGAGGTAATGTCGCCATGTCTTCAAGGCATGAACCACTGCTGCTAACTCAAGATCGTGAGTAGCATAGTTCTCTTCATGAGGTCGCAGCTGCCTTGAGAGGTAAGCTATGACTCGCCCTTCTTGCATCAGAACGCTTCCCAATCCGGTTCGAGGGGCATCACAATATATCATAAACTCCTTGTGAATGTCAGGTGTTGCCAGAACTGGGGCGGTGGTCAATATCTTCTTCAGCTCTTGGAAGCTTTCTTCGCATTTTGGCGTCCATTCGAACTTCTTGTCCTTCTTCAGGAGCTGATTCATTGGCTGGGCAATGCTGGAGAATCCTTCCACGAATTTGCGGTAATAGCCCGCAAGTCCGAGGAAGCTTCTGACTTCCTTGACGGTCGTTGGGGACTGCCATTGGGTCACCGCTTCGATCTTCGCGGGATCCACCAAAAATCCTTCCTCGGTCAAGATGTGACCCAAGAATGCAACTTTATGCAGCCAAAACTCACATTTGCTGAATTTGGCATATAGTTGGTGCTCTCGAGGCTTGTCTAGGACCATCCTAAAATGTTGCTCGTGCTCTTCTTCCGTCTTCGAGAAGACAAGAATGTCATCAATGAAGACAACAACAAATTTGTCCAAATATTCCATGAAGACCTTATTCATGAGATACATGAAGTAAGTTGGGGCATTGGTTAATCCAAAGGACACGACCGTGCACTCATACATGCCATATCTTGTCACAAATGTCGTCTTTGGAATATCTTGGGGTCTGATCTTCAGCTGGTAGTATCCAGATCTGAGGTCGATCTTGGAGAACACCTTGGCTCCACTGAGTTGATCAAACAGATCTTTAATCTTGGGAAGTGGATACTTGTTCTTGATTGTAAATTCATTGAGGGAACATTAGTCAATGCATAAGCGGATGGTACTGTCCCTTTTCGCCACAAACAGAACAGGTGATCCCCAAGGAGAGGCACTAGGGCGGATAAATCCCTTCCACAACTGCTCTTCCAGTTGCTTCTTCAACTCAACTAATTCTTCTATTCCCATTCTATAAGGCTTCTTATAGATGGGTCCTTCCCCAGGCATGAGCTCGATGACGAACTCAATGTCATGGTCAGGAGGCATTCTCGGTAGCTCATCAAGAAAGACATCGAGATACTCGCATACTACTCGCACTTGCTCCAGTCTAACTTCAGACAGACAGTTGACTTGAGCGGTTTGAGCAGAAGAGGAGTTGGAAGCAAACTTAACTTCGACTCCTTGGTCATTGGTCGCAGTGACAGTCCGATTGGCACAGTCTAATAAGCCTTGGTGCTTGATGAGCCAATTCATGCCTAGGATCACATCCAAGCCTTGTGATCTCAGGATGATAAGGTCTGCTAGGAAATCTACCCCGTTAATGACGATACTGACTCCCTTACAGCCTATCTTGGCTCTCACCTCTGCTCCGGGGGTTTGGACCAACATGGGTTATTCAGGGGTGTAGGGGTCATGCCACTTTTTAATGCAAATCTTCGAGTGAAAAATGAATGTGTGGCTCCAGAATCAAACAAAACAGTTGCAGGTGCTGAGTTGACAAGGAATGTACCCATCACGACGTCCGGGTCTTCCTGGGCCTCTTCTGCATTGACGTGATTCACACGCCGCGTTCCATTGTTGGGCGGGTTGCGAGGAGCTTGGTTCCTTGGCAGCATCCCGCGGCCTTGTCCTGGGTTCTGCGCATTGGGGCGCAGGGCATCGGGCTTCTTGTTGGGGCACACCCTTGAGATGTGTCCTGAGTGACCACATCCAAAGCAAGTGACTTGGTTTGGGTTATTGATCTTGTTGCCACCACTGTTATTGGGGTTGAATGCTGGCCTTGGGTTGGCATACTGCTGAGGCTAATAGTTGGTGCGAGGTGCAGGAGCTCTTGGCTGCTGGTAGGTTGGCTTGACCGGGGCTGGCTGCCATGGGCGAGACTTCTGGTTACTGGAACTTCCCTTGCTGACCATCTTGTGCTTGCGAGTGTCTTCCAGAGCATGCCGCTTATCTTCAAGCATGAGTGCTTTGTTCACCAGGTCAGGAAAGGTTGGGCAGTCACACACGACAAGCGAGTACTGCAGAGTCTGATTGAGGCCTTCCATGAAGCGCTCCCTTTTTGCAACATCCGTGCTGACATCTTCAGGGGCATATCTTGACAGAACACTGAACTTCTGCATGTACTCCTTGACAGTGCCACTTCCTTGCTTCAGGGCTCGAAACGCACGCTTCTTGATAGCCATGATTCCGGAAGGAATATGGGCCTTGCGGAATTCTGCCTTGAAGTTATTCCAAGTGATGTCTTGCCCAGCATGCATGACCTTGAATCCATCCCACCAAGCTCTAGCAGTCCCCTTGAGGCAGTGGGCAGCATAAGCCACTTTCTCATGGTCTTCGGTGCAACCGACTAGTTCCAGCAAGTCCTCAATGGTGCGGACCCAGTCGTCTGCATCCAGGGGTTCAGCAATCTCGATGAAGGTTGGTGGTGCATGCTTCTTGAACTCTGCCAACGTGGAACGTCCATTGCCATTCCTCGCCGGCTGGCGGTTGTTGGTGACGGCTTGAGCAATCATCTGGAGGTCTGCGGTGTTGGCTTGGCGTTCCTCTCGGAAGGCTTGGAGAAGCTGACCCATATCCATGATCGGGGGAGGTGATGGTGGAGCTTGGTCGTGGGTTTGGTCTTGACTGGCCTCTGCTTGGGCAGATGCTCCGGCTTTGGGCTGCTGGGTAGAGGTACCAATACGAGTTACAACAGGCATCCTATTGGAGCGGTCAAGGTCTTATGATTTGGAATGAAGAGGGAAAGCAATAAAGATGGGTGCCTAGTAAGGGGGTGGGTGTGACACTAATTGTTTTCATGCAAGGGCCAAAAGGGCCAAACACATTCATTAAAATTCCAAATGGGTGATGTAGTCATTTACACATTCCCAAAGGGAAGATACGACGTACATCCAAGCACAACAAAAGAAAACACTAGATGGCTTCATATGAACCATACAAGGACTCGACTTCTCATAGGGGTTACACGACCTATCCTACCGTAGAGGTCACGAGCTAGCATATCCGAGTTGCGATAATGCCTAAGTGGCGGAATGCTCGGTCGCGTATTCTGGCTCTTTTGGGTCTTCCTCTTTATATTCATCTATCTGGGCTCCCTTAGCACTTGAGGGTGTGGGGGAGTGGCGGAGTTGGACACGGCGTTGTTTTGCCGGTGGTGGAGGGAAGAGCTTGCGAAACTCCCTCGTCGTCATACGACGTCGCTTGGGTGGTTTTTCTTCCTTGGAAGATACATCTCCTGGGGCCCTTCCGCCTCGATACGCGATAGCAGGTTGCCCAGGAGGCACACCTTCCTTCTTGATCCTATCCGTATTTTCTTGTGCTTGCCGAAGAAGTGCCTTGGTCTTATGGAGTTCTTCTCGGAGCTTCATCGATTCCGAGGCCAACTCCTGTGCCAAGCTGTCGGCACAAAGGCTGAAGTAGGTCTGGATTCGAAGTGGAAGTCCTTCCTTCACTGGAGGGGCTCGTGCGCTGCTCTCATCTTCACCTTCCTTCCGGTAAGGCAAGAAGCGAGTTGTCATCTTGGCTGCCATCTCCAGAAGAAGTTCTCGGAGGCGGGTTAGTGCCTTGAGTGCGGCTGCCTCGACAGCGAGGAGTAGTGTTGCCATCCGGGGTCCCTCGAAGAACCAACTTGTGGGAGGATCGTTTGCCTTCATGATTACCTCCATATGGTACTCCAGCTCGGTGTCGCAAACCCAATGCTCATGTAGGTGAGGATGGGTGCTCGGTGAAACTGGCACTCCTGAAGGCTATCCTCGAGAAACAAGGGGAACCCAGTGGTCAGGAGCTCTTCAGGTACAGCGGCCATCTACACAGGTTGAATGGGAGAGGTTAATAAGGTGATGATATCTCAGGTTTGGCAAGGTTTAGAAAAGAAGAGCGGTTCAGAAGGTTTATGAAAAGGGTCTCATCCTAACTAACGCCCATGCTAACTAAGGCTTCCTACAGTCAGGATGGCTCTCATACCAGCTCTGTGGGGACCCCGACTTATGAGTCGAGATCACCGAATGCACGTGTACATTGATCCCAGAGATCAATGCTCACTGAACACACAGAAGCTGAATAACAAGAGTCTTAGATCCATACATACCGTTTTACACAAATTATGACCATTATGGCCAAGTCTTACATAGATAAAGCCTCGCGGGCTGAATAGAAAATAAAATCGAATAGCGGAAGTCTTTGTAGATAAGTAGAACCCATGCCATCTGCCTTAACCCTACAAGCATTCTGACTGGGAAAGCGTCCTAGTTCGCATGTTCGTCTCCATAGAATTCTTCTTCAAATTCCTGCTCCTCCATGCCTGGCCAATTAAATAACCAGTGGCAAGCCAATGAGTACTTTGAATGTACTCGCAAGCAACCCATGATTTGGTTCAAGGTAACAATGCAAGTTGTACAACAAATGAGCAACCTAGCTACAAGCTAGATAAGATATTCTACCATTTTGTGAGACATGTATCAATGTACTTGGTTAACCTCGAGGATAGGTTACAGATATCAACATAAATAGAGTTCAAATCATTACTGGCTCTTTCAACGCGTCAAGTCACCACCTTGACTCAATACACACACATATATTCACCAAGATTGTAAAATTCTGGACATAGTTTAAGTAGCACCTCCCAACTGTCCATGACCGTGGACACGACTATTCGAATAGTTTTACACTCTACAAAGGTTGCGCACTTTACCCACAAGATCCGGGAAGCTTTTGTGTCATCCACGATCCCGCGGTACATCAAGTACTCGGGGGAAACACCCGATCATTACCTTTCCCAAGAGGACACTAACATAGGGTCCACTCATTGGTGCACAGCCCCCGTGTACAAAAAAAAGATCATGGGACTTTGCCCTTTTTACATTGTCACGCATACACGAAGGGACCAACGGTGTGTCCGGTGCCCTGTAAAAACAGTCATGGCCGCCTATCCAAGCACGACCCCGTCCCGGGAGTGACCTCAAGTCTCCCCCGTCACAAGTAATTTGGGCACCATGCTAGTATCAGCCTAAGTAATCAATAATGCCCCGTCCCATAAAGGGGTAGTGTGGTTGCACATGTTTGGTTGGGACGGTAATCACACATAAATCTAATCCATCATTTTACCCACACACAAAAAGCTCTTTGATACACTACTTCTTCCTCAAGTGGTGGCCTTAATTCAACATCACCCTCGGGCATTAGGGGCACCCGATGGGGTTTTCGAAAGAATGTAACAACGAAGTGTTCATGGTACACATGCAACATTATGCATCAACAACTAATCTTTTGACATTGCATCTATGCACAAGGTAGAGTTATGAGTAGGGGTATGCACCATGTGGTGGTTCCCAACAAGTGCACCACCATCATATTTCATCATCATGCAATCGGAAAAGGGTACCGATGAACAAGAGGGGTGTCATGGTCAAAGGGCTGCTTGCCTGGATTGGCTTGGTCTTCAAAGTCTTCAAATCCTTCTCCTTCTTCTACTTCAGAAACTTCGTCAAACACAGTATCTAATCGTCGCAATAAAATAACAGAGAAATAAGACAATAATAAAACAAGAAAATCAAAGTGCTAAGAAAAGTGTCAACCTATATTTATAAAATACTAGAAGGAAAACTAAGAGGGCAAAAATTCTTAGTTTTGGATTTCGAGTGACAGACTAGGGTGAATGGATTTTTGAACAGAGGTTTTATTGTTCAAATTTGAATTTTAGTTTGAACAATACAAAAAAGGTTCATGAATATGTGTGGAAGTTATATCATTAAATAGGTTGGAATATTACAAGTTTTTAGGAGTTGGAGTAAATTAATTTGGATAATTATTTTACCCTGTAGATTTATTTGAAAAATCTACAGAAAAGAAAAAGGAAAAGACCACTATGCAACTGGGCCAGAACGGCCTCAGTTCATAGGCCCATAGAGGTTTCGGCCCGGGCGAGGCGAGCGGCACGTGCGCGCCAGGTTTAAACCTCACGGGCGGGGCCCAGCAACCAGCGGGAGAGAGAGGAGGCGAGAGTGAAGGGAGGCTGACAGGCGTGGCCCGCCTGTCATCCCTAACCCACGTCGAGATGGTCGGCGAGCTCACCGGCGACGATGCAGGGCACGGCGGGGCGAGCGGAGGGCAGGGACGTACTCAGTGCGGAGTCGCCATTCGGGTGGTGGTGGAGCCGGTCACCGGAGCTGTCGGGTTCGCCGGCGACAAGGATGCACGGCGGAGGGGCGTCGGGTGGTGGTTGCTTCGGTCGTTTCTGACTGCAACAGAGAGGGGAACGGGTTAGTGAGGCCTGGTGGTTCCAGATCGAGGCTCGGGAACATCGGGGACGGCTCGTACCGAGCGGACGACGGTGAGCCGCTGCGGCGGAGCTCGAGCTCGAGAGATTCTGGGAGAGAGCTGGGAGTGTAGGGGGGTGTTTGAGTGAGTCCTGAGGCGAGTGGTGGAGAGGAGAAGGCTTGGGGATGCCTTTTTATAGGCGGGCGGCGGTCCACTGAGGAGGTGTGCGCCGGCGAGCTTGTTGCGGTCGCTACGGGCCACGGGGGCTTGTCGGGTCGTGTCAGGGGTGCTCGTGGGCATAGTCTAGGATGGTGGGGGAAGGAAGAGAGAGAGCAGAGGGCGCCAGAGGGCCGCGCGTGTGAGCGCGTTCACTGGTGCGTTCGGGCGGTCGCCGTGTGTGCGACCTGGGGCGAGAGGAGGGAGAAGGAGGAGGGGGACACGGCCGTGGCGTGTCGCGGACGTTGAGGCGCCTCGGCTGGCGCGAGGGGGAGACCCGAGGTGGTCGACGACGCCTGGTCAGGAGTGGCTACAGTGCCAGAGCGCAATGTAGCATGCTCCAGAGCGCGCATATGGCCGGCATGGCATTCTTTATGCCATGTGGTCGTGGCCACCAGTGTCTAGAAGATAAGGGAGGCATTAAACAACAAGGAATTTGCATTGGATGCTCTAGAGGGCTTCTAGAAGGAGAGAGGGTTGAGAGAGAATGGTGAAAGGGGCTGTCCAGAGATGTAAAATGGGGTTTTACCCCCCTCAATCATTGAGCTGCGGTGCATCCATTACTACTGGAGGTAGAAGAGGTCTTGGGGGTGCTGTGGTAAGAACTTGAGGCAAGGGGAAATAGTGGAAGGGGTCAAAACCAAGGTTTTGGTAAAATAGCAGAAGGTGTTTGATGGTGTTTTGGGCAAGCAAATGGGTTTCATTTGGCATGATACTCCACAGGATGAAATGGCACATATAATTAGGCCCTTTCACCAAATTAGAGCTCAATTAGGCAAAGTTGCCAATGCAACTTTTGTAAACTCTAGAAATCAACAGAAATGGATTTTCCAAGATTTAGTTATGCACATCATCCCTTCTTGATGCACCACTTGGTGTAGTGTCATCATTTGGGGTTGTGGGCTTGTCCAGCAAATTTGGGGTCACAAGTAAAAAGTTGGTAATGTAAAGTTGTTCAAATTTTAATCTGAACAGAAATGATTTTGGGGCACTTTGATCAAGTTACCCTTCTCCAATCCTTGTGCCATTTGGTCTAGATGCATGATTAGACCATTGTAGCATGTGTACCAAGTTTGAGAGTATTTGGACAAGTTTGGCAATGTAAAGTTGCTCAAACTTCAAAATGGACAGAAATGGTTTTGAGGGGATTTGATGATGTTTTCTTGCTCCCCAAGGCATGAGGCTTGGCAAGATCATCAAATATGTCATATTTGACATGGTAGAATTTCCCTGGAATTTTTAGGGAATATTTCCTTTGTAAATATTTCAAAAGCTTGAAATATCCAGAAAGGGTTTCTGAGGGATTTGCCCAATATTTTGAACATGACCATGCGTTGAAACTCTTATATATGGACAATATATGTCCTAAGAATCTCTCTGAAGTTTGACAAATATTTTTGAAATAGTTAAATAATTTTTACCTATTAAAGACCATTTCTGGCCTAATGAAAAAGTCTTTAAATAAAATAGGAAAATAACTTTTAAAATTATACTTTTGTGGTTTTTGGGAGTCCTATACCTAATAGGATTCAAACATACCTTTTCAATGATTTTTATCACCCTAAATCAAGTACTTGTAGTGCAAATATTAATTCAGGGGTTTTTGGAAAACTAATTTTTACAAAATATTATTTGGCCAAAATAGTTTTGCAAGAATATACTATACTGTCCTATACACATGGTATGATCATTGGGCAGAAGTTTGGGGCAAGGAGATGAAGTATAGAAGGTGAGGCTATGTTAACTTTTATAGAGCACTTGAAATCAGAGCGAGAGAAATTAAATTCCAAATAAAAGCCAAATGATGCAAAAAGTTTTTGTTGATCCAAATTTTCATGCCTTATTAATGCAATAACCATGTTACAAAATGCAGGGTGTGACACGGTAACCC
>LR738710.1:635445267-635555645 GCA_902687465.1 Secale cereale
ACCCGATACACCTCGGAACCATTCCGGTGTCCGAATTTAACCTTCCAATATATCAATCTCTATGTCTCGACCATTTAGAGACTCCTCGTCATGTTCGTGATCTTATCCGGGACTCCAAACAACCTTTGGTACATAAAAACACAAAAACTCATAATACCGATCGTCATCGAACGTTAAGCATGCGGACCCTACGGGTTCGAGAACTATGTATACATGACCGAGACACATCGCCGGTCAATAACCAATAGCGGAACCTAGATGTTGATATTGGTTCCTACATATTCTATGAAGATCTTTATCGGTCAAACCGTATAACAACATATGTTCTTCCCTTTGTCATCAGTATGTTACTTGGCCGAGATTCGATCGTTGGTATCACCATACCTAGTTCAATCTCGTAACCGACAAGTATCTTTACTCGTTCTGTAATATATCATCTCATGGCTAACTCATTAGTTATTTTCTTGCAAGGCTTATTATGATGTGTATTACCGAGAGGGCCCAGAGATACCTCTCCGACACTCAGAGTGACAAATCCTAATCCTTATCTATGCCAACACCACAAACACTTTCGGAAACATCTTTAGAGCATCTTTGTAATCACCTAGTTATGTTATGACGCTTGATAGCACACAAGGTGTTCCTCCGGTATTCGGGAGTTGCATAATCTCATAGTCAGAGGAACATGTATAAGTCATGAAGAAAGCAATAACAGTGAAACTAAACGATCATAGTGCTAAGCTAACGGATGGGTCTTGTCCATCACATCATTCTCCTAATGATGTGATCCTGTTGATCAAATGACAACACATGTCTATGGTTAGGAAACATAACCATCATTGATTAACGAGCTAGTCTAGTAGAGGCATACTCGGGACACTCTGTTTTTTCTATGTATTCACACATGTATCAAGTTTTCGGTTAATACAATTCTAGCATGAATAAAAGACATTTATCATGATATATAAGGAAATATAAATAACAACTTTACTATTGCCTCTAGGGCATATTTCCTTCATGGGCCGCCGCGACGGAGGTAGGCAGTGGTGTCTTTGACATCCCGGCCTCCTCCTCCTCCTTCTTCTTCACCACGGCCTCCAACCTAGACATCCGGATGATAGCACTATGGGCACGACATCAAGGGCGACAAACAAAAACAAGGTAAGATGCATACTCGCCGGAGGCAATGTACGCCCTCTTCCTAGCTGGGGCTGGGGTGCCCCACTCTTCTTGCGCACAGACATCACCACGTCTGGAGGATTGGCGGGGCGCGCGGCAATTGGCCTTGCCGCGGCGACGATAAGCGGCAAGGCAGAGGTGTTCCCGCGAGGGGACGGTACCGCTCCGCCCTTCTTCGGGGTCGACTGGCCTAGGCTCCGCTGGGCCAGAGGAGTGGCCCTAGACCTCGTCACGGCCCTAGTGGAGCACGTGAGCTCCATGACCGAGGGCTCGGCATCGTCATCATTTGGAAGGCCGCAGAGAAGCTCACCTTGAGATGGGGTAGATATCTCCGCCACATCGTCCATGGTTGCATCTTAATAGTCCTTGCCCTCCCCCAGGGGTTGTCAGAGGAGGACACCGACATCGGCGAGTTAGGGAGCACTGGTGGCACGAGCCCCAGCTCGTTGATGGTGGGCATGGTGGCTACCAGCGCCGCCCTGTCAGCCCGGCGGTACAATAGGACCTAGGCCGTCGGGAGACTACACTGATCCTTCTCGAGCAAGGTGTGCATCGCCTTGTGCAGCTCCTCGCCTGTCAAGCTGCCTGAGCGTAGCCGGATGTCGTCCTCCCCACCCTGGAACTCCCATATAGGGCACGAGTGCGCCTGGAACGAAGCCAGACGCTGCGTCAGGAACTCCTTGACGAGTATGGCCCTCGTTAGCGTCCAGGCCTCCACGTCTTCCGTCATCTTCTTCAAGACCAGCACCGCCTAGGGGACGGTGAGTTTCTCATGACCCCACCGATCAAGCTTCTTCGGCATCTCGGTTGGCAGATCTAGCCGTGCATGTAGGCTCCTGGCATCCATGTAGACCCACTTGAGCCGGAAGTTCTCCACCTTCTTTCCGGCCCTCAGGAGTGTGTTGCCGGTGTGGACCGCGGTGAAGGAGACACAACCGGAGTGCTGGGAAGAATCGTGTATCCGGAGATAGAAGACGTGGTGGAGGAGCGCCACAGACGGCATCGCGCCCACAAACGCCTCGCAATAGAAAGCAAAGATGGACAGGAGAAGGATGGAGTTGGGCTGAAGGTGCAGAGTCTGAACCTGGTAGTGGCCGGGGACGACGGCAAAGAAGCTGGAGAAAGGCAAGATGAGCCCCGCAAAGACGCTATGAAGGAAGAAGGGGTAGACCGTCTCCGCTAGGGTCCTTCGCTCGGTGGAGCCGACTAGGAGGATGGTCTCCCTTGACTCGTTGTCGTTGCTTGCTTCTAGCGGGAGCCCGTTGACAAGGTGCTTCTCCTCGGTGATGGAGGACGTGCCGAGGGCAGATGCAGGTGAGGAGAAAGGGCTCGCGGCCGGTGCGGAAGGCTTCACCTTCCCGGACACCATTCACGGGGTCTCGGAAGGAAGGAGGTAGGGGGAGAAAAGAGCTCGACCAGATCTGGAAGTGCTCTCGACACGAGAAAGGGGATCTAAGCAAGCCGAAGGGAAGGCAATGATGGCTTGCTGCGAGTGCTAGTCTTTTGTCAGCATGGGTAGTTGCCGAGGCGACGCAAGGAAGTGGAGACGCCCACGTCCCGTCAGGCGCCATGCGTTGATTCGGTCCGCAGGTGATTGGGGCCCGTGGAGTTTTGCCCTTGCTTTTGGCTTTGCCTCGAAGCCAAGTGTGAGCGCGCCTTGGGCCCGGGAGCTATTGTCGACACTCTGGGAACTAGGGTACCCAGACTTGCCTGCCTGCATTCCATGGGTGTGGCCTCACCAGCGGCCTGGTACGGCCCGTCCGCAGCACCAACAAGGCAAGACCCTCGTGAGGGGCCAAGCCTCGCGAGGCGAACGATGCCAAGACCTCATGAGGGAGCGGCCTCCCCTGGGCCGCTCCTGAGGAGCGGAGATTCCTATGCAAGCACCCAGCCTCATGAGGTTATGGTGATGCAAGCCATGACGACCAAGGCCACTATAAATATAGGATAACCACCACCCAGAAAAAGGAGAGAGATCAGAAACACACCAGAGCAGGCCTCCTCAGGTTGTTCTTCCCTTGTACTAGCTCATCCTCAGCCCCTCGTGAGGCAAATCCACTACAAAGCAAGAGTAGGGTCTAACACCGCAAGGTGGCCCAAACCTGGGTAAACTGTCATGTTCATCTGCTTCCTTGTTCATTGAGCTAGGCCGTATGAGCGACGAACCAATGAGCCAGGGAGCTGAGTTCTTCGTACACGCCCCAGAGTTCAAACCTTTCTTGGGTCAGTGGAGCCCTGAATCCAACAGCCGCTGCTAACTTTGGGCGGGCTCTGGCCCATATGAAGTGCACTAGCAACTACCCCTGATCAGGACGTACCAAGTATGAACTGTCAGTTCAATCTTACCAATACCGGTTATAATGGTTGTGTTTTGTAAGGTTGATGTATTAAGCATGTTATAATAAACATGCCTAAGGGCCAGTTCTTATGCTGGCTTCTAGAATAAGCTGAAAAAAGTTGCCCCCTACCCAGCTTATTCTAGAAGCCCAAACCAAATTATTTTTCTAGAAGCCTAGTAGTTAAGACTTCACTAGTAGGCTTCTAAAAGAAATAATTAACTTGGGCTTCTAGAATAAGCTGGGTTGGGGGCAGCTTATTCTGGAAGCCCAAAAAAGCCAGCAAAAGAACTGGCCCTAACACGTCCTAGCTATTCCCCCTACCTTTTTCTAGACAACTAGGAAATTCTCTACTCTGGCAGCACTTGCCTTGCGGTGTTTAACTATGTCAATTGCATTTTTATCAGTACCAGTTTCAATGGCTATACTAGGTTGCCTGTAGTTAAATGTGCCTTGTTATTTTCAGTACTGCACACTGTGTCATGTTCAAGCATGAACTGTCCAACTCAATTGCACCAATACTAGCTACAAACTTACATTATATGACTTAGGATGTTGTTTAGCCTGTTGTAATTAACAACTGTATCCGTTTTAATATGTCCCTTTGCTATCGTGCTACTCTCTCCAATGAAGACATCACTAGAGATGCTGTAATTTTATTTACATATGCTGTTTTTGGTGGATGTTAACCCTATGTAGTTAACATGCCTTTCCATGTACCTATGTAGGGCCATATAGGGTGATGATGTTGTTTGTCGTCGAGGTTAGCTGCATCATGTCTTACAGTATTTTACATCATTTGTGCAATTGTAGTTTAGCTTCTAACATTTACTTCCTTCTTTGTAGGTACACATATCGGCGGTACTGATCCACGCTTCGACTTGGAGGAACACCTTGCTTCTGCTGCAGCCGACTTGGGGCGGGCTCTGGCCCATATGAAGTGCTCCAGCAACTACCCCTCGGGACTTACCAAGTATGAGCTAACTACTTCAATCTTACCAATACCAGTTGTAATGGCTATGTTTTGTACGGTTGATGTATTAAGCATGTTGTAGTAAACACGCCTAACCCATCTTAGCTATTTTCTCTACCTTTTTATAGACAACTTGGTAATTCTCTGTTCTAGCAGCACCTGCCTTGCGATGTTTAACTCTGTCGATTTTATTACTATCAGTGCTAGTTTCAATGGCTATACTAGGTTGTCGGTAGTTAAACATACCTGTTGTACTAAACAATTATATCCATTTTTTAATCCATCCCTTGGCTACCGTGCTACTCTTTTGCAATGAAGATATCACAACAGATGTTGTCATTTTATTATCATTTGCTATTTTTGGATGTTAACCATGTTGTAGTTAACATTGCCTTTGCATGTACTTACACAGGGCTACAATGGGCAATCTTGTTGTTTGCCGTCGAGGTTAGCTGCATCCCATGTGTTATATACCCTTTATTCCTAAATATAAGTCTTTTTGAAGATTCCAATATAGACTACATACGGAGCAAAATGAGTGATTCTCATTCTAATCTAAACTATGTCTATATACATCCGTATGTAGTTCATATTGAAATCTCTAAAAATACTTGTACTTAGGAACAGAGGTAGTTATATTTTACATTATTTTTTAATCGCAATGTAGCTTCTAATATTTAATAGTTGACAGTAGGTACATATATCAGCGGTACTGATCCACACTTCGATCCCTTTTGTGTATGGGGAAATGAGATAGTCATGAATAAGAATCAAGTGAGGAAACTAAAAAATATTGTTAGGCGAAAGAGACGGGTGATGGGAATTAAACTCTTTATTTACACTTTGTCCAAGACAACAATGAACTTTAGGATGGTAAGTAATGTGTTGCCTTTCCCCCCTACCCACAACGAGTTACTCTATTGGACATGAATATCTGAAAGTTTTCTCTTTTCAGTGGTTTCCGAAGCAATTTACTGATGATTACCTTGCAAACTGCATGACCGGAGTGGAGGCAAATAAGGTTAAAGTATATAATTCATACTACCATGACTAGTAGAATGCCCGTGCATTGGCTCGGGCTTTTGAAATATTTTGCTGAAATTATATAAAAATAGCGCATGTTAAATTTCATATGTGGCGAAAAAATAGCACGAGCATAATTGGATAATGATTAAAATTCACTTCCCTTGGAATGTAAATTGATAACAAAAAGGCTATTTGATGATGTATACATATAGAGGGATTATCCAACTAAAAATATGTTACAAATTATGGTCTAGATGATGCGTTTAAAAATTTCTCACACAATATCAGGAATGTTGTTTTTAGCTACATTCGCACGATATTTGATCAAGTATAATACAAACTTGTTCCTCAACCCTTACTCATCCTTCAGAAGCAATATATTTAAATAGTACGAATACTTCATGTTTAAGGTCTTAAAATGTGTAACACCATGCAAATTGGACGAACCAATTCTTTATCGTTCCACGGGAGCATAATATGAAAAATAAAGTAGCTAGGCACATCCCTTGCAATTTCCTGAATTAATATTATCTTGAATTTAGTGGTAAAAAAATAAATATTTGTATTGTGAAAATGTTATGATAATGAAAAATATAAATTTACCCATCTATGCTTGTTGGAATAGCAGGCGGAAATAAATGTTGCCATCTAGATATATCGTAATTCCAACCAATTTTCTTTATTTTGAGTGTGTCGTTGAATTCCCTCACAAATCTTTGTAATTTAACTAAAACTCTGGCATCGGTGATGTATGGATAGGATCCAAATATATAGGTGGCATGCACGTTTGTCGATGATGTACAAGATGTATCTGCCAATGAATGCATATGAAAAATAATTCTACAATTGCTAGCTATTAGAAACAATAAACCATGACAACAATGTACAAAAGACCTTACTTACCATGTTGCATGATGAGATATAGTCGTCTACTATAGGCAGCTATCAAACAATGTTGTCAACATGTGAATAGTTTCCTTCATGCGGAACTTTTGATCTCGTGTTAAATCTAACATCGTGGAGTGGGTAAGAAAACTATTTAAAACATGTTGATAGTAATGCTACTAAATGAAGAAATGTGATTATGATAACTTACACAAAAATGTAGATCCATTAATTGTACTGCATTACACAACATATATAATATATTAAAACAAAAGTAAGACTAACACATCTATTTCTATTTGCAAAGAAAATTTTGTACCCCTAATTACATATGAATATATAAACATACATAAATGATATTTTATATTAATAAACATGACACAAACCAAATTATTTTTCTAGCTAAGCAATTTTTTGAGCATACCTACCTAGACCCTAGTCTTATCCTGACCTCACGCTCTCTCTCACCACACCCACCCATGTCACTCTCTCACCCCACGCACCCCTCACTCTCTCAACCCTCTCAATCATTCTCTCTGCCACGAAGTCGCTGATTTGGCTATCTTAGGCCGATTTCTGGTGTCAAGGGTGTCGCATTCCCCCTCTAGGCTTCACAACGCCAGGGCTCTTCTCCCGTCCACTGACTGCTCTGAGCAGTAGGTGCCGACACCGAAAGAGATTCCGACTAGGCTCCACTCCTGCATGCAGGTTAACAAAAATGTCTACTTGCAATAGGTAGGTTAAACATTTACATGTGTTTTTCAAGCTACCGCAGTCTGTTAATTCCGCCCTTCAGCCATGCTCCAGGGAAAGTATGTAGTTTCTATGAGTGTTCTGGGATCACGGGTACCCAGACTTGCCTGCCTAAGGCCCAGGGCGTGGCTCCCTCGATGGCCTAGCAGGGCCCAGTTCCAAGGCTGCTCAAGGAGAGCCCTCGTGAGGGGCCCTTGCCCTGCGAGGTGAGATGCGACAACACCTACTGGGGAGCAACTTCTAGCTGCCTCCCGAGGAGAGGAGATTCCTATGCAAGTGCCCCTCCTCCAGAGGCTGGGGTGACGTGAGCCATGACGACCACGGCCAAGCGGGCGCCAGCGTGCACAGAGGGGCAGTTTCCCCTTTGGTGCTAGAAGGAAAAAGCCAGGCGCGTGTTTCCGAGGGGAGGACTAAAGGTTTCCCTTCTAACGCAACACGGCCAAGATCACGAGCTAGGTAGGATGGATGTCATCGTTGAGGCGACCTATGCGTCGGGATCAGAAGCTTTGCAGGCGAAGACCACCTTTCGTCAGGATAAGATGTACCTCTTGTCCCCTTTCAAATTGGCCGTTGTGGGATCCCTTCCCGCCTAAGTTGGGCGAAGAGGACCGGGCCACTATAAATATAGGCTAGCCACCACCGTAGTGGGGATCAACCGATTCTCACCTGATGAGCCCTCGCGAGGTCACTCATCCACTATACTAGTTCATCTTCATACCTCCTCGCGAGGCCAATCCACCACAAAGCAAGAGTAGAGTTTTACACCGCAAGGTGGTCTGAACCTGGGTAAGCTGCTATGTCTGATCGTCGAAACACGTCACAAGCATAAGGCCAAACTCTTCATCGAGCTCCCAAAGAAGTTCTGATCCAACTCCTACATCGTACTCACCTGAACCTGCATCTGGTGTTGTAGTATCTATGAGCCACGAGGACTCAGCAATCCCATAACCATGGGTAACAAGACTAGCAAAGCTTTATGGGTAGGAAGAGGTAAAGTGGTGAGGTTGCAGCAGCGGCTAAGCATAATATGGTGGCTAACTTACGAGTACAAGAATAAGATGAGCATCTACGCAAATGGTCGCAAACTAGTAGTGATCGCTAAAGATCCTGAACTACCTACGAGTCAAACATAACCCCACCGTGTTCTCTTCTCAAAGTGAAAAGAGACAGTCACGGTTACTCACACAGTTGTGTGTTTTACTTCAGATCCTCTGTCAAGTTATCTACAACCGGACATTAACAAATTCCAATCTGCCACATAACCGTGGGCACGGCTTTCGAAAGATCAAAACCCTGCAGGGGTGTCCCACCTTAGCCCATCACAAGCTCTCACAATCAGCTGAAGTGATAAATATAATATCATCAACCCTTATCTTAGGGAGATCCGATCAGGCTCGGCATCCCGGTGCACAAGACATTTCGACAATGGTAAAACAAGTCCAGCAAAACCTCCCGGTGTGCCGACACCCTGATAGTAGCCGCGCGTATCTCGTCTCAGGCCACGTCCGGATGGGCGATTATGCGAGTAAAACCAGCCCTCGGGTTTCCCCAAGGTGGCCCCGCATACTCCCCGTTTGGGACCAACACCATCAGCACTGGCCCCCCTGCTATGTAGAAAAGAATCACCGAGGGCGCGACCCCCTATGCAAATTTAATTATTTAATTAAGTTGTTATTATGAGGCAAATTAAAACCAATGTTGGGCCTTGCAGGAGGAGTTTTATTCAAAGTCGAAGTGTCAAGGGGTCCCCATATACCCAACCGTGTAAGGAACGCAAAATCAAGGAACATAATGCCGGTTTATCGGCGCCTAAGGTGGCATGAGTGGAACAAAACACCGAGCAAAAGGCCAAGCCTTCCACCCATGCCCAGTATATAGGTGTGTTAATAATAATAATAGATATTGTGATATGCCAACAACAAGTTCCGACATGGAACGATCTTCATCTTCACCTGCAACTAACAACACTATAAGAGGGGCTGAGCAAGCGGGTAACATAGCCAAACAATGGTTTGCTAGGAAGGTGTCAAAGGTTAGAGGTTTCATGGCAACAAGGGGAGGGGCTGACAATAAAGATGGGTAGCGCGACATATAACGATAGCATCGAGACAACTAAGCAATGGCAATGATAGTAAAGGTATCCAAGGTTACGGTCATCTTGCCTGAGATTCCGCAAGGAAGAAGAACGGATCCATGAAGAAGACGAAGAAGAAGCCTTGAAGAAGAACCACGGGAAGTCGAACGAATCCTCACGATCGCAACGGAACAAGCACTAACGAGAAGAAGCAAGCAATACAGTAAACAAACCACTCAAGAACATGACAATATGCTCAACCAAGTATGATGCAAAACAAGTCCACATAGGATGCACCACAAGTCTATACAGGAAGCAAAACATGGCAAGGTAGGAAGCACAGAAAAATAACACAACTCTATATGATGCAATACATGGCAAGGTATGATGCAAGACAAGTCTATATAGGAAGCAATACATCGCAAGGTGAAGCAAGTGTAAACTAGCTATCTAGGCATTTTAAATGAGGCCGGAAATAACAACAACAATTCCGGAAAATCCCCATGACCAATTTAGCAATTATTAAAGCAACAACAATTTAACATTCAAAGGTTGTCATCATGATGCGGATGACGTGATCAAGTTTTATGCAATTTTAGTAAAAGTTAACATGAAGAGATATGAAGTATTTGTCACCGTGGTGGAAAGAAAGAGGCCACGGCGACGAATCCGAAAAAGATGCCACGCAACATATCGATACCGGTAACTCGTCGAGAGACCGATGCAAAAGAAAGGTGTCGTGAGCGTGAATGCAAAGACGGTGGGGTGCTCCCGGTTACCCGGTTCCCACTTGACAACGACAGGGCAAACGAGGATCACAACGGACATGATGCAAACATCCGATTCATCTAATACAACACATGGAGTCCACGGGCGTCGTCTCGGGGTTATACCTTCGGAACGTTCGTTTCGGGGCGGTTCGAGGTCGTAGAGGAAGTAGTCGTACTCGCGGGTCGTGGTACACGTTTTGTAGCCGTTCACGCTCCCGTGTCGTGGTACTTGCCGCATTCCGGACCGAAGGGGTACTTGGCGCATCCACGGATCTCCGGGGTCGACGGTAGAGGATGTAGTCGTTCTCGTTATCTCGGAGAGGTACTTGTCGTCTTGGCGGTTCCATGACGGTGGTAGATGTACATGTCGAAGGTCTTCGGCGACGGTAGTCATATGCGTTTCGTAGATGTTCATGTTTCCGTAGAGGTACTTGTCGCGGCTTCGGACGTAGTGGTACTTGACGCATCACATCGTGTAGTCGTTCTTGTCGGTCTCGTAGATGGCAGCAACAAGGCGACGGCGATCTTCATGGCAACAAACCACGTGGACAACTTAACGAGTACCCGAGAATCTCGTTTGACTTGGGCTGCTCGGTGTGGCTGAACTTGGCGACGTTCACAGGGCGTCGGTCATCTGGAGGAGGCCGGGGCGAGCTCCCTCGGGGCAGCGGCGAGGCTTGCCGATGGCTAGGAGGACGAGGTCGGAGGAGAGTCAGCGAGGAGCAGCGCCATGGGGGCGGACGCAGAGGAAAAGGGGCGGCGCGACGTCGGGATGGTGATGCAGCAAGGCCGCGGCGGGGACTCGGCAAGGCCGGCCCGCGGCCGTCATGGCGAGGCGCGGCGCGTCCCGCTGCTCGGGTGCGCGAGGGGAGAACGACGGGTGGAGAGCTTGGGCACGAGAGGCGCGATGCAGCTGGAGGGCGCCACGGCGCGCGGCGGACGGAGCAGCTCGGCGGGGCGGGGAGATACGAGAGGCGGCGCTCGGGATCTCGTGGCTGAGGTCGGCCATGGCAGGGATCGATGGAGCGGCTGCGAGGAGGGAACGAGCGAGGGGATAGGCCCCTGGCTCGATGGCTCGATGCGATGGGTGGCGGCGCGCTGACGGACTAGAGGGATCGGGAGGAGAGCGGGCTAGGGTTAGGGGTGGCTGGGCCTTGGGGCCACGGGAAGGAGATGGGTCGGCCTGCGGCTGGGAGGCCCAGAGCAGCGCAAGGGGCCCTTTCCACTTAAAAAACAAAAGCAGACTCAAATCTTGATGATGAAAAGGAAAAATGGACAGGGAGTTATATGAAGAATAAGAAGGAAGTAAAAATATACTTGAACTCCTAGATTTATGCACAATTTTAATAAACTAGTTTGGACATTTTTAAGGATATAAAAATAATTCAAGTTTGAATTAAATTCAAACTTGAGCCATTTTTGAACCCAACCAAAACAAGTCCAAAGGAACTAAAAATTGGCAAGGATGTTGAAGGCATGGTTGAGAATGGATAGGAAAATAATGAAAATTAAATTGGTGCACGAAAAAGAATGCCACAATTTAAATGGACTAACGAAGAAGGAGAAGAAGATGATCAAGCAAGGTTGTGGGAGTCAAAACTTGAAGTGAACAAGACATGGGGAAAATTATGCAAGTGTGTGATGGTTGCTTCCAATAATGGAATATTTTTATAATAGCTCCATAAATATTAGGAGGATATATATATCTGTTATAAGGAGAAGTCATCCTTCCCTCGATTTAAATGGACCGAAGGTCCACACGACTTATTTGGTTGAGTTGCAGAATTAAAGTCATGATGGCATGATGACATGATGCAATGCAAAATAAATAACACAAGCACAATTGAAACACACGGGAGAACCCATAACATCTGGAATCTTCTAGGACGTCGGTCTTCGGGCGTCACACTATGTCCATCTTCTTCCTCACTCACACGAATCATGCTAGGCTAGGCTGTGGGGCGACGGGCTCGAAGCTGGAGAGGTTGAGATCTTCGCAACGCCCCAGAGTTTGAACCTTTTTGGGTCTGCGGAGCACTGAATCCCACATTTGGCGCGCCGGGTAGGGGCACGTCGAAGCTTCGCCTCTTCTCCAACACCGCTCCGCCCTCGCTTCACCATCCTCGTGGTGGGCTTCGCCCTGCTGGCATGGCCACCCGAAGCCTACGGGGGTGCTGCGGGCTGCCCGGCCTTTACTCCAGGCCTACTCCAGGTAAGGTGGCCCGTGAGGTTCAGGCCGGTGCTGCATTTACGGTACGATGGAGCTGCAGGCCCCGAGGACTTCCTCCGGTTGTACGAGCAGGCCATCCAAGCGGCGGGTGGAGATGATAAGGCCGCGGCAAACTGGTTTCCCTTGGCCCTTGCATAAGTCCCTCGATCTTGGCTCTGCAGTCTCCAACATGCCTCGATCTCCTCTTGGGAGGAGCTCCGCGACCAGTACATCACGCGCTTCGTGGCCCCAGGGCCCCACGTGGTCGCCTACATCGTCAGCGGGTCATAGGCACCAGCGTCGGGTTGCCACGTCAAACAGTTTCTCCATCAGGCAGGCACTGCTAGGCCAGAACAGGAAGCCTCGCGGGACCGGGTGAGGCTAGAAACCGACATCACCTTCTACTCCTGAGATCATACCGGGACCACGGCCGCTGCTGGCATGCTCCCCATGCTTTGCACACCCACCATCTGCAACATCGCGGTTACCAAGACCCTGATCGATGGTTGCGCCGACATCAACGTTCTTTCTGTGGGGGCTTTTGGCATGCTCTAGGTGCCATGCGACCAGCTTGAGCCCACCAAGCCCTTCTCGGCGGTGACCGGAGGCTCCACCGCCCCCTGGGGCAGGTGCGCCTCCCAGTTACCTTCGGCACCCGCAACAACTACCGAACCGAGCTCATCGACTTCGACGTGGCCTAGATCAGCCTCCCATTCAACGCCATCCTAGGATTCCCGGCCCTCGCCAAGTTCATGGCGGCAACTCACCCGGGCTACAACCTCATCAAGATGTCGGGCAGCAGTGGCATCATCACAGTCGCGGAAGACACAAAAGAGGCGGTTCGGGCTCTCGGGCATGTCTTCAAGGCCTCCATGGCCTCACGCCCCGATGTCGCGAGCACTCTGGAGGCCCCGGAGACCGCACTAGCAAAGAAGATGCAGTTTTTCTCTCACAACCAGGTTGGGACGAAGCAAGTGACCATTGACGGAGCGGGCTCATGCCTCACCTTCACCATCGCTGCCGGCCTCCCCCCTGAGTAGGAGGAGGCGCTAGTCAGTTTCCTCCGGGCAAACAAGGATGTGTTTGCATGGGAGGCATCCGACCTAGTGGGCATCCCTAGAGAAGTAATAGAGCATCACCTGGTGGTGTGCCCCAATGCGTGCCTGGTGAAGTAGAAGGCTCGGCGTCAATCACAAGAAAAGCAGTCATTCATCGTGCAAGAGGTGCGTAAGTTGCATGAGGCCGGAGTCATCCGTGAGGTGCGGCACCTAGACTGGTTGGCCAATCATGTCGTCGTCCTTAAGAAAGGCGGGAAGGAGCGCATGTGCATCGACTTCATGAGCCTCAACAAGGCTTACCCTCAGGACCCCTTACCGCTCCCGCACGTCGACCAGATCATAGACTCCACCGCCGAGTGCGATCTACTATGCTTCTTGGATGCCTTCTCCGAATACCACATAATCAAGATGGCTATAGAAGATGTCGAGAAGACAGCCTTCATCTCCCCGTGCGGCATGTACTCCTACACCTGCATGCCCTTCGGGTTGCGAAATGTTGGTGCAACCTTCCAGCGGTTGATGCACATCACGCTGGTGCTGCAGCTGGGAAAGAACGCAGAGGCATACGTCGACGACATTGTTGTCAAGTCACAGGAGGCAAGGACCCTAATCGAAGACATGGAGGAAACATTCGACAACCTGCGTCGAATCGACCTGAAGCTCAACTCAGAGAAATGTTTCTTCGGGGTCCCTTCTGGCAAGCTGCTGGGTTTCCTCATGTCGGACCGAGGGATTGAGACCGACCCTGAAAAGATCAAGGCAATTAAGGATATGCGCCCTCCTCAAACCCACAAGGAAATGCAGAAACTAGTGGGCTGCGTGACCGCATTGGGATGGTTCATCTCCAAACTCGGTGAGCGTGCTCTCCCCTTTTTCGAGCTCATAAAGAGGAAGGGCCCCTTCCAGTGGACCCCAGAGGCAGAAGCAGCCTTCCAAGGCCTCAAGAGATACCTCACGAGCCCACCAGTCATGGTGGCACCTTGCCCTCGCGAGCCTCTAGTGCTCTACTTGGAGGTCACCCCCCGTTCCGCCAGCGCGGCGCTTGTGGCGGTTCGAGAGCGGCACGGTGGCATGGACACGGCTTTCGGTAGCTCCCTGGGGACACACCGTTGTTTCCTTCCCATGACAGTGCCCCTCGTCCCCCCGTCACATAATCAACCTGTGGGGCATCTGAGCCCCGGACGGGAAGGACGCCATCAACACCTCACCGCTCGTTGACCACCCGGTGTACTTCGTTAGCACCGTGCTGCGGGACGCGCGTGCGCTCTACCCTACGCAGGAGAAACTCCTGCTTGCGCTTCTTGTTGCCTCTAGGAAGCTGCGCCATTATATCCAAGGTCACCCCATCAAAGTCATCTCCGCGTTCCCCTTGGAGAAGGTGTTGCGCAGTCCCAATGCTGCCGAGAGAGTCGCGGAATTGAACATTGAGTTGCAAGCCTTCAACTAGAGTTTGGCACCACCAGAGTCATCAAGGGCGCTGCCCTGGCCGATTTCATGGCCGAATGGTTGGATGCCCCACCCCACGGCTAGGTTAGTACCGACCCCTTGTGCTTCGCAACGAAGCGCGTGAGGGATGGGTCATGCACTTTGACGGCACCTTCGCGTGGCAGGGCGCAGGGGCTGGAGTTGTGCTCATCTCACCAACCAAGGACAAGCTCTACTACACCGTGCAGCTACGCTTCCAGCATGACAAGAAGGTCTCCAACAACATTGCAGAATACGAGGGCCTAATCGCCGGCCTCAAGGCCGCTGTTGCCTTGGGGATCAAGCGCCTCACCATTAAGGGCGACTCACAGCTCCTCGTTAACTTCTCCAACAAAGAATACATGCCGAAAGGCGAGCGCATGGGGGCATACATAGAGGAGGTACATAAAATTGAAAAGAGTTTCTCGGGTTTGGAGCTGCTACACATCCCGTGCGGCGCGAACAAGGGGCTGACGACATCGCCAAAAAACCATCACGTCGCGAGCCCTAGAAGCCCGGCGTTTTCAAGGAGAGGCTCTTCAAGCCATCGATCACGCCTTCGGCTGTGGTCACATCATTGCTTCGGGAGGAGCTGTTGTAGGCTCCGTCCTTAGGAGCGCCAGCCTATGGCCCGGTCTCAGGAGCTCACCTGCTCCTCGCGCCGGAGCCTCAGGAGGGCGATTGGATCGAGGAGCTCAAGGTGTATCTGCTCGGCGGCACCCTTCTGGAAAAGGAAGCAGATGTGGAGCACGTGGCCCGGTAGGCTACCGCCTACTGCTTGCAGGACGGCGAGTTGTACCGCATGCATCCAAACGACGTCTCACTGCGGTGCATATCCGGAAAGCAGGGGCGCGAGCTGCTGGCCAACATTCACAGCGGGGACTGTGGGCACCACTCCTCATCGCGCACTCTCGTGGGGAAGGCATTCCGGATAGGATTCTACTAGCCCACGATACTCCAGGACGCCACTGAGCTGGTCCGATCCTGCGAGGCCTGCCAATTCCATGCCAAGCAGATCCACCAACCGGCGTAGGGCCTCCAGACTATCCCGCTTTCGTGGCCCTTCGCGGTCTAGGGGATGGATATATTGGGCCCGTTTCCTCACGTGGCCAAAGGTTACCGCTACCTCTACATCGCCATCGACAAGTTCACCAAGTGGGCAAAGGTGGAGCCCATGCAGACCATCCCCGTCGGCTCGGCCGTCAAGTTTGTCAAGGGCCTCGTGAGCTTTTTCGGTGTGCCCAATCGTATCATTACTGACAAGGGCTCCGAGTTCACGAGCAACCTTTTCAGGACATACAATGCTAATCTGGGAATGCAGATATGCTACGCTTCGATGGCGCACCCACGAAGCAATGGCCAAGCCGAGCGCGCCAACACGGAGGTCCTGAGAGGTCTCGAGGCGAGGAGCTTCAAGAACAAGACCGACGCCTGCGGCAGGCGTTGGCTCAGTGAGCTTCAGTCCGTGTTGTGGTCCATCTGCACCACCATGAGTAAGCCCACCGGCGAGACCCCGTTCTTCCTCGTCTATGGGGCTGAGGCGGTCATCCCACATGAGGTCAGGCACCGCTCCATGCGGGTCCTGGCATTCGACGAGGCATGCCAGGAGGTTTCGCGAGGAATCGACCTCGTGCTCGGGGAGGAGGCTTGCGGCCAGGCTTACCTCCATGCCGTGAGATACCAGCAGGCATTACGGCGATATAATTGTTGTGATGTTCGCCCCCGGACTCTCGAGGTCTGGGACCTCGTCCTGAGGCGGGTCCTCTCCAGGGAGGGCCTTCACAAGCACTCACCCATGTGGGAGGGCCCGTTCAGGGTTGCTCACGTCTCTAGGCCTAGCGATGTCCGCCTGGAGACGAAGGGTGGGGTCCCCGTCGAGAATGCTTGGAACATCCAGCATCTCCGCAAGTTCTACCCATGACA
This sequence comes from Secale cereale, assembly GCA_902687465.1. NCBI lineage: Eukaryota > Viridiplantae > Streptophyta > Magnoliopsida > Poales > Poaceae > Secale > Secale cereale. The sequence continues at coordinate 635,461,918 of LR738710.1, forward strand.
CTATCACGTAATAATGAGTGGGGTTGTACACACCCCAGAGTCCTAGGTGCGCCACCCCTCAGCCCTGCGGGGGCTCCCGCCCACGCCCTAGTGGAAGCCCCATGCTCCGTGTTGGCGGAGGACACTGTCCATCGATGACTATGCCCACGCCTAGTGGTAGCACCATGCTCCCCGCTGGTGAGAAGAGTAGTATAGGTGCCGGGCGCTGCTGTCTTTTTGCGACTCTCTTCTGTTATCGAGTTTCCCATTTCTTGAATGAAGTTTGAAGTTTCGTGTCTTTATTCGAAAAGGGGGTGGGAATTTTCTTTCTCCTCGCAGAGTTCTTTCTTCTCTTCTGTCCCTTGTTCGTATTTTCGGAGGATCAGCACTTGCCTACTGCTCCCTCTCGAGCGCCCCGTGAACGGGGGCTGGGCACGATGTGCACGATCGAGCTAGCCCCAGCGGCACCAGGGCCCCCTCGAGGCCAAGGACACAACTGATGCAGGCCCACCCATGTGCACACCTAGCCAAAGCTTTGGCATCCGAGTCCTCGCGTGGCGCTCTCGAATGAGCCAGTAGCCGTGCATGACACCCAGCTCCTGGCATCCTATCAGGAGTGCTCTGACCCAGCCTCAGGGGCACCCAGCCCCTGGCCTGGCCTCAGGAGTGTTCTACGTTATGACCAGGGGCAGTCAACCCTCGCCCGAGGGCTCCAAATGTAGGAAGGGCATCGAAAAAGGGTGGATAAGGAAAATCAACCGCAACCCGGCTCCTTTGCGTGGGTGCCTCCGGAGGTCAGGGGGCCCGCAAGCTGCGAGCCTTATCCAAGACTCTGAGGCCATCTGGTCTGGGAGACCACACAGGATCGAAAGCTCCGGAGGGCCGTGCCCCCACGACGCGGCAAGCTGCCACTTGCCATGAACTACACCAAGCTAAGTATCATAATCGTGTCGGGCTAGAGCCCTTCAATTAGCAATAATATAAATGCTAAAATATAAACAAGAAACATTGATATAAAGGAGCAAGTGCCGCGGTTTGTTACATGCCCCCACGGAGCCCTTCTTGATTCTTAAAATGCAGACAAAAACAAGCAAAAGGAGCGGCCTCCGGAGGATTGGAGCTTCCGAAGCCAGACTCTAGCGCTATCTACGCTCAGTCAGAGTCCTCCTCCTCCTTGACAGGGGCACGATGGTGTGACACCCCGAGACCGATGCGCCAGATGTCTTCTTCTTATTTGTCGTTGTTGCCATGTCATTCGCTTGCGTGTTGCATTTTCCCATGTCATCATGTGCATTACATCTGCATGCTTTTCAAAACTGGCATCCGTTCGTAGTTGCCTCATCCCCCGTTCTCTCGGTTGTCCATTTTGAGCCCAGACACACTTGCATGCGCCCGCCGCACCTCCAAGATCTTGTTTCATGAGCGGGAATAAAACGTTCTCGGAATGGGCCAAGAGTTGACGAGCGGTCTTGGTATATCACCGGTAGGCCACCTATCCCCCGATCCAAATGCGCTCTCCGTCCCGCTCCGCTCTATCCCGGAACGTCCCCGTCCAGTTTCTTTGAGGTAGATTATAGCTAAGTCCCAGACTTTTCAGACATCTTGTGTGCATGTTGGTCCAAATGGAGAGTATGATATATCAAAATGTTCATCTCTCTATGCTCTACATGATGGTGGCGATTGCATACATGTTAGAGTTCATCTAGGTGTTGTAATCTCTGTTGCAAGAGGGCATCATGTTGTTAACTTCTGCAAGTTGTTATAACTTGCACTTTTGTCTTTTTCGTGTGAATTAATCCGTGTGCCATATGAGCTAGGTGTCTACATGTTATAGGAGCATAATCATGTCATCTTTGCATTGGTGTAATCCACTTTTCATGATATGCCCTGTGTTTATTGGAACAAGCTTGCAAAGTGACCTACTCATTGTTTGCTATTTTCTGAGACTTAGCAAATTCTGCTAAGTCTGAAACTGTTATATTGTGATGCCATGTTTGCTTGATGCTACAGTCAAATCTATGCATATTTGGAGATGTCCAGTGGGCATGTTTTGAATACCATGTTATGCTCTATCCATCCATGCCATTGTTTGCAATTATAAGTTGTTGTTGCATGTCTCTTTCTTGATCTCAAGTTGTCATCATGATAAATCTGTCAGCCTGTCAAAAGCATGTTCCTTTTTGCAAAGCTCATTGTAATCAATATATGCATCCTATAAAAGCTGGCCTTGGTTTAATTGGAAGTATGCCATGCCAAACACATGTTCATGACCTTTGCATGTTTATTAAACTTGCTATGCTTGTTGTTATGTGCCTCCAAAGTCAGCATCATAATGTTGTTGTTTTGCATTTCCAGATTTTCACCAAGTGTGAGAATCTGCTATACCATGGTTGCATCTTGTCTTGATGAATTCCCTGAACATGTTGCTCCTATGTATATTCCATGTTGTGTTATATGATATCTAGATTGTGTAATAGCATGCCATGCTTTGGTTTTCCATGTTCTTGCACTTTAGCTTAATTATTTCTTGCCTCCAACATGTCATCCTATTAACTCGGCTCATGTATATGGCATGTTTTTCACTAAGTCATAATCTGTGATATAAAGTTGATTGTTACATTATTCTTGTTGGATTAATCTTGATGCCTATGAATCTGAACCTTGATGATATTTGAATCATACTATCTGTACTTTGAGTTCATGCCATGTTTGTGTCAATCTTGTTCTTGTAGCATGTTGTTTTGATGCTTGCAATATGCCCATTCACTGGTTTGGACAGCTTGTCCTTTAAACTTGTTTCATGTGTATGTGTTGAACCGTGGCTCCGTTTGGAGCATGCCCTATATGAAACTTACTTGGTTTTGCATGTAGATGGATCATGTCATGTTGCATCCATGTTTTAGTGTTGTGCTTGATGTTTGAATGCTTTTTGCATCAATGTCATGCTTAACTTGTTTTGCACATATCTTCTAGGTCGTAGCTTCGAATTAAATGAACTTTATATGTAACTTGACTAGAAAATCATGTAGATCATCATACTGCATGTTAACTTGCTATTTAACAACTTTAACATAATGTGTTATTCAGAATTGGACCAATTTCAAAATTTGCATATGAGGACTAACCGGAATTGTTATATGTTGTTTTCCGGCCTCATTTAAACTTGCTTGTTGTGATGATCTTGAATGCTTTATCTCTTGCCATGAGTTGCATCATGTAGCCTTGTCATGCATCATACTTATTTGAGCATCATGTCTTGTTTATGTGTTGTGTGTTTACCATGTTGTTTGCTTCTACTCGTTAGTTCCTATTTCATTGTGATCGTGAGGATTCGTTCGTCTATGCTTGGTTCATCTACGTGGCTTCTTCTTCTTCATGGACTCGTTATTCTTCCTTGCGGGATCTCAGGCAATATGACCGTCACCTTGGATCTCACTACTATCTTTGATATGCTAGTTGTCTCGATGCTATCGCTATGTCGTGCTTCCTACCACTCGTTTATCAAGCCTCCCAATATGACATGAAACAACCTCTAACATTTCACCATCCCATTAAACCGTTGTTTGGCTATGTTACCGCTTGCTCAGCCCCTCTTATAGCGTTGCTACTTGCAGGTGCAGTTGCAGTTGTTCCATGTTGGAACATGGATATGTTGGAATATCACAATATCTCTTACTATAATTAATGCACATATATACTTGGTAAGGGTGGAAGGCTCGGCCTTTTTTTGGTGTTTTGTTCCACTCTTGACGCCCTAGTTTTTACTAAACCGGTGTTATATTCCTTGAGTTTGCGTTCCTAACGCGATCGGGGTTTATGGGCCCCCTCGACAGTTCACTTTGAATAAAACTCCTCCAGCAAGGCCCAACTTTGGTTTCAATTTGCCATCATAATAAACCTATTAATTAATTAATTTTCATAGGGGGTCGCATCCTCGAGGATTCTTAATTCGACATAACAAGGGGGTCAGTGCTGATGGTGTTGGTCCCAAACAGGTAGACTGTGGGGCCGCCTCGGGGAAACCTAAGGTATTTGGTTTTACCTGTAGGATGTCCCATCCGGACGTGGCCTGACACGAGATACGCGCGGCTACTATCAGGGTGTCGGCACGCCGGGGGTCTTGCTGCACTTGTTTTACCATTGTCGAAATTTCTTTTGCACTGGGGTTCCGTGTCTGATCGGGTTGTCCCCAAGATGGAGGTTTTTGAAGGAAATATGCCCTAGAGGCAATACTAAAGTCATTATTTATACTTCCTTATATCATGATAAATGTCTTTTATTCATGCTAGAATTGTATTAACCGGAAACTTGATACAGGTGTGGATACATAGACGAAACAATCTCTAACATGTGTTGATGGTGTTGGCCCCAAACGGGTAGACTGCAGGGCCAGTGTTGATGGTGTTGGCCCCAAACGGTAGACTGTGGGGCCGCCTCGGGGAAACCCGAGGTATTTTGTTTTACCTGTAGGACGTCCCATCCGGACGTGGTCGGAGACGAGATATGCACGGCTACTATCAGGGTGTCGGCATGCAGGGAGGTCTTGCTGGACTTGCTTTACCATTGTCGAGATGTCTTGTGCACCGGGATTCCGAGTCTGATCGGGTTGTCCCTAAGATGCAGGTTTTACCTCTGCTGGTCGTGAGAGCTTGTGCTGGGCTAAGTTGGGACACCCATGCAGGGTTATGATCTTTCAAAAGTCGTGCCCATGGTTATGTGGCAGATTGGAATTTGTTAATATCCGGTCATAGAGAACTTGATAGAGGATCCGAAATAAAATACACTGCTACTTCTCGAGCTTGCGTTGTATTCCCTCGAAGAGGAAAGGGTGATGCAGCACAGTAGCGTAAGTATTTCCCTCAGTTTTTAGAACCAAGGTAGCAATCCATTAGGAGACCACGCGCGAGTCCCTCGCACCTGCACAAACAAATAAGTACTTCGCAGCCAACGCGATAAGGGGTTGTCAATCCCTTTACGGTCACTTACGAAAGTGAGATATGATAGATAGGATAGTTTGATATTTTCGGATATAAGAACAGAAAGTAAAAACGGAAAAGTAAAGCAGATTGTAGATTGATATGTTGAGAATAGACCCGGGGGGCATAGGTTTCACTAGTGGCTTCTCTCATGATAGCAGAATTCTACGATGGGTGAACGAATTACTATCGAGCAATTGATAGAAAAGCGAATAATTATGAGACTATCTAGGCATGATCATTATATATAGGCATCACGTCTGTGACAAGTAGACCGAAATTATTCTGCATCTACTACTATTACTCCACACATCGACCGCTATCCAGCATGCATCTACAGTATTAAGTTCATAAGAACATAATAACGCCTTAAGCAAGATGACATGATGTAGAGGGATAAACTCAAATAACATGATATAAACCCCATCTTTTTATCCTCGATGGCAACAATACAATATGTGCCTTGCTGCCCCTACTACCACTGGGAAAGGACACCGCAAGATTGAACCCAAAGCCACGCACTTCTCCCATTGCAAGAACTATAGATCTAGTAGGCCAAACCAAACCAATAATTCGAAGAGACTTGCAAGGATATTATAATCATACATGAAAGTATTCAGAAAAGAACCAAATATTTCTCATAGATAATCTTTATCATAAACCCACAATTCATCGGATCTCGATAAACACACAGCAAAAAGAGATTACATCGAATAGATCTCCTCGAAGACCGAGGAGAACTTGGTATTGAGATCCAAAGAGAGAGAAGAAGCCATCTAGGTACTAACTATGGACCCGAACGTCTGTGTTAAATTACTCACAACTCATGGTGAGGCGATGATGTTGATGTAGAAGCACTCCGTGGTAGATCCCCCCTCCGGAGGAGCTCCGTAACAGGCCCCAAGATGGGATCTCACGGGAACAGAAGGTTGCGGCGGTGGAATTAGGGTTTTCTCTCCGTCTCTCATGTTTTTGGGGTACATAGGTATATATAGGAGGAAGGAGGGCACCGGGGGACCAACATGGGGCCACGAGGCAGGGGGCGCGCCCTATAGGGGGGCGCGCTCCCCACCCTCGTGGACGCCACGTGTGCCCTATTCCGTGGTTCTCAAGTCTCCCGTGAAGATTTTGCTCCAAAAATCTCTCTCCCGAAGGTTTCATTCCGTTTGGACTCCGTTTGATATTCCTTTTCTGTAAAACCCTGAAATAGGCAAAAAAACAGCAATCTGGACTGGGCGTTTGGGTTAATAGGTTAGTCCCAAAAATAATATAAAATTGTATAACAAAGCCCATTAAACATCCAAAACATCATAAATAATAGCATGGAACAATCAAAAATTATAGATACGTTGGAGACGTATCATACACCAACCGCATGAGTAACCGTGATCATCTCTTTTCGAGTAATTTCGGGAAGAGCACACGTTGGGTTTATGTTTCACGCGTAGGTAGTTCAGGATCACTTAGTGATCATTATTATTTGCGACCGTTTGCGTAGCCTGTCATCTTTCTCTTGGAAATCGTAAGTTAGCCACCATACAGATGCTTAGTCGCTTGATGCAGCCTCACCACTTATCATTTCCATACCCATTGAGCTTTGCTAGTCTTGATACCCATGGTTATGGGATTGCTGAGTCCTCGTGGCTCATGGATACTACAACAACAGTTGCAGGTACAGGTAATGCGACGACTTGACGTGAGAGCGACGTTTACTTGTGTTGGAGTTCTTCTTCTTCTACTTCTTCGTTCAGGGGATATTTTCTTGGTCGGCAGCCTGGACTAGCAGGGTGGATGCCATTTGTGTTTTTCTTATGTTTTCATCCGTAGTCGGATGTGTGTCTTGTGTATGATGTTTGTTGTATTCATGTGGCAATTGTTTGCCTTTTGTATGTATCCCCATCTAGTATCTAATGGTACGATGTAATGATATCCACCTTGCAAAGCGTTTTCAATATGCGCTTCTATCCTTGTGGGACCTTCGAGTTCCTCGAGGATAGGGTAGCGTATTGGGCATGCCAGGTGGCACGGCGGCTCGTCATCTTCCCTGGTCCGAGTGCCACGGCGGGGCGGCTCGCCATAGTCGTTGTCGCTCGAGCTCTATCCGGAGGAGGTGTTGCTGCTGTTGCGGAGAGAATCACGGCCGTCGCCAAGGGCAAGTTCACTGTCGAGGATGTCACCGCCGCGGTGGACGTCGTCATCGGAGAGGTGGTCGCAGTCTGCCTCGCTCTCTGGGCAGCATCCCAGGAGCCTGTCGTCTTCCCCGAAGACCTTGAAGTAGAGTGTCGCTGCTCCGTCATACTTGAAGTGGAGGGTGTGTCTCCCCAGCAAGCCGCAAGCGCGGGCGAACGCCTGGCATCCGCGGTTCAGGAACACATTCCCCGCGGGAGTGACCTCAACCTCCACCCACGAGGCCGTGCTGCAGCAGCCATTGGCCTGCAGCCACCGTCCACCTAGCCATCCGGCTGGCAGCTCCTCCACGAAGAAGCGTAGAAGGTGGATCCAGGGGTCCCCCAACCTCTTCGCCCACACTACGAACTCTCGAGCCGCGTCAGCCGAGTGAAGTCATGGGCGTGGTAGCCGAGCGACCGCCGAAGGCTCTCCGCCCCGACCACGGTTCCTGCGACCTCCAACGCACCCCCGCGGTGAAGGCCTCCCCACTCGGCCGCTGGGCGCAATGCGGACACCAGCGGAGGCGCGCTCGTGTCCCGGGTGGACGACCGCCGGCATAGCATTGTTCTTGTGAGGACGGCCTCGCCCCCTCTTCGGCGGGGATGACTCCGGCCTCTCCCGCGAAGCTTTTCCCTTCTCAGCATTCGAGGACCTCCTCACCGGCGCCATGAGTGATGCTACAAAAGTATGGCGTGGAGAAGCAAGAAGACGAGGACGAGTTGGGACTCCATTTCTATCGCCCATTTGTAGCCGGCCAAAGATCAACTGGCGCCCCTTCACACTTGGGCAATGAAGGCACCACGATGCGGGCCAGACTCTGGTCAACATGGGCAGTTATGAGGCAACGCGGGGAAGTGGAGGCATTCGTGTCTCGTCCACCGCCACGCGTCGAGCCTGGACCATAGGTGATTGGGTCCTGCGGTGCTTCTGCCTTCCCTCTTCGGCTTCGCCTTGAAGCCATACTGAGTGCGCCTTGGGCCAGGGGGCTACTGTCGGTGTTCTGGGATCGGGGGTACCCAGACTTGCCTTCCTGTGGCCCAGGGCGTGGCTCCCTCGACGGCCCAGCAGGACCCAGTTTCAAGGGTTCTCAAGGAGAGCCCTCGTGAGGGGCTGATACGTCTTCATCGTATCTACTTTTCCTAATGCTTTTCCTCTTGTTTTGGACTCTAATTTGCATGATTTGAATGAAACTAACCAGAAATGATGCTGTTTTCAGCAGAACTACCATGTTGTTATTTTTGTGCAGAAATAAAAGTTCTTTGAATGGAACAAAACTTTTTGGAGAATTATTTTAAAATAAAAGAAAAATACTAGAGCCAAGAACCACTAGAGGGGGGCCTCTGGGTGAGCACAACCCACCAGCCCCCCCCCCCCTCCAGGCACGCCAAGGTGGGTTGTGCCCACCTGGTGGCCCCGCAGACTCCGTGTCCAACTCCATAAATACCCATATTTCTAGGGAAAAAATCAAGGAGGAAGAATTCTCTCGTTTCGCAATACGGAGCCACCGTCACCTCGTGTTCTTCATCGGGAGGCCAGATCTGGAGTCCGTTTGGGCTTCCGAAGAGGGGAATCTTCAGTCCTCGTCAGCACTAACCCTCCTCCGTCGTTAATTCGATGACGCTCTCCACAGGGAGTGAGTAATTCCTTCATAGGCTCGCTAGTTGGTGAGGAGTTGGATGAGATTCATCATGTAGTCAAGTTAGTTTTGTTAGGGCTTGATCCCTAGCATACATTATGTTCTGAGATTGATGTTGTTATGACTTTACTATGCTTAATGCTTGACACTTCGGGCCCGGGTGCCATGAATTCATATCTGAACCGTTTGTGTTTTCACCATTATATCTATGATCTAGATCCGATCTTGCAAGTCATATACACCTACTATGTGTTATGATCTATAAACCACGGAGTGAAAATATTTAGGATACTTTCCGGTGATGACCTTAGTTTGAGGAGTTCATATATTAAAAGGAGGCCTTAATATCCCTTAGTTTCCATATGGACCCCGCTGCCACGGGAGGGTAGGACAAATGATGTCATACAAGTTCTTTCCATGAGCACGCATGACTATTTAGGGAATACATGCCTACATTACATTTATGAACTGGAGCTAGTTTTGTATCGCCCTAGGTTATGACTGTTATATGATGAATATCATCCAACGAGTTGCCGATCCAATGCCTACGAATTTCCTACATATTGATCTTGCTAAGTTACTACTGCTGTTGTTACTGTTACAACTGCTACAAAAATCATTGCTATCACTGTTACCGTTACTATTGTTGTTACCACTACTATCAAAACTATCATATTATTGTGCTACTAAACACTTTGCTGCAGATAATTAAACTCCAGGTGTGGCTGAATTGACATTCAGTTGCTAATACTTGCAAATATTCTTTGGCTCCCCTTGTGTCGAATATATAAATTTGGGTTGAATACTCTACCCTCGAAAACTGTTGCGATCCCCTATACTTGAGGGTCATCAAGACCTTGTTCTGGTGCCTTTACCGAGGAGCATAGCTATATTTGTTGAGTGACTTGGGATTATTATTTGTCTATCACTATGAAGAATCTGAAGGATGAAAGAACTAACATCTTCCCCTCGAAGATGAGGGGAGGTAAGGAATTGCCATCTAGCTCTACACTTGATTCTCCTTCAGTTATCAGTAAGCTTGCAACACCACAATCTGTTATTAATCCTGATATGTCCCATGTTATTTATGATGCTACTTCTACTATAAATGATGTTGTAAATGGTGCTTATGATGATGCTAGTACCTTGCTTGATAAGACTGTGCCATTGGGTGAACTACTTGATGAACAACTTGCTAGACTTAAAGATATTGAGAATGCTCCAACTGATGAAACTATTGAAACTGGTGAAGTGCTTGAATCTGAAAATCTTGAAACACCTATTAGATCTAGCAATCCTAGATATGAATTTACAAAAGTACCAGAAGGTTATGTTATGGATGAGGAGACAACTAGAGACTTCCTTGCTTGCAATGATAGATATGATCTTAAGAAATTATTATGCAAACTAAAAGAAAAATCTTTGAATGCTAGAATGAAGTGTGATCCTAAGTTTGCTACTTCACATATTTGTGTTGCTGATGAGGATTATGAGTTCTCTGTCGACCCAGAGTTAATTACTTTGGTAGAATCTGATCCTTTCCATGGCTATGAAACTAAAACCGTAGTGGCACATCTTACTAAATTAAATGATATAGCCTCCCTATTTGCTCATGAAGAGAAAACTCGCTTTTATTATATCCTAAAATTGTTTTCCTCTTCATTAACGGGTGATACTAAATCTTGGTACAATACTCTTACTCCTGGTTGTGTGTGCAGTCCCCGGGATATGATTTATTACTTCTCAGGAAAAATATTTCCCTGGTCATAAGAAACAAGTTGCCTTACAGGAAATATTTAACTTTGTGCAAATTAAAGAAGAGAGTCTCCCACAAGCTTGGGGGAGGCTTCTCCAATTGCTTGATGCTTTGCCTGATCATCCACTTAAGAAAAATGAATCAATTGATATCTTCTATAATGGACTAACCGATGCTTCTAGGGATTTCCTAGATAGTTATGTTGGTTGTGTTTTCAGGGAAAGAACTGTTGAACAAGCTGAGGAATTATTGAATAATCTATTGAAGAATTATGATGGTTGGACACTTCCTGAACCACCGCCTAAACCCACTCCGAAGAAGAGGGGTATCTTATATCTTAGTCCTGAAGATATGCAAGAGGCAAATAAAGTATTAAGGAAAAAAGTATTAAAGCACATGATGTCAAGAATTTACCACCTATTAAAGAGATACATGGACTTGACATACCACCATCCAAGGTGGTGGAGGTAAATTCTTTAATGAGATTTTATGAAAGTGATATCCCTTACAATTAACATCCTAGTCAATGTCTATATGAGTTTGATAATTATATTAGAAAACAAGACCACTTCAATGCCAATGTCATGAAAAAATTGAAATACAACTCTGATATGATTGCTCGTTTGGGTGACCTGTTATTTAGAATCTCTAATGATGTTAGAGGTCTGGGAAAACATGCTTCTATGGTTCAAACTCAGTTAGAACAAGTTGCTAAATCTTGAAAAGAATTACTTGATGAAATTAATAATAATATGAATGATCATGCTATTATAGTAGTAACTAAAGGAGGTTGAATGACTCAGGAACCACTTTATCCTGAGGGACACCCTAAGAGAATTGAACAAGATTCACAAAGACTTAACACTAGTGCACCTAGTCCCTCTAGAAAGAAAAAGCAAAAGAAAAATGATAGGACTATGCACACCTCTAGTGAACCTAAAAAACCTCCTGAAAACAGTAAAGATGTCTCTATCTCTGATGCTGAAACTCAATCTGGTAATGAACATTCAACTAGTGATAATGAAAAAGATAATGATGATGTTCATAAAGACACTCAACCAGATAATGATAAACAACCAGATAATCATGTTGAGGTAGAACCTGTTGTTGATCTTGATAACCCACAACCAAAAATAGAAGATATGATAAAAGAGACTTTGTTCCTAGAAAACATGGGAAGGAAACAGAACCATGGGTACAAAAAAATGCCCTTTCCACCTATATCAACTAAGAAGAAATATGATGAAGAATTTGAATGCTTTGCTGAAATGCTTAGGCCAGTCTTTTTGCGCACCCACTTGACGGATATCTTAAAGATGTCCCCGTATGCAAAGTACATGAAAGACATCATCACTAATAAAAGAAAAACTCCAGAAGCTGGAATCTCCACCATGCTTGCTAATTATTCTTATGAGGATGGAGTTCCTAAATTTTTTGGAGATCCTGGAATACCAACTATACCTTGCTCCATAAAAAGAAATTATGTGAAAACTGCTTTGTGTGATCTGGGAGCTGGTATTAGAGTTATGCCTTTCTCTTTATATAAAAGACTTGATTTGAACAAGCTTACACCTACTGAGATATTTTTGCAAATGCTGACAAATCAACAGCTATACCTATTGGTATTTTTGAGGATGTGCCCGTTCTTGTTGCTAATGTTACTATTTTAACGAACTTTGTTATACTTGAGATTCCCGAGGACGACAACATATCGATTATCCTTGGTAGACCCTTCTTGAATACTGCAGGGGTTGTTATTGATTGCAATAAAATCTAGGTCACTTTTCATTTCAATGGTAATGAGCACACTATGCACTTTCCGAAGAAACAATTCCAAGTGAACGGTATTAATGTTATTGAAAAGTCTCCGATGCTCACTATTGGAAGTTTACAACTACCTCTACCTGCTATCAAAAAGAGATATGATATACTTATTGTTGGGGATGTTCATATCCCCGTTGAGGTAACTTAGTGTTTTACTAAAATTCTTCGGTCTCATGCTAATTGGAAGTGGTTGTTAATAAGACTTGGTCAATCTTATTAATTAATCATTTTTCCAGAGGAATGAAGTCGAGGAATCTAGTAAGAACAACTCTCTCTCCCTACCTTTTGTTCACTGTTTTGTTTAGTTTAATAAAAATAAAATGCCATGCTTTGTCTATTTACTGTTTCCCCGTACAATAAAAAAATAGCTCAAAAATAAAAGTGCTCAGAATACCTTCAAAATTTAACACAATTTTTTTCTGAATATTTTGGAATTTTTAGTGCAAATATCATCAGAAGGGGGTGCACCAGTGGGCACGACCCACTTGGGCACGCCAGCAGCCCTAGGTGCGCCATAATGGGTTGTGGTCCCCACGTGGACCCCCTCACTTATCTCTTTAGTCTACTTCGTCCCCCACCTCCAGAAAAAAAATCACCATTGCTCTCTCTCTCTCTCCCTTGTGTTCTTACTCTCAAACCTGCAGATTTCGTTCACTTTGCTTGAAGCTCCATTTCAGAAACTATTTTGGGGGATTGCTACTTGGTATGTGACTCCGCCGTTGCTCCAATTAGTTTTTGCTTTAGTGGTTTATATTTCAAATAATTAGCTACTCTTGGTACAGTTGTGGATGAGTTTGCATGTTGAATTCTTAGAGTTCGAAGTAGTTTGAATGCTCAAAACGGCCTCTATGCATGTCTATGAGTAGTTGTTATCATTCTTGTGAAGTTTGGTTGAAAAAAAAAATTAGGGACCAAAAATTTCAGAAATTGTACGCACATAATGTACCTATTTGGAAGGATTTCTTCGAGGAGGAGGTCCTCGGAAGCATCATCCAGTAGTGGCTCAATACATCGGTCTTATGCTGAACCAAACCCAAGCTCAATCCGAGAGACCGCTATTAAATCCTGCTTATGGCTGTGTAATGAGTTCATGGTGAGCATAGGTATTAAGGAAGAATTTGAGCAATATGTTCACAATGCCGAGCTCGGTCCCTACATCGAAGATAAGTGCAACCAACACCTCATCCTCACTGAAGCATTAACCAAAGAGTTTAAATTTCATCCTGGTGAGTCTAGAGTTACATTTAAAATGTATGATAGTCCATTCACTTTGCCTCTAGAGACATTTTCTAATATCTTCAAAATTCCATTTTGGGGTTCGCTAGATGAACCACCGAGGTCTGAGTATGAGTTATTTCTGACTAGTCTTTGTTATGGAGAGATAGAGGTGTGACACAAGGTAGAATAAAAAGCATTCACTTTCCATCAATTCATTACTTTGCACTATTTAATGGCAAATGTATCATAGGCAAACAAGACTCTAGCACACTGTGTGCTCCTCACTTGAGCCTCATACACATTGCCCTCGCTGGTATTCAATGTTATAACCTCGGGGCAATCACTGCACGCAGATTGCAGCACAACGCTGGTAGCGGTTATTTTTATGGTGGGATTATGCCTCACATTTAGCAAGGGAGATTCATGTATCACTTTGGCCTAATGACCCTATACTACCCACTTAGTACTTCAACTTTGAGGCCAAGAAGCGCCATAAGTTTCTTGAGGGAAAATTAATAATTATACTTATAACCTGAGGTTTAATAAAAATCATATTGTGCATACCTTTTTGCCTGCGCCTGCTCTCCTTGATTTCCACAGCAAGGGAAGATACTATGTTTCGGAGAGTGTGGCTCGTGCACACAACACGGAGGTCGTGGCTGCCAAGTGGGCTGAGATGGTTGCATCAGGAGCCTCTGTGAGTTACCATGCTGATTATTATGCAGGCCGCTGATGAGGATTGCCAAGCTAGGCCAAAAGCCTAAGCTTGGGGGAGTACGTGTTTCCACCGACATTATATTCATGTTCACACACTTCATTGAAGTTGTCGGGGGAGTACGTGTTTCCACCTCACACACTTCATTGAAGTTGTCGGTGTTCAGACTTTTCTATTGTATTATCCATGCTAGATTTTATTTCTTCTTGTGTGTTTGAAAAACCTTGAGAAAACCCAAAAATATTTCCTATTTCTTTTCGGTCTTTCTTTCTGGTTTAATTTGCTGAAGTACTAAGAGAAAACCCAAAAAGATTTCTCGCTTCTTTTCTTTGTTTGTTGGGAGCTCTCCCTTGTAAATAGTTTTCTCGTTTTTGTTTTCTTTCTTTATTTTGCCTTCTTTGAGAAAAAACAAAAACTAAAAAAATATTTCAGTATGTTTCTCTGAATTTCTTTTCTTGTTTTTGAGTCTTACCAAGGAGGAGACCACGATGAAAATGTTGAGTGGCTCCCATATGCATTATCGTTTATCTAACAAAGAGCTCAAATTGCCTTGTGTTCTCCTTTATGAATAAAATGTTTGCAGATTTCAGCTTAGTCCATGGCACTCTTGCACTATTATTCTTCTCATATCATTCGATCCTGCAAGTGAAAGGCAATAACGATGATATTTGATGAATTGGACGTGGCAGAGAGAAACGGGTATGAACTCAACTTGTTTTTGTTTTTGTAAATATGTTTAACCTAGTATTCATGATTCAGCCTATTATGATCAAGCATGTTGCTCTGACAATTAGAGATTGTAGTTTCGCATGCCATGTTTAAGTAGCTAGGAGTGGATAATGATTTATCTTGGAGGTCAACATTGCATTAAAATGAGTGTGATGTGGTATGATGATATGGTATCCTCCTCCGAATGTTTCAAGTGGCTTGACTTGGCGCATGTTCAAGCATGTAGTTGAATCAAAACCAACATAGCCTCTATGATATTTATGTTCATGGTGTCCATATCCTACTCATGCTGATATCTAATGTTTATTATGCGTAATGCATGTTCATGACCATTGTTGCTCTCTAGCTGGCCGCTTCTCAACCTATTTGCTAGCCTTCGCATGTGCTAAGCGGAAATACTGCTTGTGCATCAAATCCCAAAACCAAAGTTATTGCAGATGAGTCCACCATACCTACCTATATGCGGTATTACCTTGCCATCCTAAGTAAATTTGCATGTGCCACCTCTAAAAACTTCAAATAAACATCCTTTTTGTGTGCCTGGATTGTTCATAGAGTGACATGAGGTAGTCAGTATCTTCGATGCTAAGCGGGTTATTCTCATCATGAGTGTTTATTCACTGGTCCTTGCACGAGAGGGGCGGTAATAGGGATTCCTGGTCCCGAATTAAAAAATGAAATGACTTACAAATAATCAAACAAAAACTCCTACAGAGTAAAAACCTTTACTTTACCACTTGGGAACCGCCACTAATGTGTTTAGCATGGAAGATGTTGATAATTGATGGCCGCGAAGTAAATATGAAGGGCGCATCTCTCAAAAATACATTTATCTCTGTTTTACAATTCTGAGCTCTCGCACTTCTGCAAATCACTGCTTCCCTCTGCGAAGGGACTATCTATTTACTTTTATGTTGAGTCATCACCTTCTCAAATAAGCGCCAGATCTGATAGCACTATTGTCATCCTCATGCATTGTGTGTCACACCCTGCATTTTGTAACATGTTATTTGTAACTTTGAAGCATGAAAATTTGGACCAGCAAAAAAATTTAGCATCATTTGGCTTTTATTTGAAATTGAGTTTTCTTCATGTGCTTTTTCTTGTGCTCATTAAAGTCAACTATGACCTCTTGTAGAATTCATCTCCATACCCAAAACTTCTGCCCAATGATCATGCCAAGTGTTATATAACAGCATAGCATTTTCCTACAAAATTAATTTGGCCAAAAGGTATTTTATAAATTTAGTTTTCCAAAAACCCCTGAATTGGGATTTGCACTGCAAGTACTTGATTTAGGGTGAGAAAATTATTTCAAAAGGAGTATTTGAGACCTAGTAGTCATAGGACTCCCAGAAACCACAAAGGTATAATTTTAAAAGTTATTTTCCTATTTTATTTAAAAGCTTTTTCTTAAGGCCAGAAATGGTCTTTAATAGGAAAAAATTATTTAACTATTTCAAAAATATTTGCCAAAATTCAGGGAGACTCAGAGGATATATATTGTCCATATATAAGAGTTTCAACACTTGGTCATGTTCAAAATAATGGGCTAAACCCTCTAAAACCCTTTCTGGATATTTCAAGCTTTTGAAATATTTACAAAGGAAATATTCTCCAAATATTCCAGGGAAATTCTATCATGTCATATATGACATATGTGATGATCTTGCCAAGTCCCATGCCTTGGGAAGAAAGTAAACATCCTCAAACCCCTTCATAACCATTTTGTCCATATTTGAAGTTTGAGCAACTTTACATTGCCAAACTTGTCCAAATGCTCTCAAACTTGGTGCACATGCTAGAATGACCTAATAAGGCATCTAGACCAAATGGCACAAGATTTGGAATAGAGCAACTTGATCAGATCACCTCAAAACCCTTTCTGTTCAAATGCAAATTTGAACAACTTTACATTACCAACTTTTTATCTGGAGCTTCAAACTTTGTGGGCATGATCAATACCCCAAATGATGATGCTACACCAAGTGGTGCATCAAGGGGAGATGATTAGCTTGACTCAATCAAGATGAAACTGTTTCTGTTGATTTCTAGGGTTCACCAAAGTTACATTGGCTAGTTTCTTCAAATGAGCCCAAACTTGGTGAAGCACCCTATTTTCTCATATCTTTCAACCCTGTTAAGTGCCATCTCAAGTGGAGGTCATTTTCTTGACCAAACACTGATCAAACACCTTCTGCAGATTTACTAAAACCCTCATCCTGATCACTTTCACTCTTCTCCATGGCCTCAACTTTTTACCACATGATCATTGAGTTACTAGCTACCCCCAGTAACTTCCCCAGCACCCCAGCTCCACGATTGAGGGGTAAGAACCCTGTTTTACCTTGCTGGACAGCAAGTTTTCACCAATTCACCAGCATCCTCCCTCTCTCTCAGCATCTCCAAGGCATCCAAGGCCGCAGGCCATTTCTTTACTCCTCCCTCAACCTTCTAGACACTCTTGGACACGTTGGTTTTGACCAGAACGGCGAGAGCACGATGATGCCAGCAATACGCACGCTCTGGAGCACGCTACAGTGCACCTCCGCACGGTGGCTTCAGCCAATCAGCCTCCCCCGACAGCCTCGGGCCTCCCCTTCGCGCCAGTCGAGGCCTCTCGACGTCCGCAACCTCCCCGGCGCTGTCCCCCCTCCTCCTGCGCCCTCCAGTGGTCGTCGTCGCACGCGCGCTGGCCACCCGCAACGGCCACTCCTCTGCCTCGCACGCGCGTGTCGACTGGAAGGTCCCCCGCTCCTCCTCTCACTTCTACTGGACGTGGAGCTCGTCCAGGAACACCATGGACTCATCCCCTTGGCCTCCCGTGCGCTGTGGCCTCGAGCCGGAGCTCGCCGGCGCACTGGACCACGGGCCTCCGTCGACCTCCTATAAATAGCCCCTCCCGAGCCTCTCCAATAGCATCAGCAACCTCACCTCACTCCACTGAGTCCCCCAGCACCATCCACTCCTCCCCAGGAAGTCCCAGTGCTCGGGATCGACCGGAGCTCCGCCGCGTCGGGCCGCCGGTGATCCCGCAGTACGAGCCACCCCTGCCCTTCCTTTCGCCCGATCTAGAACCGCCGTGCTCCACTAACCATTTCCCCTCTGTTTCCCCCTCCTGTTGCAGTCGGAAACGACCACAACAACAACCTCCCGACGAGCCTCCGCCGTCCCACCTCGCCGCCGGCGAACCTGACCTCTCCGACATACCATACCACCACCCCTTCAACCGCCACTCGACGCTGGACCCATTCCCACCCTCCGTTGCCGTCGCCGTGGCCGGAAACTTTGCCGGTGAGCTCGCCGTCGCCGTGGCCGCAAGGTTGGAGATGACAGGCGGGCCCCGCCTGTCATCCCCACACCTCACTTCCCCTCCTCTCTACCACTGACCCACGGGCCCCGCCTGTTAGGTTCAAAAACCTGACGTGCGCGCGCAGGCACCCGTGCGGCTGGGCTGGTCTGCCTGGGCCGTGCACTGTGGCCTTCTCTGGCCTAGTGCACAGGACACATTTTCCTTTTTCTTTTCTGCGATTGTTTTAAACATTTCTACAGAAAAGAATAATGGTCCAAATAAAATAATTCCAACTCCTAAAATCTTGTAATATTCCAACCTATTTAATGGTACCACTTTCACTCAAATCCATGAAACTTTTCAGTTCTGTTCAAATTTAAATTCAAATTTGAGCAGTAAAACTCCTGTTCTAAAATCAATAGATTCCATTCTGTAACTCCAAAACCCCAACTAAGATTTTTTTCCCATCTTAGAAATTCCCCTAGTATTTAACAAAAATAAGTTGACATTTTTCTGAGCACTTTGATTTTTCTGTTTTATTTGTGGTCTTATTTTTCCGTTGTTATTATGCGACGTATAGATCCCGTATTTGATGAAGTTGCTGTGGAAGAAGAAGGAGAAGGATTTGAAGACTTTGAAGACCAAGCCAATCCAGGCAAGCAGCCCTTTGACCATGATACACTTGTTCTTCGGAACCCGTTTGTTTCCGATGCATGATGTTAGGGTTACGATAGTAACCTAGTTGATTCCACCACATGATGCATGCCTTGATTTTGATCTTGCTGTGTGCTAGATGACATGCATATGGTTAGTAGTAATGAATAGTGATGCATGTGTGACATGAACCTTCGTGGTTGAAGTCTTTGCATAAAACCCCGTCGGGTGCCATTCATGCCCGAGGGAGATGATGATGAGTTGGGTGACCACTTGATGACGAAGTGGTGTACCAAGGCAAGTGTGTGTGTTTTTCAAACGGATTGGTTTAAGTTGCGACCGTTATTCCAACCATACCTGTGCAACCACACTACCCCTTATGGGACGGGGCTTTATTGATTACCTAGGTCGATACTAGCATGGTGCCCACATTACAAGTGACGCGAAGACTTGAGGTCTTTCCCGGGATGGGGTCGTGCTTGGATAGACGGCCAAGACTGTTTTTACAGGGCACCGGACACACCGTTGGTCCCTTCGGGTACGCGTGACATTGAAAATTAGGGCAAGTCCCGTGATCTATTGTTTGTACCCGAGGGCCGTGTACCAACGAGCGGACTCTATGTTAGTGTCGTCTAAGGAAAGATAATGACCGGGTACTTACCCCGGGTACTTGAGGTACCGCTGGTCGTGGATGACACGGAAGTTCCCCGGATCTTGTGGGTAAAGTGTACAACCTCTGCAGAGTGTCAAACTATTCGAATAGCCGTGTCCACGGTCATGGACAGTTGGGTAACCGCTCTTGGGCTACGTCCAATGTTTGTGAAACCATGTGTGTGTATGTGAGTCAAGATGGTGACTTGACTCGAAGAGTTGGATCATATTCACGTTGATATCGGTAACCTGTCTTCGAGGTTACGCGAGTTTATTGATGCATTAACTTGATGGTAGAATATGTGTTCTAGCCTTGCTAGATTGATCATTATTATTCAAATGCATTGTTACTTTGAACCACATAATGGGTTGCTTGCGAGTACATTCAAAGTACTCATTGGCTTGCCACTGGTTATTTAATTGGCTAGGCATGGAAGAACAGGAGTATGAGGAAGAGTTCTTTGGAGACGAACATGCGAACTAGGGCGCTATCCCAGTCAGAATGCCTGTAGGGTTAAGGCAGATGGCATGGGTTCTACCCGTTATCGAAGACTTCCGCTATTTGAGTTATTTTGCTATTCAGCCGTGAGGCTCTATCTATGTAAGACTTGGCCATAATGGCCTTAATTCGTGTAAGACTATTTGTATGGATGTAAGACTCTTGTTATTTCAGCTTCTGTGTGTTCAGTGAGCATTGATCTCTGGGATCACTGTACACGGGCATTCGGTGATCTCGACTTCTAAGTCGGGGTCCCCACAGAGCTGGTATCAGAGCCATCCTGACTGTAGGAAGCCTTAGTTAGCATGGGCGTTAGTTAGATGATACCCTTTTTCAAAAACCTTCTGAACCTCTCTTCTTTTCTAAACCTGAGATTTCATCAGCTTATTAACCCCTCCTATTCCACCTTTGTCGATGGCCGCTGTACCCGAAGAGCACCTGACCACTGGGTTTCCCTTACTTCTCGAGGATAGCCTCCAGGAGTGTCAGTTCCACCGAGCGCCCATCCTCACCTACCATGAGCATTGGGTGAGCGATACTGAGGTAGAGTACCATGTGTAAGTGATCGTGAAGGCAAACGATCCTCCCACAAGTTGGTTCTTCGAGGGACCCCAGATGGCAACACTACCACTCGCTGTCGAGGCTGCTGCACTCAAGGCACTAACCCTTCTCCGCGAGCTTCTTCCGGAGATGGCAGCCAAGATGACAACTCGCTTCTTACCTTACCGGAAGGAAGGAGAAGAAGAAAGCAGCGCACTAGCCCCTCCACTGAAGGAAGGACTCTCGCTTCGGTTCCACACCTACTTCAGTCTATGAGCCGACAGCTTGGCACAAGACTTGGCCTCGGAATCAATGAAGCTTCGAGAAGAACTTCACAAGACCAAGGCACTTCTTCGTCGAGCTCAAGAGAAGGCAAATAGGATCAAGAAGGAAGGAGCACCTTCTGGACAATCCGCTATCGCATATCGAGGCGGAAGGCCCTCCGAGGATGTATCTTCCAAGGGTGAAGAACCACCTCGACGAAGCTGGATGACGGCAAGGGAATATCGCAAGCTTTTCCCTGCACCACCGACGAAGCACCGTCGTATCCAACTCCTTCACTCCCCCACACCCTCGAGTGACAAGGGGGGCCAGACAGATGAAGACAAGGAGGAAGACCCAGAAGAGCCGGAATACGCGACCGAGCATTCCGCCGCTTAGGCATTATTCGCTACTCGGATATGCCAGTTGTAACCTCTACGGTAGGATAGGTCGTGTAACCCCTATGCGCAGTCGAGTCCTTGTATGGTTCATATGAAACCATCTAGTATTTGCTTTTGCTGTGTCTGGATGTATGTCGTATTCTTCCTTCGGGAATGTGTAAACGACTACATCACCCATTTGGATTTTAATGAATGTGTTTTGGCCTTTCGGCCCTTGCATGATTGGATTAGTGTCACACCCACCCCCTTACTAGGCACCCATCTATCTTGCTTTCCCTCTTCCAAGTCATGAGACCTTTTACCGCTCCAACAGGATGCCTGTTGTAACTCATACTGGTACCTCTACCCAGCAGCCCGAAGCCGGAGCATCCGCTCAGCCAGAGGCCGACCAAACCAACGACCAAGCTCCACCACCACCTCCTCCAGGCATGGACATGGCTCAGCTTCTCCAAGCTTTTCGAGAGGAACGCCAAGCCAACACTGCAGCCCTTCAGCTGATTGCTCAAGCTGTCACCAACAACCGCCAGCCGGCGGGGAATGGCAATGGACGTTCCACGTTGGCAGAGTTCAAGAAGCATGCACCGCTAACCTTCATCGAGACTGCTGAACCCCTGGATGCAGACGACTGGGTCCGTTCCATTGAGGAGATACTGGAACTAGTCGGATGCACCGAAGACCGCGAGAAGGTGGCTTATGCAGCCCACTGCCTCGGGGGGACTGCTAGAGCTTGGTGGGATGGATTCAAGGTCATGCATGCTAAACAAGACATCACTTGGGTTAACTTCAAGTCAGAATTCCGGAAGGCCCACATTCCTTCCGGAATCATGGCTATCAAAAAGCGCGAGTTCCGATCCCTGAAGCAAGGAAGTGGCACTGTCAAGGAGTACATGCAGAAGTTCAGTGTTCTGTCAAGGTATGCCCCTGAAGATGTCAGCACTGATGCTGCCAAAAGGGAGCGCTTCATGGAAGGCCTCAACCATACTCTGCAATACTCGCTTGTCGTGTGCGACTGCCCGTCTTTCCCTGACCTGGTGAACAAGGCACTTATGCTTGAAGACAAGCGGCGTGCTTTGGAAGATACTCGCAAGCGCAAGTTGGTCAGTAAGGGAAGTTCCAGTAACCAGAAGCCTCGTCCGTGGCAGTCAGCCCCGGCCAAGCCAACCTATCAGCAACCAAGAGCTCCTGCACCTCGTGCCAACCCTCAGCCTTAGCAGTATGCCAACCCCAGGCCAGCTTTCAACCCCAATACCAGTGGTGGCAACAAGATCAATCCAAACCAAGTCACTTGCTTTGGATGTGGTCAGTCCGGACACATCTCAAGGGTGTGCCCCAACAAGAAGCCAGATGCCCCGCGCCCCAATGCACAGAACCAGGGACAAGGCCGTGGAATGCCACCAAGGAACCCAGCTCCTCGCAACCCACCGAACCATGGGAAGGGGCGTGTGAATCACGTCACTGCTGAAGAAGCTCAGGAAGACCCGGACGTCGTGCTGGGTACGTTCCTTGTCAACTCAGCACCTGCAACTATCTTGTTTGATTCTGGAGCAACGCATTCATTTGTCACTCAAAGATTTGCATTAAAAAGTGGCATGACCCCTACACCCCTGAATAACCCTATGGTGGTACAAACCCCCGGGGCCGAGATGAGAGCCAAGATAGGCTGTAAAGGAGTCGGTATTATCATAAACGGTGTAGACTTCCTAGCAGACCTTATCGTCCTGACATCGCAAGGCTTGGATGTGATCCTAGGCATGAATTGGCTTAGTAAGCACCAAGGCTTGTTAGACTGTGCCAATCGGACAGTCACTGTGACCAATGACCAAGGAGTCGAAGTCAAGTTTGCTTCCAATTCCTCTTCCGCTCAAGCCGCTAAAGTCAACTGTCTGTCTGAAGTTGGGCTAGATCAAGTACCGGTGGTATGTGAGTATCCTGATGTCTTTCCGGATGAACTACCAGGAATGCCCCCTGACCGTGACATTGAGTTCATCATCGAGCTCGTGCCCGGAGCAGGACCCATCTATAAGAAGCCTTATAGAATGGGGACGGAAGAATTAGCTGAGTTGAAGAAGCAGCTGGAAGAGCAGCTAAGGAAGGGATTTATCCGCCCAAGTGCCTCCCCTTGGGGATCTCCTGTTCTGTTTATGGCAAAGAGGGACGGTACCATCCGCTTATGCATTGACTATCGTTCCCTCAATGAAGTTACAATCAAGAACAAGTATCCACTTCCCAAGATCGAAGATCTGTTTGATCAGCTCAGCGGAGCCAAGGTATTCTCCAAGATCGACCTCAGATCTGGGTACTACCAGCTGAAGATCAGACCCCAAGATATTCCGAAGACGGCATTCGTAACCAGATATGGCCTGTACGAGTGCACAGTCATGTCGTTTGGGTTAACCAATGCCCCAGCCTACTTTATGTACCTCATGAATAAAGTCTTCATGGAATATTTGGACAAGTTTGTTGTTGTCTTCATTGATGACATTCTTGTGTTCTCAAAGTCGGAGGAAGAGCACGAGCAGCATCTGAGGATGGTCCTAGACAAGCTTCGTGAGCACCAACTGTATGCCAAATTCAGCAAGTGTGAGTTCTGGCTGCATAAAGTTGGATTCTTAGGTCATGTCTTGACCGAGGAAGGATTATCTGTTGATCCTGCCAAGATCGAAGCGGTGACCCAATGGCAATCTCCAACGATCGTCAAGGAAGTTAGAAGCTTCCTCGGACTATTGGGCTATTACCGCAAGTTCGTGGAAGGATTCTCTAGCATTGCACGACCAATGACTCAGCTCCTCAAGAAGGACAAGAAGTTCGAGTGGACGCCAAAATGCGAAGAGAGCTTCCAAGAGCTCAAGAAGAGATTGACCACCACCCCAGTTCTGGCAACACCTGATATTCACAAGGAGTTCGTGATATATTGTGATGCCTCTCGAACCGGATTGGGAAGCGTTCTGATGCAAGAAGGCCGCGTCATAGCATACCTCTCCAGGCAGCTACGACCCCATGAGGAGAACTACGCTACTCACGATCTTGAGCTAGCGGCAGTAGTTCATGCCTTGAAGACATGGCGGCATTACCTCCTAGGGAAACGGTGTGAGATCTACATAGACCACAAAAGTCTGAATTACATTTTCACCCAAAAGGAATTGAACATGAGGCAGCGGAGATGGTTGGAACTCATCAAAGATTATGACCTCAGTGTTCAGTATCACCCTGGGAAGGCTAACGTGGTGGCCGATGCCTTAAGCAGGAAGGCTTGCTCTTTGAATGCAATTATTCAAGAAAGGCAGCCAGCCTTGTTTAAGGAGTTCGAACAATTCAGTTTGGAATTGGTCACCCCTGGATTTCTGGATCATTTGGAAGTCAGACCGACCCTGATGGACGACGTCAAGAAGGCACAAGATGGACATGCAAGCATCGAAGGCATCAAGAGGAAGATGAAGCTGGGCAAGGCCCCAGGATTCTCCGAAGACGAGCACGGGATTGTTTGGTACAAAGGTCGCCTCTGCGTACCAAACGACACCGAGCTGAAGACGATGATTCTGCAAGAAGCCCACGACACTCCGTATTCCATCCACCCCGGAGGAACCAAGATGTACCAAGACTTGAAGGCACGATTCTGGTGGCACGGGATGAAGAGAGAGATTGCAACCTATGTTGCAAAGTGTGATGTGTGCCAAAGGGTCAAGGCTGAATATCAGCGACCTGCTGGATTGCTTCAACCACTCAAGGTTCCTGAGTGGAAGTGGGATAAAGTCGGAATGGACTTCATCACTGGATTACCAAGGTCGAATAAAGGACACGACTCTATCTGGGTCATAGTCGATCATTTGACCAAGGTGGCCCATTTCATTCCTGTCAAGACCACCTACTCAGGCAACCAGCTGGCAACTCTCTATATCAACCGAATCGTAAGTCTTCACGGCGTTCCCAAGGAGATTGTGTCAGATCGAGGCACTCAGTTCACTTCAAGGTTCTGGAAGAGATTCCAAGAAGCCTTGGGAACCAAGTTGTCTTTCAGCACAGCTTTCCACCCACAGACCGGAGGTCAAATAGAGCGAGTCAATCAGATTCTCGAAGACATGCTCCGAGCCTGTGTCTTGGCATATGGAGCCAAGTGGGAAGACTGTCTCCCTTTTGCCGAGTTCTCCTATAACAACAGTTACCAGTCAAGCCTTCAGATGGCACCATTTGAGGTGTTGTATGGACGCAGATGCCGCACACCCCTCAATTGGTCGGAGACTGGAGAAGGACTAGTCTTTGGACCGGATATTCTCCGCGCAGCAGAAGAGCAAGTCCAACTAGTCAGAGAGCGATTAAAGGCAGCCAAGTCAAGGCAGAAGAGTTATGCTGACACTCGACGCCGAGACATGAGTTTCCGTGTCGGAGATCATGTGTACCTGCGGGTAACTCCTCTGAAAGGAACCAAGCGTTTCCACGTCAAGGGGAAGCTTGCGCCAAGATTCATTGGCCCTTTCAAGATCACCGACCGACGAGGAGAAGTGGCTTACCAGTTGGAACTACCACCTGAGCTATCCGATGTGCACAATGTATTCCATGTGTCACAACTCCGGAATTGTCTCCAAGTTCCAGACAAGCCCAATCTCTACAAGGATGTGGATCACCAAGCCATTGATCTGCAGCCTGATTTGACCTACCGCGAGAAGCCCATTCGCATTCTGGACGAAGCAGAACGACGTACGCGAAGCCGTACCATCAAGTACTTAAAGGTCCAGTGGAGCAACCACACCGAAGCAGAAGCAACCTGGGAACGAGAAGACTATCTTAGATCCGAGTTTCCCGACCTCTTTTAAGACCTAGTTTAGGAATCTCGGGGACGAGATTCTTGTAAGGGGGGTAGGTCTGTCACACCCTGCATTTTGTAACATGTTATTTGTAACTTTGAAGCATGAAAATTTGGACTAGCAAAAATTTTTAGCATCATTTGGCTTTTATTTGAAATTGAGTTTTCTTCATGTGCTTTTTCTTGTGCTCATTAAAGTCAACTATGACCTCTTGTAGAATTCATCTCCATACCCAAAACTTCTGCCCAATGATCATGCCAAGTGTTATATAACAGCATAGCATTTTCCTACAAAATTAATTTGGCCAAAAGGTATTTTATAAATTTAGTTTTCCAAAAACCCCTGAATTGGGATTTGCACTGCAAGTACTTGATTTAGGGTGAGAAAATTATTTCAAAAGGAGTATTTGAGACCTAGTAGTCATAGGACTCCCAGAAACCACAAAGGTATAATTTTAAAAGTTATTTTCCTATTTTATTTAAAAGATTTTTCTTAAGGCCAGAAATGGTCTTTAATAGGAAAAAATTATTTAACTATTTCAACAATATTTGCCAAAATTCAGGGAGACTCAGAGGACATATATTGTCCATATATAAGAGTTTCAATACTTGGTCATGTTCAAAATAATGGGCTAAACCCTCTAAAACCCTTTCTGGATATTTCAAGCTTTTGAAATATTTACAAAGGAAATATTCTCCAAAAATTCCAGCGAAATTCTATCATGTCATATATGACATATGTGATGATCTTGCCAAGTCCCATGCCTTGGGAAGCAAGAAAACATCCTCAAACCCCTTCATAACCATTCTGTCCATATTTGAAGTTTGAGCAACTTTACATTGCCAAACTTGTCCAAATGCTCTCAAACTTGGTGCACATGCTAGAATGACCTAATAAGGCATCTAGACCAAATGGCACAAGATTTGGAATAGAGCAACGTGATCAGATCACCTCAAAACCCTTTCTGTTCAAATGCAAATTTGAACAACTTTACATTACCAACTTTTTATCTGGAGCTTCAAACTTTGTGGGCATGATCAATACCCCAAATGATGATGCTACACCAAGTGGTGCATCAAGGGGAGATGATTAGCTTGACTCAATCAAGATGAAACTGTTTCTATTGATTTCTAGGGTTCACCAAAGTTACATTGGCTAGTTTCTTCAAATGAGCCCAAACTTGGTGAAGCACCCTATTTTCTCATATCTTTCAACCCTGTTAAGTGCCATGTCAAGTGGAGGTCATTTGCTTGACCAAACACTGAACAAACACCTTCTGCAGATTTACTAAAACCCTCATCCTGATCACTTTTACTCTTCTCCATGGCCTCAACTTTTTACCACATGATCATTGAGTTACTAGCTACCCCAGTAACTTCCCCAGCACCCCAGCTCCATGATTGAGGGGTAAGAACCCTGTTTTACCTTGCTGGACAGCAAGTTTTCACCAATTCACCAGCATCCTCCCTCTCTCTCAGCATCTCCAGGGCATCCAAGGCCGCAGGCCATTTCTTTACTCCTCCCTCAACCTTCTAGACACTCTTGGACACGTTGGTTTTGACCAGAACGGCGAGAGCACGATGATGCCAGCAAAACGCACGCTCTGGAGCACGCTACAGTGCACCTCCGCACGGTGGCTTCAGCCAATCAGCCTCCCCCGACAGCCTCGGGCCTCCCCTTCGCGCCAGTCGAGGCCTCTCGACGTCCGCAACCTCCCCGGCGCTGTCCCTCCTCTTCCTGCGCCCTCCAGTGGTCGTCGTCGCACGCGCGCTGGCCGCCCGCAACGGCCACTCCTCTGCCTCGCACGCGCGCGTCGACTGGAAGGTCCCCCGCTCCTCCTATCACTTCTACTGGACGTGGAGCTCGTCCAGGAACACCATGGACTCATCCCCTTGGCCTCCCGTGCGATGTAGCCTCGAGCCGGAGCTCGCCGGCGCACTGGACCACGGGCCTCCGTCGACCTCCTATAAATAGCCCCTCTCGAGCCTCTCCAACAGCATCAGCTACCTTACCTCACTCCACTGAGTCCCCCAGCACCATCCACTCCTCCCCAGGAAGTCCCAGTGCTCGAGATCGACCGGAGCTCCGCCGCGTCGGGCCGCCGGTGATCCCGCAGTACGAGCCACCCCTGCCCTTCCTTTCGCCCGATCTAGAACCGCCGTGCTCCACTGACCATTTCCCCTCTGTTTCCCCCTCCTGTTGCAGTCGGAAAAAACCACAACAACAACCTCCCGACGAGCCTCCGCCGTCCCACCTCGCCGCCGGCGAACCTGACCTCTCCGGCATACCATACCACCACCCCTACAACCGCCACTCGACGCTGGACCCATTCCCACCCTCCGTTGCCGTCGCCGTAGCCGGAAACTTCACCGGTGAGCTCGCCGTGGCCGTGGCCGCAAGGTTGGAGATGACAGGCGGGCCCCGCCTGTCATCCCCACACCTCTCTTCCCCTCCTCTCTGCCACTGACCCACGGGCCCCGCCCGTCAGGTTCAAAAACCTGACGTGCGCGCGCAGGCACCCGTGCGGCTGGGCTGGTCCGCCTGGGCCGTGCACTGTGGCCTTCTCTGGCCCAGTGCACAGGACACATTTTCCTTTTTCTTTTCTGTGATTGTTTTAAACATTTCTACAGAAAAGAATAATGGTCCAAATAAAATAATTCCAACTCCTAAAATCTTGTAATATTCCAACCTATTTAATGGTACCACTTTCACTCAAATCCATGAAACTTTTCAGTTTTGTTCAAATTTAAATTCAAATTTGAGCAGTAAAACTCCTGTTCTAAAATCAATAGATTACATTCTGTAACTCCAAAACCCCAACTAAGATTTTTCCCCATCTTAGAAATTCCCCTAGTATTTAACAAAAATAAGTTGACATTTTTCTGAGCACTTTGATTTTTCTGTTTTATTTGTGGTCTTATTTTTCCGTTGTTATTATGCGACGTATAGATCCCGTATTTGACGAAGTTGCTGTGGAAGAAGAAGGAGAAGGATTTGAAGACTTTGAAGACCAAGCCAATCCAGGCAAGCAGCCCTTTGACCATGATACACTTGTTCTTCGGAACCCGTTTGTTTCCGATGCATGATGTTAGGGTTACGATAGTAACCTAGTTGATTCCACCACATGATGCATGCCTTGGTTTTGATCTTGCTATGTGCTAGATGACATGCATATGGTTAGTAGTAATGAATAGTGATGCATGTGTGACATGAACCTTCGTGGTTGAAGTCTTTGCATAAAACCCCGTCGGGTGCCATTCATGCCCGAGGGAGATGATGATGAGTTGGGTGACCACTTGATGACGAAGTGGTGTACCAAGGCAAGTGTGTGTGTTTTTCAAATGGATTGGTTTAAGTTGCGACCGTTATTCCAACCATACCTGTGGAACCACACTACCCCTTATGGGACGGGGCTTTATTGATTACTTAGGTCGATACTAGCATGGTGCCCGCATTACAAGTGACGGGAAGACTTGAGGTCTTTCCCGGGATGGGGTCGTGCTTGGATAGACGGCCATGACTGTTTTTACAGGGCACCGGACACACCGTTGGTCCCTTCGGGTACGTGTGACATTGAAAATTAGGGCAAGTCCCGTGATCTATTGTTTGTACCCGAGGGCCGTGTACCAACGAGTGGACTCTATGTTAGTGTCGTCTAAGGAAAGATAATGACCGGGTACTTACCCCGGGTACTTGAGGTACCGCGGGTCGTGGATGACACGGAAGTTCCCCGGATCTTGTGGGTAAAGTGTACAACCTCTGCAGAGTGTCAAACTATTCGAATAGCCGTGTCCATGGTCATGGACAGTTGGGTAACCGCTCTTGGCTACGTCCAATGTTTGTGAAACCATGTGTGTGTATGTGAGTCAAGATGGTGACTTGACTCGAAGAGTTGGATCATATTCACGTTGATATCGGTAACCTGTCTTCGAGGTTACGCGAGTTTATTGATGCATTAACTTGATGGTAGAATATTTGTTCTAGCCTTGCTAGATTGATCATTATTATTAAAATGCACTGTTACTTTGAACCACATCATGGGTTGCTTGCGAGTACGTTCAAAGTACTCATTGGCTTGCCACTGGTTATTTAATTGGCCAGGCATGGAAGAACGGGAGTATGTGGAAGAGTTCTTTGGATACGAACATGCGAACTAGGACGCTATCCCAGTCAAAATGCCTGTAGGGTTAAGGCAGATGGCATGGGTTCTACCCGTTATCGAAGACTTCCACTATTTGAGTTATTTTGCTATTCAGCCGTGAGGCTCTATCTATGTAAGACTCGGCCATAATGGCCTTAATTCGTGTAAGACTATTTGTATGGATGTAAGACTCTTGTTATTTCAGCTTATGTGTGTTCAGTGAGCATTGATCTCTCGGATCACTGTACACGGGCATTCGGTGATCTCGACTTCTAATTCGGGGTCCCCACAGAGCTGGTATCAGAGCCATCCTGACTGTAGGAAGCCTTAGTTAGCATGGGCGTTAGTTAGATGAGACCCTTTTTCAAAAACCTTCTGAACCTCTCTTCTTTTCTAAACCTGAGATTTCATCAGCTTATTAACCCCTCCTATTCCACCTTTGTAGATGGCCGCTGTACCTAAAGAGCACCTGACCACTGGGTTTCCCTTACTTCTCGAGGATAGCCTCCAGGAGTGTCAGTTCCACCGAGCGCCCATCCTCACCTACCATGAGCATTGGGTGAGCGATACTGAGGTAGAGTACCATGTGGAAGTGATCGTGAAGGCAAACGATCCTCCCACAAGTTGGTTCTTCGAGGGACCCCAGATGGCAACACTACCACTCGCTGTCGAGGCTGCTGCACTCAAGGCACTAACCCGTCTCCGCGAGCTTCTTCCGGAGATGGCAGCCAAGATGACAACTCGCTTCTTACCTTACCGGAAGGAAGGTGAAGAAGAAAGCAGCGCACTAGCCCCTCCACTGAAGGAAGGACTCTCGCTTCGGTTCCAGACCTACTTCAGTCTATGTGCCGACAGCTTGGCACAAGACTTGGCCTCGGAATCAATGAAGCTTCCAGAAGAACTTCACAAGACCAAGGCACTTCTTCGTCGAGCTCAAGAGAAGGCAAATAGGATCAAGAAGGAAGGAGCACCTTCTGGACAATCCGCTATCGCATATCGAGGCGGAAGGCCCTCCGAGGATGTATCTTCCAAGGGTGAAGAAGCACCTCGACGAAGCCGGATGACGGCAAGGGAATATCGCAAGCTTTTCCCTGCACCACCGACGAAGCACCGTCGTATCCAACTCCTTCACTCCCCCACACCCTCGAGTGACAAGGGGGGCCAGACAGATGAAGACAAGGAGGAAGACCCAGAAGAGCCGGAATACGCGACCGAGCATTCCGCCGCTTAGGCATTATTCGCTACTCGGATATGCCAGTTGTAACCTCTATGGTAGGATAGGTCGTGTAACCCCTATGCGCAGTCGAGTCCTTGTATGGTTCATATGAAACCATCTAGTATTTGCTTTTTTGTGTCTCGATGTAAGTCGTATTCTTCCTTCGGGAATGTGTAAACGACTACATCACCCATTTGGATTTTAATGAATGTGTTTTGGCCTTTCGGCCCTTGCATGATTGGATTAGTGTCACACCCACCCCCTTACTAGGCACCCATCTATCTTGCTTTCCCTCTTCCAAGTCATGAGACCTTTTACCGCTCCAACAGGATGCCTGTTGTAACTCGTACTGGTACCTCTACCCAGCAGCCCGAAGCCGGAGCATCCGCTCAGCCAGAGGCCGACCAAACCAAAGACCAAGCTCCACAACCACCTCCTCCAGGCATGGACATGGCTCAGCTTCTCCAAGCTTTCCGAGAGGAACGCCAAGCCAACACTGCAGCCCTTCAGCTGATTGCTCAAGCTGTCACCAACAATCGCCAGCCGGCGGGGAATGGCAATGGACGTTCCACGTTGGCAGAGTTCAAGAAGCATGCACCGCCAACCTTCATCGAGACTGCTGAACCCCTGGATGCAGACGACTGGGTCCGTTCCATTGAGGAGATACTGGAACTAGTCGGATGCACCGAAGACCGCGAGAAGGTGGCTTATGCAGCCCACTGCCTCGGGGGGACTACTAGAGCTTGGTGGGATGGATTCAAGGTCATGCATGATGAACAAGACATCACTTGGGTTAACTTCAAGTCAGAATTCCGCAAGGCCCACATTCCTTCCGGAATCATGGCTTTAAAAAAGCGCGAGTTCCGATCCCTGAAGCAAGGAAGTGGCACTGTCAAGGAGTACATGCAGAAGTTCAATGTTCTGTCAAGGTATGCCCCTGAAGATGTCAGCACTGATGCTGCCAAAAGGGAGCGCTTCATGGAAGGCCTCAACCAGACTCTGCAATACTCGCTTGTCGTGTGCGACTGCCCGTCTTTCCCTGACCTAGTGAACAAGGCACTTATGCTTGAAGACAAGCAGCGTGCTTTGGAAGATACTCGCAAGCGCAAGTTGGTCAGTAAGGGAAGTTCCAGTAACCAGAAGCCTCGTCCGTGGCAGTCAGCCCCGGCCAAGCCAACCTATCAGCAACCAAGAGCTCCTGCACCTCGTGCCAACCCTCAGCCTCAGCAGTATGCCAACCCCAGGCCAGCTTTCAACCCCAATACCAGTGGTGGCAACAAGATCAATCCAAACCAAGTCACTTGCTTTGGATGTGGTCAGTCCGGACACATCTCAAGGGTGTGCCCCAACAAGAAGCCAGATGCCCCGCGCCCCAATGCGCAGAACCAGGGACAAGGCCGTGGAATGCCACCAAGGAACCCAGCTCCTCGCAACCCACCAAACCATGGGAAGGGGCGTGTGAATCACGTCACTGCTGAAGAAGCTCAGGAAGACCCGGACGTCGTGCTGGGTACGTTCCTTATCAACTCAGCACCTGCAACTGTCTTGTTTGATTCTGGAGCAACGCATTCATTTGTCACTCAAAGATTTGCATTAAAAAGTGGCATGACCCCTACACCCCTGAATAACCCTATGGTGGTACAAACCCCCGGAGCCGAGATGAGAGCCAAGATAGGCTGTAACGGAGTCGGTATTATCATAAACGGTGTAGACTTCCTAGCAGACCTTATTGTCCTGAGATCGCAAGGCTTGGATGTGATCCTAGGCATGAATTGTCTCAGTAAGCACCAAGGCTTGTTAGACTGTGCCAATCGGACAGTCACTGTGACCAATGACCAAGGAGTCGAAGTCAAGTTTGCTTCCAACTCCTCTTCCTCTCAAGCCGCTAAAGTCAAATGTCTGTCTGAAGTTGGGCTAGATCAAGTACCGGTGGTATGTGAGTATCCTGATGTCTTTCCGGATGAACTACCAGGAATGCCCCCTGACCGTGACATTGAGTTCATCATCGAGCTCGTGCCCGGAGCAGGACCCATCTATAAGAAGCCTTATAGAATGGGGACGGAAGAATTAGCTGAGTTGAAGAAGCAGCTGGAAGAGCAGCTAAGGAAGGGATTTATCCGCCCAAGTGCCTCCCCTTGGGATCTCCTGTTCTGTTTGTGGCAAAGAGGGACGGTACCATCCGCTTATGCATTGACTATCGTTCCCTCAATGAAGTTACAATCAAGAACAAGTATCCACTTCCCAAGATCGAAGATCTGTTTGATCAGCTCAGCGGAGCCAAGGTATTCTCCAAGATCGACCTCAGATCTGGGTACTACCAGCTGAAGATCAGACCCCAAGATATTCCGAAGACGGCATTCGTAGCCAGATATGGCCTGTACGAGTGCACGGTCATGTCGTTTGGGTTAACCATTGCCCTAGCCTACTTCATGTACCTCATGAATAAAGTCTTCATGGAATATTTGGACAAGTTTGTTGTTGTCTTCATTGATGACATTCTTGTGTTCTCGAAGTCGGAGGAAGAGCACGAGCAGCATCTGAGGATGGTCCTAGACAAGCTTCGTGAGCACCAACTGTATGCCAAATTCAGCAAGTGTGAGTTCTGGCTGCATAAAGTTGGATTCTTAGGTCATGTCTTGACCGAGGAAGGATTATATGTTGATCCTGCAAAGATCGAAGCGGTGACCCAATGGCAATCTCCAACGACCGTCAAGGAAGTTAGAAGCTTCCTCGGACTAGCGGGCTATTACCGCAAGTTCGTGGAAGGATTCTCTAGCATTGGACGACCAATGACTCAGCTCCTCAAGAAGGACAAGAAGTTCGAGTGGACGCCAAAATGCGAAGAGAGCTTCCAAGAGCTCAAGAAGAGATTGACCACCGCCCCAGTTCTGGCAACACCTGATATTCACAAGGAGTTCGTTATATATTGTGATGCCTCTCGAACCGGATTGGGAAGCGTTCTGATGCAAGAAGGCCGCGTCATAGCATACCTCTCCAGGCAGCTACGACCCCATGAGGAGAACTACGCTACTCACGATCTTGAGCTAGCGGTAGTAGTTCATGCCTTGAAGACATGGCGGCATTACCTCCTAGGGAAACGGTGTGAGATCTACACAGACCACAAAAGTCTGAAGTACATTTTCACCCAAAAGGAATTGAACATGAGGCAGTGGAGATGGTTGGAACTCATCAAAGATTATGACCTCAGTGTTTAGTATCACCCTGGGAAGGCTAACGTGGTGGCCGATGCCTTAAGCAGGAAGGCTTGCTCTTTGAATGTCGTTATTCAAGAAAGGCAGCCAACCTTGTTTAAGGAGTTCGAACAATTCAGTTTGGAATTGGTCACCCCTGGATTTCTGGATCATTTGGAAGTCAGACTGACCCTGATGGACGATGTCAAGAAGGCACAAGATGGACATGCAAGCATCGAAGGCATCAAGAGGAAGATGAAGCTGGGCAAGGCCCCAGGATTCTCCGAAGACGAGCACGGGATTGTTTGGTACAAAGGTCGCCTCTGCGTACCAAACGACACCGAGCTGAAGACGCTGATTCTGCAAGAAGCCCACGACACTCCATATTCCACTGTTGTCATTTATGTTTTTCGGTCTCAGAAAGGGCTAGCGAGATACCACTGTTGTCATATTATATCATTGTTGTTTTGATAAAGTGTTGACATATGAGATATATTATTATTGCTCTCTAGTTGTTTTGCTATTCATATGAGTTAATATAATTTCTAAGAGTTATTGTTGACATGATTAGTCATGATCTTTCCTGAAAACCTGGGTGCTACTTAAGCTAATTATGTAAACAAGAGCAAAAGAGTTCGTAATTTTTTTCTTTTTCACTTTTAGTTTACCAACTAAATTGCTGGAGGACAAGCAAAGGTTTAAGCTTGGGGGAGTTGACACGTCTCCATCGTATCTACTTTTCCTAACGCTTTTCCTATTGTTTTGGACTCTAATTTGCATGATTTGAATGAAACTAACCCGGACGGACTTTGTTTTCAGCAGAACTACCATGGTGTTGTTTTTATGCAGAATTGAAAGTTCTCGGAATGGAATGGAACTTTTTGGATAACTAATTCAGAATAAAAGAAAAATACTGGGCCAAGAACCACCACAGGGGGGCCCCTGGGTGAGAACAACCCACCAGGGCGCGCACCCCTCCAGGCGCGCCCAGGTGGGTTGTGCCAACCTGGTGGCCCCGCAGACCCCGTGTCCAACTCCATAAATACGCATATTTCCAGGAAAAAATCAAGGAGGAAGAATTGTCTCATTTCGCGATACGAGGCCACCGTCACCTCATGTTCTTCATCGGGAGGCCAGATCTGGAGTCCGTTTGGGGCTCTGGAGAGGGGGGTCTTCGCTCTTTGTCATCACCAACCCTCCTCCATCGCCAATTTCATGATGCTCTCCATCAGGAGTGAGTTATTCCTTCGTAGGCTCGCTGGTCGGTGAGGAGTTGGATGAGATTCATCATGTAATCAAGTCAGTTTTGTTAGGGCTTGATCATGTAATCGAGTTAGTTGGATGAGATTCATCATGTTCTAAGATTGATGTTGTTATAACTTTCCTATGCTTAATGCTTGACACTTTGGGCCCGGGTGCCATGAATTCAGATCTGAACCGTTTATGTTTTCACCATTATATCTATGATCTAGATCTGATCTTGCAAGTCATATTCACCTACTATGTGTTATGATATGTAAACCCCGGAGTGACATTATGCCACACCCTGCATTTTTTAACATGACATTTGCATTAATAAAGCATGAAAACTTGGACCAACAAAACTTTTGCATTGTTTGACTTTTTATTTGAGTTGGATTTTTGTCCTCTTTAAAGTCAACACAGCTCCACCTTCTATACTTCATATCCTTGCTCAAAACTTCTACCCAATGATCATGCCATGTGTATAGCACAATATAGTATTTTCTTACAAAAATAATTTGGCCAAAAAGTATTTTCTAAATTTAGTTTTCCAAAAACCCCTGAATTGAGGTTTGCACTACAAGTACTCCATTTGGGCTATGAAAAATCTTTTAAAATGCATATTTGACTCCTATTAGGTATAGGACTCCCATAAACCACAAAAATATAATTTTAAAAGTTATTTTCCTATTTTATTTAAAGGATTTTTCTTTAGAACAGACATGGTCTTTAATAGGTTGAAATTATTTAGCTATTTCAAAAATATTGGGGAAAATTTAGGGGAACTCAAAAGACATATATTGTCCATATATAAGAGATTCAACACATGGTCATGTTCCAAATATTGGTCAAATCACTCAAAACCCATTCTAGATATTTCAAGCTTTTGAAATATTTAAAAAGGATATATTCTCTAAAAATACCAAGAAAATTCTAGCAAGTCACATATGCATAATGTGATGACCTTGCAAAGTTTCAACTCAATCAATATAGTTTTGGATCACAAAAGTGCAACAAAATCCTCTTTGTCCAGATTCAAATTTGAACAACTTTACATTGCCAACCTCTTCCTTTTCGCCTAAAATTTTGTGGACATGCTCACAACCCCAAATGATGACACTACACCAAGTGGTGCATCTAGGGGAATGCTTTTGCATGACTAGATCTTGGAAAACCCATTTCTATTAATTTCTAGGGTTTACAAAAGTTGCATTGGCAACTTTACCCAAATGGACTCAAACTTGGTAGACCACCTTATTTATTCATGCCATTTGACCCTGTTAAGTGTCATGGCAAGTGGAATTCATTTTGTTTCCCAAACCAACAACAAACACCTTCTGCCATTTTTCCTAAAGCAATACTTTGACATCTTCCACTAATCTCCAAGGGCTCGAATTTTTACCACAGCTACTCCTAGTCCTCTTCTACCTCCAGTAAATCTTCCCTGGCCTCAGCTCAATGATTGAGGGGTGAAACATCCCCATTTACCTCTCTAGACGGCCACAACACCTCTCTCTCTCACCCTCTTCTCTCACCAAAGCTCCTCCAGGGCATCCAATGCTCCTCCCACATTCTTTACTATGCCCTAGAGCTGCTAGACACCAATGGCCGTGCTCACGATGCATATAATATGCCATGGCTTGCAGAAGACGCGCTCCAGAGTTTGCTACAGTGCGGCCATGCACTGTAGCCGCTCCCTACCAACCACCTCCGGCCACCTCAGGCCTTCCCAGTGCGCCTGACGAGGCGCCTCTGTGTCTGCAGCATGGTAGCTGGTTGGCCCTCCCCTCCTTCTCCCTCCTCCTGCCCCTGCTCGCACGCGCACCGGCCGCCCAAGAGCGCCAGTGAAAACGCTCACACGTGCGGTGTCTCTGGTCCTCCCCCCCTCTCTCTCTCTCTTCGCTCCACTCGCTCTGGATCAATCTCACAAGCACCCCAAACACATCCCCCCGAGCCCGCGTGACCCACCGCGACGGCAGCAATCTCGCCGGCGCACAGGTCCACGATGAGCCACGGGACGGCTATATAAAACCTCCCTGAGCCTCTCCCTTTCCATCACTCGCTCCTGTACACTCCAAGTCGGCTCCCTATACCCCTAGTTCTCCTCCAGGAGCACCCGAGGTCAAGATCGAGCTCGAGCTCCGCCGCTTCAGCTCGCCGGAGTTCGCACGATACAGGCCTTGTCCGCCGCTCCTCTGCCTCGATCTGGAACCAACGCAGTCCACTGACCATTTCCCCTGTCCTCCCCTATAATGCCCAGGATGGGACTATATCTCCTACGTGTCGAGGCACGACTTAAAGATATAAGCCCATCCTAGAATGATCTCAAGTTTGGTATCTTTGCACGACTCATGTAAAAGAGGGATGAAACTGCAAAATGAAATAGTTGGCTTACACTCGCCACTTCACACAATACAATACATAAGCAATACATCATTCAAAACATCACAACCCGACTACGGGTGAAGATCCAAACGAAAGATACCAAAACAACAAAACGCCACAGGTCAGGATCGAATCCTAGTAGAAACCACTACTGAACATCGAAACGTCACGAGCAAACAGCCAAACTCTTCATCGAGCTCCTGGTGAAGAACTGATCCAACTCCTGCATCAAACTCGGCTGAACCTGCATCTGGTGTGGTGAAGTAACTGTGAGCCACAGAGGACTCAGCAATCCCGTTCCCGGGTAACAAGACTATTTAAGCCTTGGGAGAGGATAAGGCTGAAGAAAGAAAAGAGGTGAAGGAACAACAAGAGTCTGCAGCAGCAACTAGCACTAACTTACGCAAAAGAGAGCGAGAAGAGAAGGCCTCGGTCGAGAGATGATCACGAAGTGATCCTAACTAAAACCGGTCAAACATAACCCCACCGTGTTCAACTCCCGAATCCCTATTCGGAAATTGACAGTCACGGTACACACGCTGGTAGTGTATTAGAAACATTGTGTCAAGTTATCTACAACCGGATATTAACAAGCTCCCATCTGCCACATAACCGCGGGCACGGCTTTCGAAAGTTCAAACCATGCAGGGGTGTTCCAACTTGACCCATTACAAGCCCACGATCCGCGGAGTCGCAACTCCATAGGTGGGAAGACCCGAGTATTCTCGGAATCCCGTGCTCAAGTTAAACCGAACTAAGGTAAGGCTAATCCAGCAAATCCTCCCGGCGTGTCGACACCCTGATAGTAGCCGCGCGTATCTAAGTCTCAAGACACGACCGGATGGGCGATTCTACAGGACCCAAACCTCGAGTTTCCCCGTGGTGGTTCCCGCAGACTCCCCGTTTGGGACCAACACCATCGGCACTGGCCCCCCCTGCTATGTAGAATTAAGGATCCTCGAGGGAGCGACCCCCTATGCAAATTTAATTAAGTAATTAAGTTGTTATTATGAGGCAAATAGTACCAAATGTTGGGACTTGCTGGAAAAGACTTAGCACTTAGCGGTTTATCAAGGGGGTCCCATACACCCCAACCGTGTTAGGAACGCATAATCAAGGAACATAACACCGGTTTATACGGTTCCTAACGGCATGAGTGGAACAAAACACCAAGCAAAAGGCTTAGCCTTCCACCCTGCCAGTATATAGATGATTTCATTTTAAGCATTTATATAGTGTGATATAACCCAACCAAACTTCAACATGAAGCAAGCATCTTCAATCTTCACCTGCAACTAACAAAGCTATAAGAGGGGCTGAGCGAAGCGTACTTAGCCAAGCAACGGTTTGCATAGGTAGGGTGGTTAAACAGGGCAATGGTTACAAGTAGGAGGCTGAGAAGAAAGACATGGGTATCGAGGCAAAACTAAAGAGCGATACTCTAGCAATAGGCAAAGATAGTAATGGTATCCGGGTTCGGTCATCTTGCCTGGGAATCCACAAGGGAGAAGAACGGATCCATGAAGTAGACGGAGCAACAGTCGAGCGAAACCTCACAACTCCGGAACGAAACCGAAGCTATCAAGAGAAGCAAACCGGAAAGAAAGAAACAACACGGTAAACACACAATCATAAACATAGCATACGATGCACATCCAAGTATGATGCATGTCCGGTTTAATTATGCATGGCATGGCAAAGTGCTCAAACAAGACTACATGTTAAGTGGAGCTCAATATGCAACGAGTTGCATATTGACGAAACATCACGTTTAATTATTTAGTTGACTCTCATTATTTACAAGACAAGATTAAATGTTGGTTAACATGGCAAGAGGTGAAGCTTAATAAAATTATACTAACTAGGCAATTTAAATGAGGCCGGAAAATAACAACAACATATCCGGAAAATCCCCATGAGCATGTTTAATAATTATAAGCAAACAACAATTAAACATTTTAGTGTTGTCAACATGATGCGGATGACATGATCAAGTTTATGCAATTTTATTAAAAGGTTGACATAAGAGGATATGAAGCATCGTCACCGTGGTGGAAGGAAAAAGGGTGCCACGGCAACGATCCGAAAATGATGCAACGCATCACATCGGTTCCGGTAACTCGTTGAGAGACCGATGCAAAAGAAAGATGGCGGAGTGATCGAGTCAAACGAGATGAAAGGTGGGTGATCCCGTTACCGGGTTCCCACGAGTCGGTGACGAGGCAACCGAGGAACATGACAAACGGTCGGAACGGACACGAAGCACAAGTGAAACATTTCATACAACCACAACAAGCAACACACGGGTCACGTCTCGGGGTTATACCTTCGAAACAATTGTTTCGGGGCGGAATCGAGTCTTCGAGGGACGTAGTGGAAGAAGAGGAAGTAGTCGTTCCAGCGATGGTAGTTGTTCACGTTCGTAGGTGTACTCGTCATCGTAGCCGTTCGGTCGTCGTGGTACTTGGTCGTGGTACTTGGCGAATTCCTCGTTTCCGGGCGACGGTAGTGGTACATGCCGTAGAGGGAAGTAGGTGTTCTCGTTCATCAGAGAGGTGCTCGTCGCGTCGTCTTGTGTCGTCGAGTAGGCGTTCGGGCGACGGTAGTTGAAAGTAGTGGTACTTGTCGACGAGGTGCTTGACGATTCCGGTGACGTCGGTAGACATCCGTGCGTAGAGGTACTTGTCCGGGCTGTCAACGTAACTCGTTGTAGATGTACACGTTGTGGTACTTGTCGTGTCGGAGTAGTCGTGGTACTTGACATATCGCCGGGTTTACTCGTACACGGGTCATCTGACAAGTCAACAGTACAACACAAAACACAAAACACAAAACAAAAAGGGGCAGCACGGTAGGGCGACGAGGCAGAGGCTTGCACGGCGAAGAGGCGATGGAGGCCGGAGCTTGCAGGGGCGCTGCGGAAGGAGGCAGGGCCGGACGGCCCCTGCGGTGTTGCTGCAGCTCCTGGAGGTCGACGGGACAGGGGCCGGGCGTCGCCCCGCGCGGGAGAAGGCCGACGGGGGGGGCGTGCGCGGACCTGGCCGAAAGGTCGCGCGGCTGCCTTGGCGCCTGGACGCAGAAGGTGAGGCGAGAGGAGGCAGCCTTGGCGCAGCTCCTGGCCTGGAGGACGAAGAGGCAGCAGGCGCGAGCTGGGAAGCTGCTCGGCGAAGCTTGGCACGGCGCGGCTCCGAGTTTGGGCGGCCGTTGCTGGCGCGTAGGGAAAACGACGGGGAGGCCGGGAACGAGGCCTCGGGGCGCTGGCGGAAGGCACCATGGCGCGGGCGCGCTGGAGGACCTGAGGGCTCGGGAAGCGATGGTGGCGAGGGGAGACAAGAGGGAGAGGGTGGCCGGGCGGTCGGGCGCTCGGGGTGAGGGAGAGAAAGGGAGATCGAGGTCGGGTCGCTGGTTGCGAGGAGAATCGGGGCGAGAGGAGAAAGGGGGGTGCGGGCTCGCGCGAGAGAGAGATGGGGAACGAGAGGATTTCGGGCAGAGGCAGAGCGAGCGATGGGTTCGAGGGGTGGCGGCGGCACGAGGGGAAGGAGAGGGAGTGGGTCGCTGCGCTAGGGTTAGAGAGTGCGGTCGGGCTGGAGTGGGCCAGCAGGGAAGGAGGAGGCCCAGATGGCTATGAGGCCGGTGGGCTGCTGCTCTTAATAAAAGAGAGAAAAGAAAGGAAAAAAGACAAAGAAAGAAAAGATAGAGGGGGGTTAGGAGCAGAACTAGCACATGGAACTATTTTTCTCGGGCATCATAAAATGAGCAAAGTCCGAGAAAAATAGAAAAGGCATGATCGGAAAATAATTCAAACATATTTGAATTTACTTCAAATAGTTTTGAACTAAGACGAGATTATTGAAGTGTCCAAAAATGTTCAAATTTTTGGAGGAACCTCGAAACAATGGAAAAGAAGTATTGGCAAGGTTTTTGAAGGAGAATTCGAAGTAGGAAAAGCATGGGGAAAATTATGCACGTGTGTTGGTTAATTCCAACAAATGGAATATTATTATATAGCTCCCTAAATATTGAGAGGCTTTTATATGTTATAAAGAGAAGTCATCCTTCCCTCGCTTTAAATGGACCGAAGGTCCACACGATTTATTTAGGTTGAGATGCAAAATAAAATATGACATGATGGCATGATGACATGATGCAATGCAAAAAAAAATAACACAAGCTCAAAAGAAACACACGGGCAACCCGGAACATCTGGAATCTTCTGGAATCTTCTGGGATCTTCTGGGACGTCGGTCTCGGGCGTCACAAGTCTCCCACACTAACAGAGGATCTCGACCCGAGATCCTAGAGATATCACCGGGTAGAAACGAAAAAGAAGAGGTAAAACAAAGTTGCTTCTTTGACAGACGAGTGAAACCAAAGAACCTTGAGAGGTTGAACAATCTTGAAAGAAAGAATACAACGGAGATGAACGAAGATGAAAACACTCCGTTAGAAAAGAGGAACAAGGAGCATACGGGAACCTTGTAGGTTGAAAGACATGAACAAGAGCTCACGGATGACGGAAGAATATGAAATCGCAATGGTATGGCCAAGGAATAAGAATGACAGAATTTGGGCAGCACTCCGTCTGAAAATGGAAGGAATTAACAAGAACTTGAGGAGAAGGGATGATATTTGATGAAAACAACAATACACAGCCTCCGAAACAATTAAAAGAATGGCACAAGGTTAAGAAGGATTCAGACAGCACTCCGGTTAAAAGAGAGGCAAACTTGATAAAATGAGGGAACTAGAATGAAGAATACCACACTCCGGTTAAATAGATAAACAAGGAAAGAACATGATCTCGATAAAACGAGATGATGGTTAAAGAGAGCAACATCACAATGCCTCCGGAATGAAGAATATATGCTAGAACATTGGGAAGAAAGAACGGAGAAGAAAATGACAACTTCTCTCAAAATTGAATTTGAAAGAGCATCTTACGAAGAAGGGTTGAATAGAGTTGTTGGAATTTCAACAAGGAGAAGAATAAGCTTGATGTGGGCTTATGGAAAACATCTCAAAATTAAGAGGTGACAACCAGCCACTGACGGAAAACATTTAATTGGATTGAGATCAACAAGGAGACGATAAACTTATTCACCGGAATGGAAAATGAAGAACTTGGGTCATTTATAAGCACCACAATAAAACAATCCTTAGGGAAAGCTTTAGGTGAAATACAGCCCAAGATTACTCCAACAAATAAATTGAAAGGTTGGAAAGATCTCCTGAACAAAGAAAAAGATGGTTTTAAATATCCCATTCTTGATAACTCGTGAATCATGAAACATGAAGGAATTGTCAAAATGACATAACACCATCTCAAAAGATAAGGGAGAAAGAATTGCACTTGGAATACATGATGAAGAATGCTTGAGCTCCAACAAGATTCTTGATGAAGACTTCGAGGATGAATTAAATGATGATGAACCACCAAGAAGAACTCCGGTAATGAAAACAAGAGAAGTGAAAGATGAAAAGAATATGAATCAAGGACTGCGATGAATTGGATGGAGCTTTGAAATGATGATTGAAATAACTTGGAGCTCCGGAAAACAAGATGAAGAAATTAGAACCAAGGAT
This sequence comes from Secale cereale, assembly GCA_902687465.1. NCBI lineage: Eukaryota > Viridiplantae > Streptophyta > Magnoliopsida > Poales > Poaceae > Secale > Secale cereale. Next base: position 635,505,775 of record LR738710.1, read on the forward strand.
ATGATATGATGAACAAGCTCCAGACAAAAGAATTAAATCACCTTGAAGGAATAAGAATAAGAATTATGTCATGCATCTCCTTCACCAATTAAATTGATGACAACCAAAGGATTTGGCAAACTACTTATTCTCGTTGGAAAGGATTAAGAGAGATCTCGCACAAGCTTGGGTAAATCTTCAACAAACCACCGATAGGATTATGAAAAGAACGAGTGAATTAAAACGATAACACCGGAAGGTAACTTGAATGAACCACCGTAAGAATATGGAGACGAACGAAGAGACATCAATGAAGAATATTTGGAGGACGAAGTTGAAAACTGAGAACGAAGAATCTTCTGAAATGATGGCCTTCGGAGGATCACAAAGAAAAGAATTCATGAAATGCTTCAGATGGGTATGAAAACAATTCCCACAATCGAAAACAATAATGAGGATGGCAAGAAGCTAGAACCACGAATCTTCAAGAAGACGGGCCAAGATTAAGAGAAACACTTCTCCGGTCTCTAAATGCTGATAATGAAGACGAGAAATGCCATAAGAATTGTTGAGCACTCCGGAATGAAGAATTAAAAAGGTTGGACCAATGATGAGAAGAATTTGAAAGCGATCTTGGAGAAGGCATGTGACTGATGGAAATCATTCTTACGTCACACTTTGAAAAGAATTTGAGTATAACTCCAGAAAATTAGAAGAGTCAGGTAAGATCCTGGGAAAAGACCTGTGGGTTAGGGCCCACTCAAAGAAAATCACCGTTGAAAAAGATTGCTTAAGAGATATTGCACCGGTTGAATTAAATGGCTTGAATAAGATGACAATCCTCAAAATAATTTGAACGGATTAAGAATGGAATTATGAATCTTCTAAGATATCATCAGCACTCCGGATATGAATTGCAAGAGGAGAATGATTAATTGGAGCACCGGAATAAGAAAGCATTGTGAAATGAGGAAAAGGATAAGATTAACACCGAAATCTTGAGTTACATCCACCGGAGAAGAATATGAGAACAAAAGAATGATGAACTTGAAGCTCTTAAGCATCTTCCTGAGAGATCACCGGATAAGAACAATGAATGAAAAGAATGAAGGAATGTCACATGAATAAATGGATACTTCATCTGAGAATTTCTTGCTCCGAGAAGAAGAAGGGTGGGAGGGTGGGGAAAACAAAGACAACTTGGGATGAATGAAACAGACAAATCGTCAGATTTCTCAACGACGTCCGTATGGAATAACTTGAAGAGAAGGCACACCGGTTGAAAAGAATTAACATGACCATCTTGATTGTCAAAAGAATTAGCACTCCCATAGAAATATGAGAACAACGATTAGGAAAGGTATGGAATCAACATTTGACATCGAAGCAACTCGAATACCAGAATCAAAACGAAAAACAAAGGATAGATATGCAACATGATCTTCACAATATCATTCGAACAGAGAATTGAACGAATGAATTCCGTAGGTACATCTACTCGACGAGAAGCCACTTGGAGAACAAAAAGTAAATAAAAAAGGAACAAGGATCAGATAGAACAAATGCAAGATAGAAGCTTCGTTCCGACATATTCGTGCTGAAAGCTCGTGGAACGTGTTACAAAAGGGTTTTGTCATCCCCGGATCAGCATAGCCAAGGACCCTTTAAGATGCAACTCCCGATCAGAACAAGCCCATAAAACCACTTCACTCAATGTAGAACCCCGAACTTCATATCGTGCATCCGTTGGAAGAATGCCTAGAATTACTAGATGAACCCACCTATAGATTTCCGAAAGTTTCCAGTTATGCAATCAGGTGTTGGGGATACACGGGAAGCACCACGCAATCAACTCTAAACCTACATCCAGGTGTATCCATCCTTCAACACATAACCAGTCTTTCTCAGAAACTGTTTACCTCGGACCTTCGAAAAGCATCCACTATAACAAGCTATGGCAATACTCTCGAACTACCTCCCCAGTACTGGGTGATGTCGGGGTTATCTTGCCACTAACCGTATAGGAGAGTTTTCGATGTCGGCCGTCTTAAGTATTTAGTACTGCCGCGATATGCTTGTGACAACAATACCCCGAAGCTCAACTCCTCGGGAACAGGAGGCATCGAGAACAATATCCTTGTCACAAGAACATCGAAACAATCCCAGAATACTCGCGGGATCCTAAAAAAAAATTTGTGCAATTTTTGAAGATAGGAGAGACAAGAGTAGTCGTCAGGAGTCCTCACCAGAGAGAAAGGGGATGAGAAGCAAAGAAATCCTACTCTCCGATATAATATAGGACTCAAAAAGTTTTCAGTGTGTGCCTAGACTCAACCGTCAATGATTCGATCAATCAGTGGGGGCTTCTAGGTCGGAGAAGGCTCTGAATACCAACTTATAATGCCCAGGATGGGACTATATCTCCTACGTGTCGAGGCACGACTTAAAGATATAAGCCCATCCTAGAATGATCTCAAGTTTGGTATCTTTGCACGACTCATGTAAAAGAGGGATGAAACTGCAAAATGAAATAGTTGGCTTACACTCGCCACTTCACACAATACAATACATAAGCAATACATCATTCAAAACATCACAACACGACTATGGGTGAAGATCCAAAAGAAAGATACCAAAACAACAAAACGCCACAGGTCAGGATCGAATCCTAGTAGAAACCACTACTGAACATCGAAACGTCACGAGCAAACAGCCAAACTCTTCATCGAGCTCCTGGTGAAGAACTGATCCAACTCCTGCATCAAACTCGGCTGAACCTGCATCTGGTGTGGTGAAGTAACTGTGAGCCACAGAGGACTCAGCAATCCCGTTCCCGGGTAACAAGACTATTTAAGCCTTGGGAGAGGATAAGGCTGAAGAAAGAAAAGAGGTGAAGGAACAACAAGAGTCTGCAGCAGCAACTAGCACTAACTTACGCAAAAGAGAGCGAGAAGAGAAGGCCTCGGTCGAGAGATGATCACGAAGTGATCCTAACTAAAACTGTCAAACATAACCCCACCGTGTTCAACTCCCGAATCCCTATTCGGAAATTGACAGTCACGGTACACACGCTGGTAGTGTATTAGAAACATTGTGTCAAGTTATCTACAACCGGATATTAACAAGCTCCCATCTGCCACATAACCGCGGGCACGGCTTTCGAAAGTTCAAACCCTGCAGGGGTGTTCCAACTTGACCCATTACAAGCCCACGATCCGCGGAGTCGCAACTCCATAGGTGGGAAGACCCGAGTATTCTCGGAATCCCGTGCTCAAGTTAAACCGAACTAAGGTAAGGCTAATCCAGCAAATCCTCCCGGCGTGTCGACACCCTGATAGTAGCCACGCGTATCTAAGTCTCAGGACACGACCGGATGGGCGATTCTACAGGACCCAAACCTCGAGTTTCCCCGTGGTGGTTCCCGCAGACTCCTCGTTTGGGACCAACACCATCGGCACTGGCCCCCCCTGCTATGTAGAATTAAGGATCCTCGAGGGAGCGACCCCCTATGCAAATTTAATTAAGTAATTAAGTTGTTATTATGAGGCAAATAGTACCAAATGTTGGGACTTGCTGGAAAAGACTTAGCACTTAGCGGTTTATCAAGGGGGTCCCATACACCCCAACCGTGTTAGGAACGCATAATCAAGGAACATAACACCGGTTTATACGGTTCCTAACGGCATGAGTGGAACAAAACACCAAGCAAAAGGCTTAGCCTTCCACCCTGCCAGTATATAGATGATTTCATTTTAAGCATTTATATAGTGTGATATAACCCAACCAAACTTCAACATGAAGCAAGCATCTTCAATCTTCACCTGCAACTAACAAAGCTATAAGAGGGGCTGAGTGAAGCGTACTTAGCCAAGCAACGGTTTGCATAGGTAGGGTGGTTAAACAGGGCAATGGTTACAAGTAGGAGGCTGACAAGAAAAACATGGGCATCGAGGCAAAACTAAAGAGCGATACTCTAGCAATAGGCAAAGATAGTAATGGTATCCGGGTTCGGTCATCTTGCCTGGGAATCCACAAGGGAGAAGAACGGATCCATGAAGTAGACGGAGCAACAGTCGAGCGAAACCTCACAACTCCGGAACGAAACCGAAGCTATCAAGAGAAGCAAACCGGAAAGAAAGAAACAACACTGTAAACACACAATCATAAACATGGCATACGATGCACATCCAAGTATGATGCATGTCCGGTTTAATTATGCATGGCATGGCAAAGTGCTCAAACAAGACTACAAGTTAAGTGGAGCTCAATATGCAACGAGTTGCATATTGACGAAACACCACGTTTAATTATTTAGTTGACTCTCATTATTTACAAGACAAGATTAAATGTTGGTTAACATGGCAAGAGGTGAAGCTTAATAAAATTATACTAACTAGGCAATTTAAATGAGGCCAGAAAATAACAACAACATATCCGGAAAATCCCCATGAGCATGTTTAATAATTATAAGCAAACAACAATTAAACATTTTAGTGTTGTTAACATGATGCGGATGACATTATCAAGTTTATGCAATTTTATTAAAAGGTTGACATAAGAGGATATGAAGCATCGTCACCGTGGTGGAAGGAAAAAGGGTGCCACGGCAACGATCCGAAAATGATGCAACGCATCACATCGGTTCCGGTAACTCGTTGAGAGACCGATGCAAAAGAAAGATGGCGGAGTAATCGAGTCAAACGAGATGAAAGGTGGGTGATCCCGTTACCGGGTTCCCACGAGTCGGTGACGAGGCAACCGAGGAACATGACAAACGGTCGGAACGGACACGAAGCACAAGTGAAACATTTCATACAACCACAACAAGCAACACACGGGTCACGTCTCGGGGTTATACCTTCGAAACAATTGTTTCGGGGCGAATCGAGTCTTCGAGGGACGTAGTGGAAGAAGAGGAAGTAGTCGTTCCGGCGACGGTAGTTGTTCACGTTCGTAGGTGTACTCGTCATCGTAGCCGTTCGGTCGTCGTGGTACTTGGCGAATTCCTCGTTTCCGGGCGACGGTAGTGGTACATGCCGTAGAGGGAAGTAGGTGTTCTCGTTCATCGGAGAGGTACTCGCCGCGTCGTCTTGTGTCGTCGAGTAGGCGTTCGGGCGACGGTAGTTGAAAGTAGTGGTACTTGTCGACGAGGTGCTTGACGATTCCGGTGACGTCGGTAGACATCCGTGCGTAGAGGTACTTGTCCGGGCTGTCAATGTAACTCGTTGTAGATGTACACGTTGTGGTACTTGTCGTGTCCGAGTAGTCGTGGTACTTGACATATCGCCGGGTTTACTCGTACACGGGTCATCTGACAAGTCAACAGTACAACACAAAACACAAAACAAAAAGGGGCAGCACGGTAGGGCGACGAGGCAGAGGCTTGCACGGCGAAGAGGCGATGGAGGCCGGAGCTTGCAGGGGCGCTGCGGAAGGAGGCAGGGCCGGACAGCCCCTGCGGTGTTGCTGCAGCTCCTGGAGGTCGACGGGACAGGGGCCGGGCGTCGCCCCGCGCGGGAGAAGGCCGACGGGGGGGCGTGCGCGGACCTGGCCGAAAGGTCGCGCGGCTGCCTTGGCGCCTGGACGCAGAAGGCGAGGCGAGAGGAGGCAGCCTTGGCGCAACTCCTGGCCTGGAGGACGAAGAGGCAGCAGGCGCGAGCTGGGAAGCTGCTCGGCGAAGGTTGGCACGGCGCGGCTCCGGGTTTGGGCGGCCGTTGCTGGCGCGTAGGGAAAACGACGGGGAGGCCGGGAACGAGGCCTCGGGGCGCTGGCGGAAGGCACCATGGCGCGGGCGCGCTGGAGGACCTGAGGGCTCGGGAAGCGATGGTGGCGAGGGGAGACGAGAGGGAGAGGGTGGCCGGGCGGTCGGGCGCTCGGGGTGAGGGAGAGAAAGGGAGATCGAGGTCGGGTCGCTGGTTGCGAGGAGAATCGGGGCGAGAGGAGAAAGGGGGGTGCGGGCTCGCGCGCGAGAGAGATGGGAACGAGAGGATTTCGGGCAGAGGCAGAGCGAGCGATGGGTTCGAGGGGTGGCGGTGGCACGAGGGGAAGGAGAGGGAGTGGGTCGCTGCGCTAGGGTTAGAGAGTGCGGTCGGGCTGGAGTGGGCCAGCAGGGAAGGAGGAGGCCCAGATGGCTATGAGGCCGGTGGGCTGCTGCTCTTAATAAAAGAGAGAAAAGAAAGGAAAAAAAAGACAAAGAAAGAAAAGATAGAGGGGGGTTAGGAGCAGAACTAGCACATGGAACTATTTTTCTCGGGCATCATAAAATGAGCAAAGTCCGAGAAAAATAGAAAAGGCATGATCGGAAAATAATTCAAACATATTTGAATTTACTTCAAATAGTTTTGAACTAAGACGAGATTATTGAAGTGTCCAAAAATGTTCAAATTTTTGGAGGAACCTCGAAACAATGGAAAAGAAGTATTGGCAAGGTTTTTGAAGGAGAATTCGAAGTAGGAAAAGCATGGGGAAAATTATGCACGTGTGTTGGTTAATTCCAACAAATGGAATATTATTATATAGCTCCCTAAATATTGAGAGGCTTTTATATGTTATAAAGAGAAGTCATCCTTCCCTCGATTTAAATGGACCGAAGGTCCACACGATTTATTTAGGTTGAGATGCAAAATAAAATATGACATGATGGCATGATGACATGATGCAATGCAAAAAAAAATAACAAAAGCTCAAAAGAAACACACGGGCAACCCGGAACATCTGGAATCTTCTGGAATCTTCTGGGATCTTCTGGGACGTCGGTCTCGGGCGTCACATCCCCGCTTCTTTTGCATCCAGAAATGGACGGAGCCATCGGCGCATGACGCTCCTCCACCGCGGGACCTCGTCGACGGTGCATCAAGCGACTCCGGCGACGGCGACCACCACCACCAGATCGGCGACTCGACACTGAGTCCACTTGTGCCCTCAGATCACCTCGCCGTGCCTTGCATCGCCGTCGGCGAGCTCGCCGACCCTCTCGTCGCGAGGTCGGAGATGACAGGCGGGCCCCACCTGTCATCCTCTCCTCTCCCTCGCCCCTCTCTCTCTCTCATTGGCACCCGGTCCCCACCCATCAGGTTTAACACCTGGCACGCGCGTCGCCTCGGCTCGCCCGGGCCGAATCCCTTTTGGGCCTGGTGCACTATGACCTTTCTGGCCCAGTAACACAACACGAGTTTTTCTTTTTCTTTTCTGTGCAAATTCCAAAAATTCCATAGAATAAAACATTTGTCCAAATGAAATAATTCCAACTCCAAAATTCTTCTAAAAACCCCACCTATTTGATGGTATAACTTTCATCAATATTCATCAAACTTTTCTGTAATGTTCAAATTTAAATTCAATTTTGAGTAATTATATCCCTCTTTGAAAATCCACTACGCTGTCCCTTTAGCTCCAATTCCAAAACTAAGAATTTCCCCTTCTTAGTTTTCCTCCTAGTATTTAACAAAAATGAGTTGACATTTTTCTGTGCACTTTGATTTTACTGTTTTACTATTGCCTTAGTTTCCCGTTGTTTCTTTCCGATGAACAGATCCCGTATTTGATGAAGTAGTTGGAGAAGAAGAAGGAGAAGGACTTGAAGACTTTGAAGACCAAGCCAACCAAGGCAAGTAGCCCTTTAACCATGATACCTCTCCCGTTCATCGGTACCCTTTTTCTGATTTCATGATATGAAAGTGACGGTGATGAACTTGTTGTGAACCACCACATGATGCATGCCCCTACTCATAGTTGTACCTTGTGCATGGAGATGCAATGATAAAAGATTAATTATTGATGCATGATGTTGCATGTATGTCGTGATCACCTCGCTGTTGCATTCTTTTGAAAACCCCATCGGGTGCCCCTAATGCCCGTGGGTGATGTTGAACTAAGGTCACCACTTGAGGAAGAAGTGGTGTACCGGAGAAAGCATTTGTGTGTGTGTGTAAAATGATGGATTAGATTTAGGTGTGATTATCATCCCAATCAAATAGGTGCAACCACTCCACCCCTTATGGGATGGGGCGTTAGTGATTACCTAGTCCGATACTAGCATGGTGCCCGCATTACTAGTGATGGGGGTGACTTGAGGTCACTCTCGGGACGGGGTCGTGCTTGGCTAGGCGGGCATGACTGTTTTTACAGGGCACTGGACACACCATTGGTACCTTCGTGTATGTGTGATAATGTGAAAGAGGCAGAGCCCCATGGTCTTTTGCTTATACATGGCGATCGTGTACCAATGGGTGGACCCTATGTTAGTGTCGTCTAGGGAAAGATAGTGATCGGGTGCTTCCCCCGAGTACTTGAGGTACGGCGGGATCGTGGGTGACACGAAAGCTTCCCGGATCTTGTGGGTAAACTTTGAAACCTCTGCAGAGTGTCAAACTATTCGAATAGCCGTGTACATGGCCATGGACAATTGGGTGGTTCTACTTAAACTATGTCCAGTAATTTTACAAACTTGGTGCATGTGTGTGTGTGGAAGAGAACTATTTGAGTCAAGGCAATGACTTGACATGTTGAATGAGCTAGCAGTGATCCAAACACTATTTATGTTGATATCTGTAACCATTCTCATGGTTACCAAAGTTCTTGATGCATATCTTACAAGATGATAGGTCATTTCAACTAGCTTGATGCTAGGTTACTTACTTTTTGTTACATCATGCATTGTTACCTTGATCCAAAAACATGGGTTGCTTATGAGTACATTCAAAGTACTCATTGGCTTGCCACTGGTTATTTAATTGGTCGGGCATGGAAGAACAGGATTTCGAAGAAGAGTTCTTTGGAGACGAACATGCGAACTAGGACTCTATCCTAGTCAGAATGCATGTAGGGTTAAGGCAGATGGCATGGGTTCTACCTATCAATGAAGATTTCCGCTGCTTGAGTTTATTTGATGTTCAGCCCTTAAGGATTTATTTATGTAATACTTGACCACAATAGTCATAAATTGCGTAAGACGGTATGTATGGATGTAAGACTCTTGTTATTCAGTTGTTGTGTGTTCAGTGAGCATTGATCTTTGGGATCACTGTACATGTGCATTCAGTGATCTCGACTTACGAGTCGGGGTCCCCACAGAGCTGGTATCAGATCCATCCTGACTGTAGGAAGCCTTAGTTAGAATGGGCGTTAGTTAGTATGAGAGCATTTTCATAAACCATCTAGACTTCTCTTCTTTTTTTAGACTTACCAAACCTAAGATATAATCAGCTTATTGACCTTTCCCATTCAACCTTTGTAGATGGTCGTTGTACCTGAAGAGCTCCTGACCACCAGGTTCCTCGTGCTTCTCGAGGATAGGCTCCAGGAGTGCTAGTTTCACTGAGCCCCCGTCCTCACCTATCATGAGCATTGGGTTAGCGACACCAAGATTGAGTACCATGTGTAAGTGATCGTGAAGGCAAATGATCCTCCCACAAGTTGGTTCTTTGAGGGACCCTAGATGGCAACACTACTCCTCGCTGTCGAGGCAGCTGCACACAAGGCACTAACCCACCTCTGAGACCTTCTTCCGGAGATGGCAATCAAGCCAACTACCCGCTTCTTGCCTTACCGGAAGGAAGGTGAAGATGATAACAGCGCACGAGCCCCACCACTGAAGGAAGGACTTCCACTATGATTCCAGACCTACTTCACTTTGTGCCGACAGCTTGGCACAAGAATTGGCCTTGGAGTCGGTGAAGCTCCAGAAGGAACTCCACGAGACCAAGGCACTTCTTCGTCAAGCACAGGAGAAGAAGGATAGGATCAAGAAAGAAGGTGCGCCTCATGGGCAACCCGCTATCGTCTATCAAGGTGGAAGACCCTCAGGAGATGTATCGTCCAAAGATGGCAAACTGCCCCAGCAACGTCGTATGACGGCAAGAGACTATCGCAAACTCTTCCATACAACACCGGCAAAGCTACGCCGTGTTCAACTCCTCCACTCCCCCACGCCTTCAAGTGATAGAGAAGCCCGGACGGATGAAGACGAGGAGGAAGACCCAGAAGAGCCAGAATACACGACCGAGCATTCCACCACTTAGGCATCATTCGCAACTCGGATATGCAAGCTCATAACCCCTGCGGTAGGATAGGTCGAGTAACCCCTATGCGAAGTCGAGTCCTTGTAATGGTTCAAATGAAACCATCTAGTGTTGTGTTTGCTTTTGATGTGTATTGATGTAAGTCATAACTTCCCTTTGGGAACATGTAAACGACTACATCACCTATCTGGATTTTAATGAATGTGTTTGGTCCTTTAGGCCCTTGCATTAACACAACTTGTGTCATACCAACCCCCTTACTAGGAACCCATCTTTATTGCTTTCCCTCATATTTCCCGACCATAAGACCTTGACCGCTCCAATAGGATGCCTGTTGTAACCCGTACTCTTACCTCTACCCAGCAGCCAGAAGTCCGAGCATCTTCCCAAGCAGAAGCCAGACAGGACCAAACCCACAGACAAGCTCCACCACCACCACCTCCCCTGAACATGGACATGGCTCAGCTTCTCCAAGCCTTCCGAGAGGAACGCCAAGCCAACACCACAGCCCTTCAGATGACTGCTCAAGCTGTCACCAACAACCGCCAGCCGACTGCTACCTCTCGAGCATGCATTGTTTTCCCCTTGAAGAGGAAAGGGTGATTTCCCGCAGTTTTTTAGAACCAAGGTATCAATCCAGTAGGAGACTACACGCAAGTCTCTCGTACCTGCACAAACAAATAAGAACCTTGCAACCAACGCGATAAAGGGGTTGTCAATCCCTTCTTGGCCACTTGCAAAAGTGAGATCTGATAGAGATAATAGGATAACTATTTTTGGTATTTTTGTTGTATACATTGAAAAGTAAAGATTGCAAAATAAAAGAACAGTAAAGATAACTAATTGATGGAAGATTAATATTATGGAAGATAGACCCGGGGGCCATAGGTTTCACTAGTGGCTTCTCAAGATAGCAGATTCTACGGTGGGTGAACAAATTACTTTTGAGCAATTGATAGAAAAGTGCATAATTATGAGAATATCTAGGCATGATCATGTATATAGGCATCACATCCATGACAAGTAGACCGAAACGATTCTCCATCTACTACTATTACTCCACACATCGACCGCTATCCAACATGCATCTAGACTACTAAGTTCATAAGAACAGAGTAACGCCTTAAGCAAGATGACATGATGTAGAGGGATAAACTCATGAAATATGATATAAACCCCATCTTTTTATCCTCGACGGCAACAATACAATACGTGCCTTGCTGCCCCTTCTATCACTGGGAAAGGACACTACAAGATTGAACCCAAAGCTAAGCACTTCTCCCAATGCACGAAAGATCAATCTAGTAGGCCAAACCAAACTAATAATTCGAAGAGACTTGCAAAGATAATTAAATCATGCATATAAGAATTCGGAGAAGAACCAAATATAGTTCATAGATAATCTTGATCATAAACCCACAATTCATTCGATCTCGACAAACACACCGCAAAAAGAATTACATCAAGTAGATCTCCAAGAGGATTGAGGAGAACTTTGTATTGAGATCCAAAGAGAGAGAAGAAGCCATCTAGATAATAACTATGGACCCGAAGGTCTGTGGTAAACTACCCACCACTCATTGGAGATGCTATGGTGTTGATGTAGAAGCCCTCCATGATCGATGCCCCCTCCGGTGGAGCTCCAGAACAGGCCCCAAGATGGGATCTCACGGGTACAGAAGGTTGCGGCGGTGGAATTAGGGTTTCGTGGTGCTCTTGGATGTTTTCAGGGTATATGAGTATATATAGGATGAAGAAGTATGTCAGTGGATCTATGAGGGGCCCACGAGGGTGGGGGCGCGCCTACCTCCCCCCCCCCTGGGCGCGCCCTCCTGCCTTGTGGCCACCTCGTGGCTTCCCTGGCGTGTACTCCAAGTCTCTGGGTTGCGTTTGTTCCAAAAACTATCCTCGCAAAGGTTTCATTCCATTTGGACTCCGTTTGATATTCCTTTTCTGCGAAACACTGAAATAGGCAAAAAAATAGCAATTTGCACTGGGCCTTGGGTTAGTAGGTTAGTCCCAAAAATAATATAAAACTGCATAATAAAGCCCATTAAACATCCAAAATAGATAATATAATAGCATGGAACAATCAAAAATTATAGATACATTGGAGACGTATCAAGCATCCCCAAGCTTAATTCCTGCTCGTCCTCGAGTAGGTAAATGATAAAAACAGAACTTTTGATGTGGAGTGCTACCCCACATAATTCTCAATGTAATTTTCTTTATTGTGGCATGAATGTTCAGATCCAAAAGATTCAAGACAAAAGTTTAATATCGAAATAAGAATAATAATACTTCAAGCATACTAACAAAGTAATCATGTCTTCTCAAAATAACATGGCCAAAGAAAGTTCATCCCTAAAAAATCATATAGTCTGGCTATGCTCTATCTTCATCACACAAAATATTTAAATCATGCACAACCCCGGTTTCAGCCAAGAAATTGTTTCATACTTCAATTTTTTCAAACTTTTAAACTTTCACGCAATACATGAGCGTGAGCCATGGATATAGCACTATAGTTGGAATAGAGTAGTGGTTGTGGAGAAGACAGAAAGGAGGAAGATAGTCTCACATCAACTAGGCGTATCAATGGGCTATGGAGATGCCCATCAATAGATATCAATGTGAGTGAGTAGGGATTGCCATGCAACGGATGCACTAGAGCTATAAGTGTATGAAGGCTCAACTAAAGAAACTAAGTGGGTGTGCATCCAACTCTCTTGATCACGAAGACCTACGGCATTTTGAGGAAGCCCATCATTGGAATATACAAGCCAAGTTCTATAACGAAAATTCCCACTAGTATATGAAAGTGACAAAACAAGAGACTCTCCATCATGAAGTTCATGGTGCTACTTTGAAGCATAAGTGTGGAGAAAAGATAGTAGCATTGCCCCTTCTCTCTTTTTCTCTCATTTTTTTATTTGGGCCTTTTCTCTTCTTTCTTTTTATGGTCTTTTAAAAAAAATCTTTTGTCCGGAGTCTCATCCCGACTTGTGGGGGAATCATAGTCACCATCATGCTTTCCTCACTGGGACAATGCTATAATAATGAAGATCATGACCCTTTATTTACTTACAACTCAAAGATTACAACTCGAAGCTAGAACAAAATATGACTCTATGTGAATGCCTCCGGCGGTGTACCGGTATGTGCAATGAATCAAGAGTGACATGTATGAAAAATTATGAAGGTGGTCTTGCCACGAATACGATGTCAACTACATGATCATGCAAGGCAATATGACAATGATGAAGCGTGTCATAATGAACGGAATGGTGGAAAGTTGCATTGCAATATATCTCGGAATGGCTATGGAAATTCCATGATAGGTAGGTATGGTGGCTGTTTTGAGGAAGGTGTATGGTGGGTGTTTGGTAACTGCGAAAGTTGCACGGTAGAAGAGAGGCTAGCAATGGCGGAAGGGTGAGAGTGTGTATAATCCATGGACTCAACATTAGTAATAAAGAACTCACATACTTACTGCAAAAATCTACAAGTCATCAAAACAAAGTACTGAACGCATGCTCCTAGGGGAAGGGTTGGTAGGAGTTAACCATCGCGCGATCCCGACCTCCACACAAAGGATGACAATCAATAAATAAATCATGCTCCAACTTCATCACATAACGGTTCACCATACGTGCATGCTACGGGAATCACAAACTTTAATACAAGTGTTCCTCAAATTCAAAATTACTCCACTAGCATGACTCTAATATCACCATCCTCATATCTCAAAACAATCATCAAGTATCAAACTTCTCATAATATTCAATGCGCTTTATATGAAAGTTTTTATTATACCCATCTTGGATGCCTATCATATTAGGACTAATTTTATAACCAAAGCAAATTACCATGCTGTTCTAAAGGACTCTCAAAATAATATAAGTGAAGCATGAGAGATCAATAATTTCTATAAAATAAAACCACCGATGTGCTCTAAAAAGATATAAGTGGAGCACTAGAGCAAAACTATCTAGCTCAAAAGATATAAGTGGAGTACATAGAGTATTCTAATAAATTTTGATTCATGTGTGTCTCTCCCAAAAGGTGTGTACAGCAAGGATGATTGTGGTAAACTAAAAAGCAAAGACTCAAATCATACAAGACGCTCCAAGCAAAACACATATCATGTGGTGAATAAAAATATAGTCTCAAGTAAAGTTACCGATAGACGAAGACGAAAGAGGGGATGCCTTCCCGGGGCATCCCCAAGCTTAGGCTTTTGGTTGTCCTTGAATTTTACCTTGGGTGCCTTAGGCATCCCCAATATTAGTCTCTTTCCACTCTTTGTTCCATAGTCCATCAAATCCTTACCCAAAAACTTGAAAACTTCACAACACAAAACTTAATAGAAAATCTCGTGAGCTCCGTTAGTATAAGAAAACAAACCACCACTTTAAGGTACTGTATTGAACTCATTATTTATTTATATTGGTGTTAAAACTACTGTATTCAAACTTCTCTATGATTCATACCCCCTGATACTACTCATAGATTCATCAAAATAAGCAAACAACACACGAAAAACGGAATCTATCAAAAACAGAACAGTCTGTAGAAATCTGTAACTTTCGAATACTTATGTGACTCTAAAAATTCTGAAATAAATTGTTGGACATGAGGAATTTTTCTATTAATCATCTTAAAAAAGAATCAACCTAAAAGCACTTTCTAGTAAAAAAATGGCAGCTAATCTTGTGAGCGCAAAAGTTTTTGTTTTTTACAGCAAGATCGCAAAGACTTCACCCAAGTCTTCACAAAGGTTCTACTTGGCACAAACACTAATTAAAACACAAAACCACATCTAACCAGAATCTAGATGAATTATTTATTACTAAACATAAGTAAAATCAAAGAAAATAAAATTGGGTTGCCTCCCAACAAGCTCTTTCTTTATAGCCATTAAGATAGGCTTGAGAATTCAATGATGCTCACATGAAAGACAAGACTTGAAGCACAAAAAGAGCATCATAAAGCATGTGAAAATCACATCTAAGTCTAACATACTTCCTATGCATAGGCATTTTATAAGAAAACAAATTAGCAAGACAGGCAAGATCTAGCATATGCAAAGAAGAAGAAAGAAACAAGATCAATCTCAACATGAAGAGATGTAATTTAGTAACATGAAGATTTCTACAACCATATTTTCCTCTCTCATTATAATTGCACGTAGTATCATAAGAAAATTCAACAATATAGCTATCACAAAACATATTCTCAACATGATCCACATGCATGTGAAGTTGATGCTCTTCCAAAATAGTGGGATTAACATTAACTAAAGTCGTGACCTCTCCAAACCCACTTTTATCAAATATTTCATAAGATTGAACATTCTCCAAATATGTGGGATCTAAAGTTGACACTCTTCCAAACCCACTTTCAATATTATTTCAAACAGTATTATCAATCTTATATATATCATGGGGCTTAAATAAGTTTTCAAGATCATAAAAAGAATCACCCCAATCATGATCATTGCAACAAGTAGTGGACATAGCAATACTAGCATCCCCAAGCTTAGGGTTTTGCATATCATTAACACAATTGACATCAATAGAATTTATAATAGCATCATTACAATCATGCTTTTCATCGAAGGAACTATCAAGTATGGGTGCAATAGCAACGATCTCATGTTTAACATAAGGAACTATAGCAAATTCATCTTCATAAATATTGGCATCATGGCCACAAGAATAACAAGTGTCATGTTCATCAAGGGATATTTCAATCAAATCATCAGAATCATAATTGTCTATAGATTCATGCATATCATTATTTTCTTCCAAAGCAGCAGTCATTCTTTCAATAAATTCTTTGACATAGACATTATGAGCATATTTTTCATATCAATATTTAAGTATGTCAAAATTTTCAGATTCGTAGAGAGTAATATCATACTTTTCAATCAAAGAAGCAACTTCATAAGCACCCTTAATAGCAACAAATTCTTCAATTAGTTCGATATCATAGTAACTATAAACACCCTTTGCGTAAGAAGATAAGATTTCATTATCATTAAACTCACATAGGTAGGGGAGGTGTTTTTAGCGTTCTTAGAGCAACAAGTAAAATCATAAATTTCACAAAGATTCCAAGCATAACACATCAATCTGTTTATTTGATCCCATAAGAGTCTCCCTTTTTCAAACAAACGGTGACGCAAAAAATGAGCATGCTCATCTAAAGATTTCCCATCAACTAGGCTAGTTGGGGTTTCAGCACGAGCGCATAAGGATCGAAGATGATCCAAGTAGAACACTTTAAGTGGTTCCATATCAATAGATTTTTAACAAGCAAAGATGCAAGCAAATAGAAGGCACATGTCAACATAAGCAAACAAAAAGGCAACGGAAAAAGCGCGAATAAAACGGCAAGGGTGAAGTGAGGGAGAGGAAAACGAGATGCGAATGGCAAATAAAGTAATTCGAGGGATAAGAGTTTGTGATGGGTACTTGGTATATAACTTGTGCGTAGATCTCCCCGGCAATGGTGCTAGAAATTCTTCTTGCTACCTCTCGAGCATGCGTTGTTTTTCCGTTCAAGAGTAAAGGGTGATGTAGCAAAGTAGCGTAAGTATTTCCCTCAGTTTTTGAGAACCAAGGTATCAATCCAGTATGAGACTACACACAAGTCTCTCGTACCTACACAAACAAATAAGAACCTTGCAACCAACGCGATAAAGGGGTTGTCAATCCCTTCTCGTCCACTTGCAAAAGTGAGATCTGATAGAGATAATAGGATAAATATTTTTGGTATTTTTGTTGTATACATTGAAAAGTAAAGATTGCAAAATAAAAGAACAGTAAAGATAACTAGTTGGTGGAAGATTAATATGATGGAAGATAGACCCGGGTGCCATAGGTTTCACTAGTGGCTTCTCTCAAGATAGCAGATTCTACAGTGGGTGAACAAATTATTGTCGAGCAATTGATAGAAAAGCGCATAGTTATGAGAATATCTAGGCATGATCATGTACATAGGCATCACGTCCGTGACAAGTACTATTACTCTAGACATCGACCGCTATCCAGCATGCATCTAGAGTATTATGTTCATAAGAACAGAGTAACACCTTAAGCAAGATGACATGATGTAGAGGGATAAACTCATGCAATATGATATAAACCCCATCTTTTTATCCTTGATGGCAACAATACAATACGTGCCTTGCTGCCCCTGCTGTCACTTGGAAAGGACACTGCAAGATTGAACCCAAAGCTAAGCACTTCTCCCATTGCAAGAAAGATCAATCTAGTAGGCAAAACCAAACTGATAATTCGAAGAGACTTGCAAAGATAATTAAATCATGCATATAAGAATTCAGAGAAGAACCAAATATTGTTCATAGATAATCTTGATCATAAACCCACAATTCATCGGATCTCGAAGAACACAACGCAAAAAGAATTACATCGAATAGATCTCAAAGAGGATCAAGGATAACTTTGTATTCAGATCCAAAGAGAGAGAATAAGCCATCTAGCTAATAACTATGGACCCAATGGTCTGTGGTAAACTGCTCACAACTCATCGAAGAGGCTATGGTGTTGATGTAGAAGCCCTCCGTGATCGATGCCCCCTTCGGTGGAGCTCCGGAACAGGCCCCAAGATGGGATCCCACGGGTATAGAAGGTTGCGGCGGTGGAATTACGGTTTCGTGGTGCTCTCGGATGTTTTCAGGGTATATGAGTATATATAGGACGAAGAAGTATCTCGGTGGAGCTACGAGGAGCCCACGAGGGTGGGGGGCACGCCTACCCCCCTGGGCGCGCCCTCCTACCTCGTGGCCACCCATGGCTTCCCTCGCGTGTACTCCAAGTCTTCTGGGTTGCGTTTGTTCCAAAAACGATCCTCGCGAAGGTTTCATTCCGTTTGGACTCCGTTTGATATTCCTTTTCTACGAAACACTAAAATAGGCAAAAAAACAACAATTTGCATTGGGCCTTGGGTTAGTAGGTTACTCCCAAAAATATTATAAAAGTGCATAATAAAGCCCATTAAACATCCAAAACAGATAATATAATAGCATGGAACAATAAAAAATTATAGATACGTTGGAGACGTATCAAGCATCCCCAAGCTTAATTCCTGCTCGTCCTCGAGTAGGTAAATGATAAAACAGAATTTTTGATGTGTAATGCTACCCCACATAATTCTCAATGTAATTTTCTTTATTGTGGCATGAATGTTCAGATCCGAAAGATTCAAGACAAAATTTTAATATCGACATAAGAATAATAATACTTCAAGCATACTAACAAAGTAATCATGTCTTCTCAAAATAACATGGCCAAATATAGTTCATCCCTACAAAATCATGTAGTCTAGCTATGCTCTATCTTCATCACACAAAATATTTAAATCATGCACAACCCCGGTTTCAGCCAAGCAATTGTTTCAAACTTCAATTTTTTCAAACTTTTCAACTTTCATGCAATACATGAGCGTGAGCCATGGATATCGGTGGAATAGAGTAGCGGTTGTGGAGAAGACAAAAAGGAGGAAGATAGTCTCACATCAACTAGGCGTATCAATGGTCTATGGAGATGCCCATCAATAGATATCAATGTGAGTGAGTAGGGATTGCCATGCAACAGATGCACTAGAGCTATAAGTGTATGAAGGCTCAACTAAAGAAACTAAGTGGGTGTGCATCCAACTCGCTTGCTCACGAAGACCTAGGGCATTTTGAGGAAGCCCATCATTGGAATATACAAGCCAAGTTCTATAATGAAAATTCCCACTGATGGCTTCTCGCCCCTCGTTGGTTACCCCAAGTGGAAGGTTGAGATGTAGCGTAGCGGTAAATTTCCCTTGGCAAAGGTACCAAGGATCGAATCCCGTGAGACTCCGAGGGTCGACAAGTAGGTGTCAACGGCGCCAAAAACTTAACGGTTGACGGGACCTGCACACAGATACAGATAACTTTGCTCCCAACGAGTACAGAGAGGTTGTCAATCCCTCCGGCCTTGTTGTTTACAAAGGATCAAACACAAGAGATAATAATGATAGCTATGACTGCAACTAGGAAATAGAAACAGGAAGTAAATAGAAGGTGTGTTCAGCGGTGGTAATATGGACCGGGGTCCCATGATGTTCACTAGTGATGTCTCTCTCCCAAAAGACGATAAAACAGCAAAGCGAGGTAAACAAATTACAGCTGGGCAATTGATAGGATTATGTACGCAAACCAATGCTAACTATGCTGCAAAGAAAGGTAGAGGCTCAAAAGCATGGGCGGTACGCCAAGGCAAGTAGACCGAAATCCATCTGCATCTACTACTAATCATCCACCTTGAGATATCTATCCAGAACATCTCGCTGGTATTAAGTTGCGAATCCCACCCAAAGTGTAAACTCAAAGCAACAGACAACTGCATTAAAAGAACTTTGCGTAAAGTAAACAATCCTTGCACCCGCAAGTACAAGCACCGTTGTTTTCTCCCTTGTGGCAACATCACATCCCCTAGACTCATGTTTCTGTCACTCAAGCTAGTCATCAAGGGGCATGAACCCACAATCAAGCATAACGCTCCCTCTTGCAGTTACTACCTACTACTTGGCCAAAGCAATAAAAAGCAATGGAGAACATGCAAGAATTACTCAAGAACAAAGATATAAAAGAGGTGAATCAAATATATTACTCAAACACAATCTGAACATAGTCTCATAATCCATCAGATCCCAGCAAACTCAGCAAAGCAACAGCAGAAAGATTACATATGTGCCTCGATCATGTAGGGCAGCTCACGAGGTCTAAACCATGAAGAGCAAAGAGGGGAGGAGAACATCACATAGCTACTGATCATGGACCCATGGTCCGAGGTGGACTACTCACGACTCATTCGGGAAGCGTCCATGGTGGTGGAGAAGCTCCCGATGGTGGTTCTCCCCTCCGGCAGGGTGCCGGGAAGAGTTCTCCTGATGCTCCCGATCTTGGAAGCGCTGCGGCGGCGGAACAGAGGCGAGATCGCGAAAACGGGTTCTGTCCTCGAGGGTTTCGGGACGAGAGGGATATATATGCGAAGGGGGGCAGCCATAGGCAGAACAGGGGCCCCAGGCGCCCCCCTGGCGCGGCCAGGGGTGGGGCCGCGCCAGGTGGCCGCCTGGGCCTCCCCTGGCTCCCCTCTGGCCCATCTTTGGTTCTTCGCGAAGCTTCCTGTACACTGATTTTTCCTATATTTTTCCTGGAATTTTTGGAGCACTTTTAATATGGGGGAAACCTGAAATAGAAAAACAGCAAAAAACAGGAACTGGCACTGTGGTGCACTGAGTTAATAGGTTAGTCCAAATATGATCAAAAGTGCATGGAAGTGCATCAATATCATAGCAATATCACACAAAAGAAGCATGGAGCAAGCAGAAATTATAGATACGTTTTGGACGTATCAACATCCCCAAGCTTAATTCCTGCTCGTCCTCGAGTAGGTAAATGATAACAAGCATAATTTCTGTGGTGACATGCTACCAACCATATAAGAACTTTTAAGTAAAGTAATCAAGGCATGTAATTCAATTCAAGTCATAACAAGCAAGAGTCTATATTAGCATTGTAACAAGCAACATAAGAACATAAAGGTGCAAGAGCTCTCGCTGTCCGTGACTCGAATGTCTCCAAATGGTGTTTGCGTGCAAGAAAGGGGATAGGGATATACGAGAGAGTAAAACATTGTTTTTGTATTGTTGAGAACTTAATCTACTAAAGTTTCACACTTGGTCTTCTTTGGAATCTTATCTTGACTCATCCCCAGACCACTAGCCAGGTACAAGTCAAAATGATCCACTCCCTTTCAATATTTTGAGCACTCATGCAATGGATGAGCGTAAGCAAGAAAGTTGACACTTAGGATGGCAAAGAGAGAAAAAATGATGAAGGGGGAAGACAAAAAAGGTGTGAAAGGCTCACATCAATGAGGACAATCATAGGCGAGAGAAAGCCAAATGATAGATATGATGTGAGGAGTAGGGATTGCCATGCAACGGATGCACATATGAGCTAAGGTAAGCTCTCCAATGGAACTAGTGGGGGTGCATCCAACTTGCTCGCTCAAGAAGACCTAGAGCTCTTTTGAGGAGGCTCATCATTTGAATATACAAGCCAAGTTCTATAGTGTGAAGGTCCCCACATAGCTATATGCATGAATGAAAATCTCTATGGAGTACAAGGTATAAGATGGAGTACGAGTGTGGATCTCTCAAAAGGAATAGTAGTGTGCCCCTTTCTCTCTTTTTTTTCTTTTTCTATTTTTTCTATATTTTTATTTTATTTTTTTGTGGCCTCAATGGCTCTTTCTATTTAACTCTCATTTGTCCTCTTTGGGATCTTTTCCTCACTTTAGGGGCAACACTCTATATATTACAAGAAGTATAGAAGATCTTTCACACTTTACAAAAGTACTCAACATAAAGAAAATGAAACTATCATGATGTATGCAAATGTATGCATCTGCCGGTGTAGCAGGATATGCAATGATACTAGAGCGTCATGTAGGAATGATTAGGGCAAGGCCCAACTAGCATGCGGCTCATCGATCAAGCAAAAGGCATGTATGACATGAAGATCAAGTCATGAGAAGATGGATGTTGCATGGCAATGTATCTCGGAAAGGCTATGGAAATGCCTTGATAGGTAGGTATGGTGGCTGTTTTGAGGAAGGATATAATGAGGCTTATGATGACAGAGCGTATCGTCCCAAGGATTTGGATGCACCGGCGAAGTATGCGCCAACTCTCGAGGTGAGAAAGGGCAATGCACGGTACCGAAGAGGCTAGAAAAATATGGCTAGGTGGAAGTGTCAACTTTCGAATACTCACATTAGTCCGAAGAACTCATGCACTTATTATCGGTAACTCTCAATCTAATTAGGAGGTTCACAAAGAGACAAGTACCCCGAGGAGGAGTGTATGGGGGTTTGGTTATCCTTGCGCATCCTCGACTCATGGTACGTGAGTGTACTCTAATATTCGATCCCTCCAAAGATTAGTGGTCCATCTAGTAGCTAAAGTTCTCAACTATTTTGTAGGTTTTCGAAAATAAACACGGATTGCCCAAAATACGACATCTATCACTAATAGGCTAAAGCTCTTGACACCAAAAGTTCAGACATTACTCATGGCAATACCTCAAAACTATTGCAAGTTACTACTAAAATTAAATAGCAACCTCAATTACCTACTTTAAGTTAAGACACACAACTCAGTTCAACAGGCAAACTCTCTTAACAAGATAAACATGAAAACTCAAGAGAGTTCAGCAACCAACTAAACAAAAGCTCTTTAAAAAGAAAAGCATGAAAACTAAGAGCTAAACATGATAGCAGCTATGGAAAGACAAAGAACACACATAGCAAAGATAAGCATGAAAATCCTATGTTGTGTTCTAGGTTGTAGTGGAGCGTGTTTCTCTCCCACACAAAGAAAGCTGGGTTCTAACTTGTTATGAACAGCAAGCAAAGCTAAAGAAAACTAAAAAAAGAAACTAAGAGCAAGACGCTCCAAGCATAGCACATAATGCATGAAGTGATAAAAATATAGTGGAAGGAAAGACGAACTGATAATTGTTGATGGAGAAGGGGATGCATGGGGGCATCCCCAAGCTTAGACGCTTGAGTCTTCTTGAATATTTCTTGGGGGTGCACGGGGGCATCCCCAAGCTTGAGCGTTTGACCCTCCTGAATCTTCTTTTATCATCTTCCCTCGCACACTTGAAAACTCCCTTCATACATAACTCATCATAATCTGATTAGCGAGGTTAGTACCCACAATAAAATAATTTTTCCCTAGTGGAAATAAAGATAATCTTGAAGAGCTACTGTTTCTCAAGATTGCCAAAAGGTTTTTGCAAAGAAAAAGCAAGTTCAAGGTTCGCAAAACGAAGAAAAGGCAAAACAGGACAGAATCTGTGAAAAACAGACCAGCAGGTAGTAAATAATTTTTTCGGGGCACTTCTGCAACTCGAATCAAAAAACTCAGAACAGACGCTCGAAAGCCAATTGTATAGAGCATGCTGTCAAAAAAATTCAGATAAAAAAGATGATCTGGTGATTGTATTCGAATTTTTCTGTCCAAGGACAGAATCTGTTTTCTGGACAGCACGCCACAACTTTTGAACTTTCTTGCAATCGGAGGCTAAACTTGGCACAAAGCTGAAAAGAAAAGATACAATGATGATGCTACTGTAGTAAAAAACATCAAGACACAACAAAAGCAAAATAAAACCTAATTTGTTGTGGGCTGCCTCCCAAAAGCGCTTTCTTTTATGCCTTTAAGCTAGGCATGATGCAAAAAGAGAAGATCAAGTTTTATCAAGAGTAAGAGAATAGCTAGCCCGTGTAACGGACTCGAAAGGCAACTTAATCTTCTTTGTAGGGAAGTGTTCCATCCCTTTCTTGAGAGGGAATTGGAATTTTATATTCCCCTCTTTCATGTCAATGATAGCACCAACGATGCAAAGAAAAGGACGTCCCAAAATAATTGGACATGAAGGTTCACATTCAATATCCATAATAGTAAAATCAATGGGAACATAATTGTCATTGACAATGATAAGAACATCGTCGATCTTCCCCAAAGGTTTCTTTACGTAAGAATCAACAAGACGAACACCAAAAGAACAAGGATCAAAAGGTTTCAATTCAAACATATCGTACATTCTTTTGGGCATAACGGAGGTACTAGCTCCAACATCACATAAATCATAGCAAGAGAAGTTGTTCAATTTAATTTTGACTATGGGATCCCAACCATCTTCTAGCTTCCTAGGGATGGAAGTCTCAAGCTTGAGCTTTTCTTCCCTAGCTTTGGTAAGAGCATTGGTGATATGCTCTGTGAAGGCAAGGTTAAGTGTGCTAGTGTGGGGGTCTTTAGCCATTCTGTGAAGAAAACCAATAACTTCGGAAAGGGTGCAATTATCAAAATCAAGGTCACTACTATCAAGTAAAGTGGTTGTGGTGTCCTTTAGGCTCACTTGTTTGGTAGCTTCTATGGTCATAGGAGTTTCTTCTTCTACGGTTGAGGTCATAGCATCACCATTAATAGGTCCAATGGGACTAGGAGTGCATTGGGTGCTAAGAGTTTGGATATCCTCAACAACTTGGATAGTAGCAACAATGTGGTGGGTAGGAAGGCTCTTAATCCTATCTTCTTCCTCCTTTTCTCTAGCCCATCTCTCTTTAAGTTTAGCCATCATCCTAATGTTTTCATTAATTTGCACTTGAATAGCATTCATAGGAGTGGTCTTCCTCTCCTCAAGAGGAGAAGTTCTAATTTTAAGCAACTCTACCTCATGGGCTAAATTGTCTACCTTCGAAGAGAGATTATCTAGTTTGTCTAGTTTTTCTTCTACACTCTTATTGAAGGCCTTTTGGGTAGTGATGATGTCTTTAAGCATAATCTCTAGTTCAGAAGTGGAGTTCTTGGTGCTAGGATAAGCATTGTTGTTCCCATAGGAATTAGAGGGGAACGGTCTAGGGTTGCTACCAAAATTACTCCTATAAGCATTGTTATTGAAATTGTTTCTAGAGATAAAGTTCACATCTACTTGATCTTGAGCAATCAAAGAATTTAAAGGAACATCATGAGGATCAATAGAAGATTGCTTGGAAAGTAGAGACATGATCAAGTCAACTTTTTCATTTAGGGAGGAAATCTCCTCGACAGAGTTTACCTTCCTACCTGTTGGAGCGCGTTCGGTGTGCCATTGGGAATAATTGGTCATCATCTCATCGAGAAGCTTCGTGGCAGCACCAAGTGTAGTTGACATAAAGGTTCCTCCCGCGGCCGAATCTAACAAGTTCCGCGAGGTAAAGTTCAAGCCTGCATAAAAAGTTTGGATAACCATCCAAGTAGTCAAACCATGAGTAGGGTAGTTCTTGACAAGAGATTTCATGTGTTCCCAAGCTTGGGCAACGTGTTCATTATCCAATTGTTTAAAATTCATTATGTTACTCCTTAATTGGATAATTTTAGCAGGGGGATAGTACTTCCCAATAAAGGCATCCTTGCACTTGTCCCAAGAATCTATACTATTCCTAGGCAAGGATTGAAACCAGATTTTAGCTCCTCCTCTCAAGGAGAAAGGAAAAAGCTTAAGCTTAACAATATCACCATCTACTTCTTTGTACTTTTGCATATCACAGATCTCAACAAAATTATTTAAGTGCAAAGCAGCATCATCTCCAGCACCGGAGAATTGATCTTTCATAAGTAGGTTCAGCAAAGCAGGTTTAATCTCATAAGAAGGTGCTGAAGTGGCAGGTGTAGCAATAGGCGTGCAGATAAAGTCATTGTTGTTATGACTAGTGAAGTCAGACAACTTGGTGTTCTCGGTGGAACCCATAGCAGCAGCAAGCAAGATAACTATTTTTGTGATTTTTGGTAAGGGACACTAAAGCGAAAACTGAAAGGTAAACTAAAAAGACTAAAAAGCAAAGATAAAAGATAGCGTGCAACTCCCCTATCTTGAAGAGTGGAGTCCCCGGCAACGGCGCCAGAAACTTGCTTGATGGCTTCTCGCCCCTCGTTGGTTACCCCAAGTGGAAGGTTGAGATGTAGCGTAGCGGCAAATTTCCCTTGGCAAAGGTACCAAGGATCGAATCCCATGAGACTCCGAGGGTCGACAAGTAGGTGTCAACGGTGCCAGAAACTTAGCGGTTGACGGGACCTGCACACAGATACAGATAACTTTGCTCCCAACGAGTACAGAGAGGTTGTCAATCCCTCCGGCCTTGTTGTTTGATCAAACACAAGAGATAATAATGATTGCTATGACTGCAACTAGGAAATAAAAATAGTAAGTAAATAGAAGGTGTGATCAGCGGTGGTAATATGGACCGGGGTCCCATGATGTTCACTAGTGATGAAAGGATCGATATGGTTGACTAGAGGGGGGGTGAATAGGCAACTAACAATTTTTAGCTTTTCTTAACCACTTTAAATTAAGCGACAAAATAAGTTGTCTAGATATTCTACTAGGATGACAACTAAGATAAAGGAGGACAACAACTACACATGCATGCTATAGGAGTTGAACAAGTAAAGCATGCAAAAGTAAGGGTAAGAAATAACCACAAGTGGAACCGGTGGAGACGAGGATGTGTTTCCGAAGTTCCTTCCCTTTGAGGGGAAGTACGTCTCCGTTGGAGCGGTGTGGAGGCACAATGCTCCCCAAGAAGCCACTAGGGCCACCGTATTCTCCTCACGCCCTCACACGATGCAAGGTGCCGTGATTCCACTAGTGGTGCCCTTGAAGGCGGCAACCGAACCTTTACAAACAAGGTTGGGGCTATCTCCACAACTTGGAGGCTCCCAACAAACCACGAAGCTTCACCACAATGGAATATGGCTTCGAGGTGACCTCAACCGTCTAGGGTGCTCAAACACCCAAGAGTAACAAGATCCGCAAGGGATTAGTGGGGAGAATCAAATATCTCTTGGTGGAAGTGTAGATCGATGCCTGCTCAAGCAATCCCGAGCAAATCAACAAGTTTGATTGGCTAGGGAGAGAGATCGGGCGGAAATGGAGCTTTTGGAGCAACAATGGAGTAGTGGGGGAAGAGGTAAGTCTTCTTGGAGAAGAAGACCCCCTATATATAGTGGGGGGGACAAATCCAACCGTTATTGAAGTTTTCAGCCCGCAGAGAGCGGTAGTACCGCGCATGAGTTGCGGTACTACCGCTGGCTGAGCGGTACTACCGCTTTGGGAGCGGTACTACCGCTTAGGCAAAAGAGGCGACATGATTGACAACCACGGATGAAATAAATTACATCCGTGGCTACATCCACAGGGAAAACGGTAGAAGCAAAATGCGACACGGTACTACCGCTTAAGCTAAGCGGTACTACCGCATTGTATACGGAAGTAAAAAATTACTTCCGCATCCACTTCTTTACTTAGACTCAGCGCCTGGGCCAGATACACGGTACTACCGCTCTGGGGACGCGGTACTACCGTTGGAGCGGTACTACCGTTTCGGCAGGCGGTACTACCGTGTAACTGTGCGGTACTACCGCTTGGTTAAGCGGTACTACCGCTTGCTAGGCAGATGATCAGTTAAGAAGTCACAGTTTTGCATATACGAAAAATGGCCGGTTGGACCTCTAGAGAAGCAAGGAAAGGTGGTGCGGGAGTAGGATGTGTACGTGTTGATTCTACCCAAACCTTTCCGACGCGGACCCCCTCTTAATAGTACGGCTTTCCTATTACTCAAAGCCACCGACAGGGAGCAAAAAGAAAACACCGTCTTCCATAGAATCCGAGGGGCAAATAATCGTCTTGTGCCTAAGGGAGATATACCTGTATGAGCTTAGAGCACACGATCAGTCCGCAAATGCATTGTCATCAATCATCAAAACTACTTAGGGAGAAATATGCCCTTACAATCTCCCCCTTTTTGTTGTATTGATGACAATACTTGATTTGCACAGGGAAGAAATAATATAGTAAGCAATGCAAGTCCTAGAGTATAGGTGAGCTCCCCCTGAATGTGTGCCTTCACAAGATTGTGCTTTGGACTGCACAGCACACATACAAGGTAGTGCTCCCCTATAATCTACACGAGATACTCTATATAAAAACTAACTACTCTGGATAAACATTAACGACATAATGATAAGTTCAACGATAACGGGGCATATGTCTTACACCATATGAAAGTCTCACGCACATGACACAAACACGCAAATAAACCAGAGTTAAACCAGAGTTCAAAGAAACACACGAGCACAAAGGCACAAGAGACGCAAATCACTCTCCCCCTTTGTCATCGAGACACCACAAATGGGAAAGAGGACACGAAGACGGGTGGCAGCCCGGGAGAAGCTCAGTCGTCATACTCATCATCAAACCCCTGTTGCTCCTCCTGATAGTCATCATCAGACCCCTGCTGCTTCTCCTGATACTCCTCATCAGATTCTGACCATTTGTACCCCTGGCGAGCCATCCAGGTAGCCTCAGGTGTGATGTTATCCTCTGATCCATTGGAAACTTCCTCTCCATAGAGTGCCAGAATCTTCTTGTCACGCTGGCGGGTCTTCTTGTCAGTAACATGAGCCCGGTATTGCCCCTTAGCCTGCATGCAGAAGAGGGCCTTCATCTTCTGCTGAAGCTTTTTAGCCCAAGAAGGCTTCTCCACAGCAGAGGAAGAAGAAGGGGCAAATCTTCCAGAGCGCACATCAGCAGTCTCATCCACAGGCTCCTCCTCAGTGCCCATCTGGGCAGCAGCAGCCTGAGCACGAGTGGTGGTGTTGGCCCATCGAGTCTTGACGCGAAGATGGATGGGATCATGACGGAAGCAGTCGGCCTCGAACTCCTCCTTAGGATACAACTTCTCCCAAGTCTTGGAGATCAGCAAAAACAAGTAAGGACCATAGATGGGTACCTTGCGAGAGTAGATGGCAAACCGGAGCTCATTCCACATGATGTGGGAGATGTCAAGTGGAGCAGTCTGGGATGAGCGAGCCTCTTGACACATCAGAAGCATATCAACCAGGTAGGCATGGACCTTGTCCTTGTCGCCAACACGAGGGAACAAAGTGTTGCGAAAAATCCGATACATGATGTCCAAGAAGGGGTTCAACACCCAAGTCTGTTTGCCACTAGCAAGAGTCTTTTCCTCATAAAATGGAAGCAGCCTGTCTTTGTTTGCAGACTCAGGATTGGCGTGAGGCCGAAAACCAATTGGGTTATGGAGACCCTCATCAGGAAGCTAAAGAAGATCCATGAACTCCTTCCAAGTAGAGGTCATCTTGTGACCATTGGTCATCCAAGTCATGGGGCGGTCCTCCTTGGTTTGGAAATTGACAGAGGCATAGAACTGAGCAATAATTTCTGGATCAAAGTCATTCTGGAAGGTCATGATGTGCTCCAGGCCCAACTGCTCTATCAAATCAAGAGCCTCTGCAAAGTATGCCCGGTTCTTGTCCTTCCTCATGTGATCTACATCCACCCAATGAGCATCCACATAAAGATTTGCCTTGGTCTTGAGCACCTCATGGTAGATGCAAAACTGCTGCTTGGTCCAGAAGATATCATCTCCAGGAAAGTGCTCACGGGGTTCTCCATACGGGTTGATCTTTCTTCGGGCCATGAACTCAGCAGCAGGCATCTCCTCCATAGACATTGATGATTCCTTACGTTTGTTGGCTGAAGTCTTGTACCGGCGCTGGGGATTGGAGCCCTCTGGCACATCACTTGGGGTACGCAGGCGCTTGGATCCGGTGTCGCGCACAGGGTTGGTACGACGACCCTCAAAACCGGAGCCACCACCTAAAAACACAAACACAAGACCACAACAACACAAACACAAGAAGAATCAATGCCAAAGCCTCGAAAAACACAAGAAACCAGGAGAAATAGGAAGGAGATCATGCTACGAAGAAAATATGATACAAGCGGTAGTACTGCTGACCCTTTGCGGAAGTAAAAAATTAGTACCGTAGGGTAAGCGGTAGTACTGCATGACAGATGCGGTAGTACCGCATACGCTGCGGTAGTAATATTTTACTTCCGCCAGAAGAGGCGAAACTAAAAAATTAGTACCGCAATGTAAGCGGTAGTACCGCATGTGGATGCGGTAGTACCGCGTACATTGCGGTAGTAATATTTTACTTCCGCCAGAAGAGACGGAACTAAAAGATTAGTACCGCAACGTAAGCGGTAGTACCGCATACGGATGCGGTAGTACCGCATACGTTGCGGTAGTAATGTTTTACTTCCGTCAGAGGGGCGGAACTAAAAACTTAGTGCTGCATGCGGAGCGGTAGTACCGCATTGGGTCGCGGTAGTACCGCTCGGCAAGCAGTACTAAATTTTTACTTCCGCCCGAGCGGTAGTACCGCTGAGGACAGCGGTAGTACCGCTCAGGTCAGATCAGATCTGGATTACATCGTGCGGTAGTACCGCGGTTCTCCAGCGGTAGTACCGCACAAAACAGATCTGAGAAGAGCAGATCTAGAGACGGCCAAATAGATAGACACACGGTACTATGGCTGATCATAGTAACTTCGTAGCAACAAATCTAATCATATTTCTAGTGCACAAACACTCTCCCACATCCTAAGCATCCATGGATAAGATCACGAAGAACACAAGAACACTAAGCATCTCCCCTAACCCTAAAAACTCAGGCAAGTCAATAAGAAGAAGGGAAAAAGGGGAGAAACCTGTATCCATGGCAAGAGGACGTGGTGGGGATCGATTCCACCGGTCGGAATGCGAGGAGAGTGGCCGAGGGAGGAGATCCGGCGAGGTCCTCCGGCGGCGTTCTTGAGAGAGAGAGAGAGACAGGGACGACGTGGGGGTTAGGAGTGAATGGGTATGGGGGAGATGGAACTCCCCCTGCCTGCTTATAACCCCCACACGTTCGGATATGTGCGGTAGTACCGCGGTCATCGCGGTAGTACCGCTTGCACGGTAGTACCGCTCGCTGGGCGGTAGTACCGCCCTACCAGCGGCAGTAAAAAATTACTGCCGTGCTGGAGGTGCGGTAGTACCGTATGTCCTCCGCGGTAGTACCGTAACCAATCACGGTAGTACCGCTCCCCCAAGAAAATGCACGAAAAGGCAAGAGGCTTTAAGCACTAGAGAGAGTAAAAAGCACAAGCAAAACAAGTAACACAAATTCCTCATAAGAGGGCGGTGGCCGAGGCCACCTATGTTTGAGTTTTATAGATATGGCACCGCGAAGAATTATCCTTGGGCCCATGATCAAAACTCGACTTGAAGCATTTAAGCCAACTATGTATGGCAAATGAAGAAGCTTTGGTTAGTTTATGCATAATGGGGGGAGGAATAGTTCATTGAGAGAACAGTACTCCCCCTAAGTCCATGCCTACATCTAGACAAGATAGCTATGTTGAGTGTGAGGAGTGTGTGCACAGATTCAAACCACATTGCTCAAATCAATGATATTTAGCTCATGCCTTAACTCGCGAAATCTTGCTTCATCCAGAGGCTTCGTGAAGATATCTGCAAGGTTGTCATGAGTGTTGACGTAGTGAAGCTCGATTTCTCCTTGCCTTATGTGATCCCGGATGAAGTGATACCGAATCTCAATATGCTTCGTCTTGAAGTGTAGCACCGGGTTGAGAGAAATCTTGATGGCACTTTCATTGTCACACCAAAGAGGCACTTTGTCACAAGTGACACCGTAATCCTTTAAAGTTTCCCTCATCCATAAGAGTTGAGCACAGCAACTGCCAGCGGCCACATATTCTGCTTCGGTGGACGAGAGAGATACACAACTTTGCTTTTTGGAAGACCAACTAACAAGAGAGCAACCCAGAAATTGGCACCCTCCCGAGGTGGACTTCCTATCCACTTTGTCTCCCGCCCAGTCAGAATCAGAGAAACCAACAAGGTTGAAATTTGCTCCTCTTGGGTACCATAAGCCAAAGTTTGGGGTATGAGCCAAATATCGAAAGATTCGCTTGACAGCCACAAAGTGACTTTCCTTAGGTGAGGCTTGAACCGTGCACAAATTCCCACACTCAACATAATATCCGGTCTAGATGCACAAAGGTAAAGCAAGGATCCGATCATAGAGCGATATACCTTTTGATCCACCGCTTTACCATTGGGATCAATGTCAAGTTGGCATTTGGTTGGCATCGGAGTAGTAGCCGGCTTGACATCACTAAGATTGAACCTCTTGAGCATGTCTTGAGTATACTTGGATTGTTTGATGAAGATGCCTTCTCTTCGTTGTTTGATCTCAAATCCAAGGAAGTATTTCAACTCTCCCATCATGGACATCTCAAAATGTGTGGTCATGAGTGCGGCGAACTCATCATTGAAAGCTTTGTTAGGAGAACCAAAGATAATATCATCAACATATAGTTGGCATACAAACAACTCCCCTTTGACCTTCTTGGTAAAAAGAGTGGGGTCGATTTTCCCAATTTCAAACCCACGATCTTGTAACAACTCGGTAAGGTGCTCATACCACGCTTGTGGGGCTTGTTTAAGGCCATAGAGTGCCTTATCAAGTTGATACACATGATTGGGGAACTTAGGATCCTCGAACCCTGGGGGTTGTTTAACATACACCAACTCATTAATGGGACCATTAAGAAATGCACTTTTAACATCCATTTGTTGCAATTTAAAGTTATGATGGGAAGCATAGGCAAGCAACAAACGAATGGATTCAAGACGAGCAATGGGGGCAAAGGTTTCACCGTAGTCGATACCCTCGACTTGGGAGTAGCCTTGAGCCACCAGACGTGCCTTGTTGCGGATGACAATGCCATGGGCATCTTGCTTGTTCTTAAAGATCCATTTGGTTCCGATGACATTATGGTTCTCCTTTGGTCTTGGCACAAGACGCCACACTTTGTTGCGCTCGAAGTTATTGAGTTCTTCATGCATGGCATTGAGCCAGTCGGGGTCTTCGAGCACCTCATAAACCTTCTTAGGTTCAACAAAAGAGACAAAAGCTTGATGAGCACAATAGTTAGCTAATTGTCTACGAGTGCTTACCCCCCTTTTGATGCTTCCTAAAATGTTCTCGATGTGATGCTCGTTGGAAGCAAGCCTGGAGGCAACTTTTGCAGCACGACGCTCTAATTGCTCTTCAAGTGATAACTGAGGAGCATTGAGTTGATCATCTTGAGCGTCATCATGAGCAAGATCTTGATCTTGAGCTTCCTCTTGACCTTGATCTTGCTCGGGGGACTGAACTTGGCCTTGTGCATCAATTGGTGGTTCTTCACCAACTTGAGATTGATCTTGCACTTGGCCTTGTTCAACTGGCTGAGGGCCTTCACTTTGTTCTTCGGAAGCGTGTGGGTCTTGGGTTGGTGATGGTTCCACTTGAGTGGAACATTGTCCTTCTCCTTCGGCCACAAGGGGTTCCTCAACGGGTAGGATATATCCAACACCCATTCTTCTTATGGCTTGAGGAGGAATTTCATCACCTGCATCACAAGTACCACTTTGCTCCATTTGGGAGCCGTTATTTTCATCAAACTCTACGTTACTCGTCTCCTCTATGAGTCCAGTGGACTTGTTGAGGACACGGTAAGCATGAGAGTTTGTAGCATAACCAACAAATATGCCCTCATGAGCTCTAGATTCAAATTTAGACAAACGAACACCTTTCTTGAGAATGAAACACTTACACCCGAACACCCGGAAATACTTGAGATTGGGCTTGTTACCGGTAAGAATCTCATACGGAGTTTTGTTCAAGCCTTTGCGGAGATAGAGACGATTTGAAGCATGGCAAGCGGTGTTGATGGCTTCGGCCCAAAAGTTGTATGGAGAGTTGAATTCAGCCATCATGGTTCTTGCAGCATCTATTAAAGTTCGGTTCTTTCTCTCCGCAACACCGTTTTGCTGAGGGGTATATGGGGCTGCATATTGATGTTTGATCCCCTCATCACCAAGAAACTCATCCAAGGTGTAGTTCTTGAACTCGGTGCCGTTGTCACTTCTGATCATCAATATCTTTGCTTCATGTTGTCGTTGAGCTTCATTTGCAAAGTTGATGACGGTTTGTTGGGTCTCACTCTTCTTCTTAAAGAAGTATACCCAGGTATATCTTGAGAAATCATCCACAATCACCAAGCAATATTTCCTACCCCCAAGACTATCAAAATTAGGAGGCCCAAAGAGATCCATGTGGAGAAGCTCCAGGGGTCTCTTTGAATAGATGATAGTCGTGGGAGGATGAGCCTTCTCATGTAATTTTCCTTCAATGCACGCCCTGCAAGCACGATCTTCGGCAAAGCTAACATTTGTTAGTCCTCGGACATGGTCCCCCTTGAGAAGACTTTGCAAAGATCTCATATTGACGTGGGCCAAACGGCGATGCCAAAGCCATCCCACATCAACTTTAGCCATTAGGCATGTCGCGACCTTAGTGGGTTGCTTCGAGAAGTTAACCACATAAAGACCGTTCTCGACATGCCCAACATAGGCTACTTTAAGAGTCTTGCTCCACAAGAGGGCCACAGAATCAATATCAAAGAATGTAGCAAAGCCCATGAGTGCAAGTTGGCGAACAGAAAGTAAATTGTATGCAAGGGACTCAACAAGCATGACTTTCTCGATCGTGAGATCATGAGAGACAACAACCTTGCCAAGTCCCACTACCTTAGAAGATGAAGCATCACCCCATTCGACGTTGGTGGCCATAGATGAACCGAGATGCACGTCCACCACCAAGTCTTTGCTTCCGGTCATATGATTTGTGGCTCCGCTATCGAGCAACCATGATCCCCCACCGGAAGCAAACCCCTACAATAGATCAATGCTTGGATTTAGGTACCCATTTGGTAATGGGTCCTTTGAGGTTAGTGACAAGGGTCTTAGGAACCCATATGGACCATTTAATGTACTCATAAGAAGAACCAACAAATTTAGCAAACACATGGCCATCACTGGCACGGCATAAAACATATGAAGGATTAAAATCGCCGGCCATGTTTGATGGTGTGGTGGAGTTTTTCTTGACACCACCACTTTTCTTATTGGTTGACGTGCCATCTCCTTCTTTCACAAAGGATTGTCGGAGAGGGGGTGGTTGCTTTGTCTTGTCATCCTTCTTCTTCTTGGGCTTAGGAGCAAACCCAATTCCTTCCTTTGCCACAACTTGCTTTTGATTGCTCAAAAGGGCGTTGAGGTTCTTCTCACCTTGTATGCAAGTCACAAGGCCTTTCTCAAGTTGCTTCTTCAATTCGGCATTCTCTTCAACAAGATGCACATGCTCACAACATGGGTTAGTGGCATTTGCTTTATCAATTAAAACCATGCGAGGAAAGATAGCCTTTTCCTTGGTTAGCGAAACTTGAAGTTGATCATGAGACTCCTTGAGAGTAGTGTGCATTCCTTTCAAGGCCTTGTGAGCCTTGTCAAGTATGTCAAACTCCTCCTTGAGTTTAGCATGGTCAACCTCAAGTTTTGCCTTCTCAGAGTTAAGGACACGAGAGACAACTAAAGCATGATCAAGATCTTTCCTCAATTTAGCATGATCATCGTTGTGTGACTCCTCAAGAGTCAAACGAAGACCACGCTCTTCCTCTAGGGCGTTAGAGAGATCCGATATCTCATCGGCATAGTCTCGACTATGTCCTTCCATTTTAGTAATGGTTTCCTCGTGAGCCTCGATCATGTCATTGGCCTCACCGAGTTGTTCCAAGAGAGCAACAAAATGCTTCTTGGGTTTGCCCTTGAGATTCTTTATAAATAAATCAAAATCATTTTCTCCCTCCTTAATACCCTCACCCTCATTAATACAATTAGTCAATGAAGGATTAGAAGGGATAGTAGTATTGATGTTTGGGGTTACCTTGTTGGTGGCTTTAGCCATGAGACACTTGGCGGTGATGTTCTCGTTTGGTGAGTTGAAGAGAGATGAGTGCGTAGTGGTAGCAATGGCAATCGTGGCCATAGTGGTCACCTCATCGTCTTCATCATTATCATCATCCTCCACATATTCTTCTTGAGCCACCAACACTTTCGGAGGAGTCTTCTTGATGAAGTTGTTCTTGTTGGGATAGGACTTTGACTTGTCCTTTCGAATAAGCTTGCCTCCAAAATCTTCTCTCTTCTCATATGGGCAATCCGCAACGAAGTGACTTACATTTC
This sequence comes from Secale cereale, assembly GCA_902687465.1. Classification (NCBI taxonomy): domain Eukaryota; kingdom Viridiplantae; phylum Streptophyta; class Magnoliopsida; order Poales; family Poaceae; genus Secale; species Secale cereale. The sequence continues at coordinate 635,541,388 of LR738710.1, forward strand.
CACAGTTGAAGCATGTCCTTACTCGCTGCTTCCCTTTGTTCCCACTAGAGTTGTTCCTGTTAAAGTTGGACCTTGTGTTCTTCTTGCCCCAGAATTGCCTTGAAGCAAGAGCCATGTGCTCATGATAGGCATATTTGGTGTCCTCGGGGCAACACTCTTCATCATCTTCCACTTCCTCCTCTTCCACACAAGCCTTGGCCTTCAGAGCAAGATTAGGCTTCTTGGATCGTTGAGCTCTTAAGACCGCATTGTCGGCGGTCACGTCCAGGATCCTCATGGCAACAAATTCATCCAACACTTCATTTGAGGATAAAGTGTGGAAGTCCGGTCTCTGACGAATGACAGAGGACATGGCCTTATGATAGGGCATCATGGCCTTGAGGAACTTGCGCTTGATCCAATTGTCATCCGTATCCTTACTGCCATGATCGCGCAGAGACACTGCAAGAATACTTAATCTTCGATAAAGTTCCCGAGGATCTTCATCTTCGATCATAGCAAACTCATCAGCTTCATCTTGCACCACTTCATAGTTGGAGCGTTGAATACTGGTGCTTCCCTTGTACATCGTGCCGACATGCTCCCAAGCCTCCTTGGCAACAGTGAAGGGTCGAAGGTGAGCAATGTCTTCAGGAGGGATGGAGTCTTGAAGAATGCAAAGAGCGGACTTGTTGAACTGATGATCTGCAATCTCTCTTGGAGTCATGTTGTCGGGATCATATGGATAAAAACCTTGCTCAATAATTCTCCAAAGGTTAGTGGAACAATGATTGATATGACGTTTGAAACGAAAAACCCAAGTAGCAAAATCAGTATTTTTAACAAACTTGGGAGGGGGCCCAACAGAGTTTAAATGCGGTGTGGGAACGGGTCCTCCATAGTGAGTAGGAGGAGCAGATTGGGCAAATTTCCCACTCCCATTCTTAGTGACCGGGGCTTGCTCACTACTAGCTTCTCCCTTGTCGGGATTAGCCTCCGACACGTTGGTAGCGGGACGACCCACTTCCAATGGTGAGGTGGACAATTTAAGCCCCTCAAGCATTTCTTTAAACATGCCTTTGACCTCGCTCGCTAGTGATTCTTTCAATGTGGTCAAGGCCACATTGAACTCCTCACGAGTGACCGAGGCTCCCCCATCTGACGTAGGCAAGGATGGATTTCCACCGGAATGGTCCTCCGTCTCGACTACGTTGTCAACCATACTCTTCGGACGGTAAAGTCCTTAAAAAGAGACGAGGCTCTGATACCAATTGAAAGGATCGATATGGTTGACTAGAGGGGGGGTGAATAGGCAACTAACAATTTTTAGCTTTTCTTAACCACTTTAAATTAAGCGACAAAATAAGTTGTCTAGATATTCTACTAGGAAGACAAATAAGATAAAGGAGGACAACAACTACACATGCATGCTATAGGAGTTGAACAAGTAAAGCATGCAAAAGTAAGGGTAAGAAATAACCACAAGTGGAACCGGTGGAGACGAGGATGTGTTTCCGAAGTTCCTTCCCTTTGAGGGGAAGTACGTCTCCGTTGGAGCGGTGTGGAGGCACAATGCTCCCCAAGAAGCCACTAGGGCCACCGTATTCTCCTCACGCCCTCACACGATGCAAGGTGCCGTGATTCCACTAGTGGTGCCCTTGAAGGCGGCAACCGAACCTTTACAAACAAGGTTGGGGCTATCTCCACAACTTGAAGGCTCCCAACAAACCACGAAGCTTCACCACAATGGAATATGGCTTCGAGGTGACCTCAACCGTCTAGGGTGCTCAAACACCCAAGAGTAACAAGATCCGCAAGGGATTAGTGGGGAGAATCAAATATCTCTTGGTGGAAGTGTAGATCGATGCCTCCTCAAGCAATCCCGAGCAAACCAACAAGTTTGATTGGCTAGGGAGAGAGATCGGGCGGAAATGGAGCTTTTGGAGCAACAATGGAGTAGTGGGGGAAGAGGTAAGTCTTCTTGGAGAAGAAGACCCCCTATATATAGTGGGGGGGGGGACAAATCCAACCGTTATTGAAGTTTTCAGCCCGCAGAGAGCGGTAGTACCGCGCATGAGTTGCGGTACTACCGCTGGCTGAGCGGTACTACCGCTTTGGGAGCGGTACTACCGCTTAGGCAAAAGAGGCGACATGATTGACAACCATGGATGAAATAAATTACATCCGTGGCTACATCCGCAGGGAAAACGGTAGAAGCAAAATGCGACACGGTACTACCTCTTAAGCTAAGCGGTACTACCGCATTGTATACGGAAGTAAAAAATTACTTCTGCATCCACTTCTTTACTTAGACTCAGCGCCTGGGCCAGATACACGGTACTACCGCTCTGGGGACGCGGTACTACCGTTGGAGCGGTACTACCGTGTCGGCAGGCGGTACTACCGTGTAACTGTGCGGTACTACCGCTTGGTTAAGCGGTACTACCGCTTGCTAGGCAGATGATCAGTTAAGAAGTCACAGTTTTGCATATACGAAAAATGGCCGGTTGGACCTCCAGAAAAGCAAGGAAAGGTGGTGCGGGAGTAGGATGTGTACGTGTTGATTCTACCCAAACCTTTCCGACGCGGACCCCCTCTTAATAGTACGGCTTTCCTATTACTCAAAGCCACTGACAGGGAGCAAAAAGAAAACACCGTCTTCCATAGAATCTGAGGGGCAAATAATCGTCTTGTGCCTAAGGGAGATATACCTGTATGAGCTTAGAGCACACGATCAGTCCGCAAATGCATTGTCATCAATCATCAAAACTACTTAAGGAGAAATATGCCCTTACAAGTGATGTCTCTCTCCCAGAAGACGATAAAACAACAAAGCGAGGTAAACAAATTACAGATGGGCAATTGACAGGATTATGTGCGCAAACCAATGCTAACTATGCTGCAAAGAAAGGTAGAGGCTCAAAAGCATGGGCGGTACGCCAAGGCAAGTAGACCGAAATCCATCTGCATCTACTACTAATCATCCACCTTGAGATATTTATCCAGAACAGCCCGCTGGTATTAAGTTGCGAATCCCACCCAAAGTGTAAACTCAAAGCAACAGACAACTGCATTAAAAGAACTTTGGGTAAAGTAAACAATCCTTGCACCCGCAAGTACAAGCACCGTTGTTTTCTCCCTTGTGGCAACAGCACATCCCCTAGACTCATGTTTCTGTCACTCAAGCTAGTCATCAGGGGGCATGAACCCACAATCAAGCATAACGCTCCCTCTTGGAGTTACTACCTACTACTTGGCCAAAGCAATAAACAGCAACGGAGAACATGCAAGAATTACTCAATAACAAAGATATAAAAGAGGTGAATCAAATATATTACTCAAACACAATCTGAACATAGTCTCATAATCCATCAGATCCCAGCAAACTCAGTAAAGCAACAGCAGAAAGATTACATATGTGCCTCGATCATGTAGGGCAGCTCACGAGGTCTAAACCATGAAGAGCAAAGAGGGGAGGAGAACATCACATAGCTACTGATCATGGACCCATGGTCCAAGGTGCACTACTCACGACTCATCCGGGAAGCGTCCATGGTGGTGGAGAAGCTCCCGGTGGTGGTTCTCCCCTCCGGCAGGGTGCCGGGAAGAGTTCTCCTGATGCTCCCGATCTTGGAAGCGCTGCGGCGGCGGAACAGAGGTGAGATCGCGAAAAAGGGTTCTGTCCTCGATGGTTTCGGGACGAGAGGGATATATATGCGAAGGGGGGCAGCCAGAGGCGGAGCAGGGGCCCCAGGCGCCCCCCTGGCGCGGCCAGGGGTGGGGCCGCGCCAGGTGGCCGCCTGGGCCTCCCCTGGCTCCCCTCTGGCCCATCTTTGGTTCTTCGCGAAGCTTCCTGTATGCTGATTTTTCCTATATTTTTCCTGGAATTTTTGGAGCACTTTTAATATGGGGGAAACCTGAAATAGAAAAACAGCAGAAAACAGGAACTGGCACTGTGGTGCACTGAGTTAATAGGTTAGTCCAAATATGATCAAAAGTGCATGGAAGTGCATCAATATCATAGCAATATCACACAAAAGAAGCATGGAGCAAGCAGAAATTATAGATACGTTTTGGACGTATCACCCACTAGTATATGAAAGTGACAAAACAAGAGACTCTCTATCATGAAGATCATGGTGCTACTTTGAAGCACAAGTGTGGAAAAAGGATAGTAGCATTGCCCCTTCTCTCTTTTTCTCTCATTTTTTATTTGGGCGTATCAATGTGAGTGAAGTATATGAAAGTGACAAAAATTATATATACGTTGGAGACGTATCACCGACGGGGAACGGCAACGGACGTTCCATGTTGGCGGAGTTCAAAAAGCATGCACCGCCAACCTTCATTGAGACTGTGGAACCCCTAGATGCAAACGACTGGGTCCGCACCTTTGAGGACTTGCTGGAACTAGTCGGCTGCACCGAAGACCGCGAGAAGGTGGCTTATGCCGCCCACTGTCTCGTGGGAACTGCTAGAGCTTGGTGGGATGGATTCAAAGTCATGCATGCTAGGCAAGCCATCACTTGTAATGACTTCAAGGCAGAATTCCTCAAGGCCCATATTCCTTCCGGAATCATGGCTATCAAGAAGCGTGAGTTCCGAGCTCTGAAGCAAGTAAGTGGCACCATCAAGGAGTACATGCAGAAGTTTAGTGTTCTATCAAGGTATGCCCCTGAAGATGTCAGCATTGATGCTGCAAAAAGGGAGCGCTTCATGCAAGGCCTCAATCAGACTCTGCAGTACTCGCTTGTCGTGTGTGACTGCCCAACCTTTCCTGACCTAGTGAACAAGGAACTCATGCTTGAAGACAAGCGGCGTCCTCTGGAAGACACTCGCAAGCGCAAGATGGTCAGCAAGGGAAGTTCCAGTAACTAGAAGCCTCGCCCGTGGCAGCCAGCCCCGGTCAGGCCAACCCATCAGCAGCCAAGAGCTCCCGCACCCCGCACCAACTATCAACCTCAGCAGTATGCCAACCCTAGGCCAGCCTACAACAACCCCAATAACAGTGGTGGCAACAAGACCAACAACTCGAACCAAGTCACTTGCTTTGGATGTGGTCAGTCAGGACACATCTCAAGGGTGTGCCCAACAAGAAGCCCGATGCCCCACGCCCCAATGCGCAGAACCTAGGACAAGGCCATGGAATGCCACCAAGGAACCAAGCTCCCCGCAACCTGGCCAACAATGGCAAGGGGCGTGTGAATCACGTCACTACAGAAGAAGCTCAGGAAGACCCGGATGTCGTGCTGGGTATGTCCCGTGTCAACTCAGCACGTGCAACTGTCTTGTTTGATTCTAGAGCCATGCACTCATTTGTCACCCAAAAGTTTGCATTAAAAGGTGGCATGGCCCCTACACCCCTGAATAACCCCATGGTGGTATGAACCCCCGGAGCAGAGATGAGAGCCAAGATAGGCTGTAAGGGAGTCAGAATCGTCATTAACGGGGTAGAGTTCCTAGCAGACCTTATCTTCCTAAGATCACAAGGCTTGGATGTGATCTTAGGCATGAATTGGCTCATCAAGCACCAAGGCTTGTTAGATTTTGCCAATCGGACCGTCATCCTGACTAATGAGCAAGGAGTCGATGTCAAGTTTACCCCCAACCCCTCCTTTGCTCAAGTCACCCAAGTCAACTTCCTGTCTGAACTTGGATTGGAGCAAGTGCAGGTAGTATGCGAGTACCCCAATGTCTTTCCGGATGAGCTACCGGGAATGCCTCCTGACCGCGACATTGAGTTCATCATCGAGCTCATGCCTGTGGCAGGACCCATCTACAAGAAGCCTTATAGGATGGGAACAGAAGAGTTAGCAGAGTTGAAGAAGCAACTGGCAGAGCAGTTGAGGAAGGGATTTATCCGCCCTAGTGCCTCCCCTTGGGGATCACCTGTTCTGTTTGTGGCAAAGAGGGACGGTACCATGCGATTATGTATCGACTATCGTTCCCTTAATGAAGTCACAATCAAGAACATGAATCCACTTCCCAAGATTGAAGATCTATTTGATCAACTCAATGGAGCCATTGTGTTCTCCAATATCGACCTCAGGTCTGGGTACTATCAGTTGAAGATCAAACCCCAAGATATTCGAAAGACGGCATTTGTAACCAGATATGGCATGTACGAATGCACGGTCATGTCCTTTGGATTGACCAATGCCCCAGCCTACTTCATGTATCTCATGAACAAGGTCTTCGTGGAATATTTGGACAAGTTTGGCGTCGTCTTCATTGATGACATTATTTTCTACTTGAAGATGGAAGAAGAGCACGAGCAACACTTAAGGATGGTTCTAGACAAGCTTCGAGAGCACCAACTATATGCCAAATTCAGAAAGTGTGAGTTTTGGCTACACAAGGTTGGATTCTTGGGTCATGTCTTGATCGAGGATGGATTGTCAGTAGATCCTGCAAAGATTGAAGCTGTGACCCAATGGCAATCCCCAACTACCGTCAAGGAAGTTAGAAGCTTCCTCGGACTTGCGGGCTATTATCGCAAATTCATGGAAGGATTCTCTAGTATTGCCCGTCCAATGACTCAGCTCTTGAAGAAGGTCAACAAGTTCGAATGGATGCCAAAGTGCGAAGAAAGCTTCCAAGAACTCAAGAAGAGATTAACCATCGCCCCAGTTCCGGCAACACCTGACATTCACAAGGAGTATGTGATATATTGTGATGCCAACCGGATTGGGAAGCATTCTGATGCAAGAAGGCCGATTCTTAGATTACCTTTCAAGGCAGCTACGATCTCATGAAGAGAACTACGCTACTCATGATCTTGAGTTAGCAGTAGTGGTTCATGCTTTGAAGACATGGCGACATTACCTCCTAGGGAAGCGGTGTGAGATATACACAGATCACAAAGTCTGAAGTATATTTTCACTCAAAAGGAATTGAACATGAGGCAGAGAAGATGGTTGGTATTGATCAAGGATTATGACCTCAGTGTTCAATACCACCCCGGGAAGGCTAACATGGTAGCAGACGCCTTGAGCGGAAAGTCTTGCTCCTTGAATGCCATGATTAAAGGAAGGCAGCCAGCCCTATTTGAAGAGCTGGAACAATTTGGCTTGGAATTGGTTACCTATGGATATCTGGACAACCTAGAAGTCAAGCCAACCCTGATGGACGAAGTCAAGGAAGCGCAGAAAGGACACGTAAGCATTGAAGGCATCAAAAAGAAGATGAAGCAAGGCAAGGCCCCATGATTCTCCAAAGATGAGCATAGAATTGTTTGGTACAAAGGCCGTATTTACGTACTGAACAAGAAGGAACTGAAGGATTTGATCCTGCAAGAAGCTCATGACAGCCCGTATTCCATCCACCCTGGAGGAACCAAGATGTATCAAGAACTGAAGGGGAGATTTTGGTGGCATGGGATGAAAAGGGAGATTGCCACCTATGTTGCAAAATGTGATGTATGCCAAAGGGTCCAGGTTGAATATCAATGACATGCTGGATTGCACCAACAACTCAAGGTTCCCAAGTGGAAATGGGATAAAATCAGAATGGATTTCATCATTGGCTTACCTAGGTCAAACAAGGGGCATGCCTCCATTTGGATCATAGTCGACCATTTGACCAAAGTAGCTCATTTCATTCCTGTCAAGACTACCTATGATGGCAACCAACTCGCAACTCTATACATCAACATAATCGTAAGCCTTCATGTGTGTTCTGAAGGAGATTGTGTCAGATTGAGGAACCCAGTTTACCTCAAGCTTCTGGAAGAAGTTCCAAGAGGCCATGGGAACCAAGTTGTCTTTCAGCACTGCTTTCCACCCACAGAGCGGAGGTCAGACAGAATGAGTGAATCAGATACTCGAAGACATGCTTCGAGCATGTGTCTTAGCATATGGAGCTAAGTGGGAATATTGCCTCCCTTTTGCTGAGTTCTCCTATAACAACAGTTATCAGTCAAGATTCCAAATGGCACCATTTGAGGTGTTGTACGGACGCAAGTGTCGCACACCCCTCAATTGGTCGGAAACCGGAGAAGGTCTAGTCTTTGGAACAGATGTTCTCCGTGAAGCAGAAGAGAAAGTTCAACTAGTTAGAGAGCGCCCGTAGGCTGCCAAGTCAAGACAGAAGAGCTATGCCGACACTCGTCGCTGACAAGTGAACTTCCAAGTCAGAGACCATGTGTACCTGCGAGTAACTCCTCTTAAGGGAACCAAGCGTTTCCATGTTAAGGGAAAGCTCAACCAAGATTTATCGGGCCCTTCAATATCACTGCACGATGAGGAGAAGTGGCTTACCAGTTGGAACTGCCACTGGAACTATCCGACGTACACAACATGTTTCACGTGTCACAACTTCGGAAGTGTCTCCAAGTTCCAGGCAAGCTTGATCTCTGCAAGGACGTTGATCACCAAGCTATTGACCTTCAGCTTGATTTGACCTACCGAGAGAGGCCCATCTGCATATTGTACGAAGTAGGGCGACATACGCGAAGCCGCACCATCAAGTATTTCAAGGTCCAGTGGAGCAACCACACTGAAGCTGAAGCAACCTGGGAACGTGAAGACTACCTTAGATTCGAGTTTCCAGATCTCTTTAAACCCTAGTTTAGGAATATCAGGGACGAGATTCTTGTAAGGGGTTAGGTCTGTCACACCCTGCATTTTGTAACATGACATTTGCATTAATAAAGCATGAAAATTTAGACCAACAAGAACTTTTGCATTGTTTGGCTTTTTATTTGAGTTGGATTTCTGTGCTCTTTAAAGTCAACACAACTCCACATTTATACTTCATCTCCTTGCTCCAAACTTCTGCCCAATGATCATGCCATGTGTATAGTAACATATAGTATTTTCTTACAAAAATAATTTAGCCAAAAAGCATTTTCTAAATTTAGTTTTCCAAAAACCCCTGAATTGAGGTTTGCAGTACAAGTACTTGATTTGGGGTATGAAAAATCTTTGAAAATGCATATTTGACTCCTATTAGGTATATGTCTCCCATAAACCACAAAAATAAAAATTTAGAAGTTACTTTCCTATTTTATTCAAAGGCTTTTTCTTTAGGCCAAAAATGGTCTTTAATAAGTTAAAATTATTAAACTGTTTCAAAAATATTTGGGAAAATTTAGGGGAACTCAAAGGACATATATTGTCCATATATAAGAGGTTCAACACATGGTCATGTTCAAAATATTGGTCAAATCCCTCAAAAACCCTTTCTGGATATTTCAAGCTTTTGAAATATTTATAAAGGATATATTCTCTCAAAATTCCAAGAAAATTCTAGAAAGTCACATATGCATAATGTGATGACCTTGCAAAGTTTCAACTCAATCAAAATAGTTTTGAATCACAAAAGTGCCCCAAAACCCTCTCTGTCCAGATTCAAGTTTGAACAACTTTACATTGCCAACCTCTTCCTTTTTGCCTCAAATTTTGTGGACATGCTCACAACCCCAAATGATAACACTACAGCAAGTAGTGCATCAAGTGGAATGGTTTTGCATGACTAGATCTTGGAAATACCCATTTCTTTTGATTTCTAGGGTTTACAAAAGTTGCATTGGCAACTTTACCTAAATGGACTCAAACTTGGTAGAGCATCTTATTTCTTAATGCCATTTGACCCTGTTAAGTCTCATGGCAAGTGGAATTCATTTTCTCGCCCAAACCAATAACAAACACCTTCTACCACTTTTCCAAAAGAAATACTTTGACCTCTTCCACTAATCTCCAAGGGCTTAAATTTTTACCACAGCTACTCCTAGTCCTCTTCTACTTCTAGTAACTCTTCTCTAGCCTCAGCTCAATGATTGAGGGGTGAAACATCCCCATTTACCTCTCGGGACAGCCACAACACCTCTCTCTCTCACCCCTCTTCTCTCACCAGAGCTCCTCCGGGGCATCCAATGCTCCTCCCACATTCTTTACAATCCCCTAGAGCTGCTAGACACCAATGGCCGTGCTCACGATGTATATAATATGACATGGCATGCAGAAGACGCGCTCCAATGCGTCCAAGCAGTGTAGCCGCTCCCTGCCAACCACCTCCGGCCACCTCAGGCCTCCCCAGCACACCCGACGAGGCGCCTCAGCGTCCGCAGTACGGCAGCTGGTCGGCCCTCTCCTCCTTCTCCCTCCTCTTTCCCCTGCTCGCACGCGCGCTGGCTGCCCAAGAGCGCCAGTGAAAACGCTCACACACGCGGTGTCTCCGGTCCTCCCCCGCTCTCTCTCTCTCTCTCTTCGCTCAACCCGCTCTGGACCAACCTCACAAGCAACCCGGACACATCCCCCCGGGCCCCCGTGACCCACCGCGACGGCAGAAACCTTGCTGGCGCACAAGTCCATGGTGAGCCATGGGACGGCTATATAAAGCCTCCCCGAGCCTCTCCCTCTCCACCACTCGCTCCTACACGCTCCAAATCAGCCCCCTGTACCCCAGTTCTCCTCCAGGAGCACCTGAGCTTGAGATCGAGCTCCGCCGCTTCGGCTCACCGGAGTTCGCGCGGTACATGCCTTCCCTGCCGCTCCTCTGCCTCGATCTAGAACCGCAACAGTCCGATGACCATTTCCCCTCTCCTCCCCGCTTCTTTTGCAGCCGGAAATGGCCGGAGCCATCGGCGCCCGGCGCTCCTCCATCCTGGGACCTCGTCGCCGGTGAACCAGGCCACTCCAATGGTGGCGACCATAACCACCAGATCCGCGACTCAATGTTGAGTCCACCTGTGCCCTCAGCTCACCTCGCCGTGCCCTGCATCACCACCGGTGAGCTCGCCGACCCTCTGGTTGCGATGTCGGAGATGACAGGTGGGCCCCGCCTCTCATCCTCTCCTCTCCCTCGCCCCCTCTCTCTCACTGGCGCCCGGGCCCCGCCCGTTAGGTTTAAAACCTGGCGCGTGCGCCGCCTCGGCTCGTCTGGGCCGAATCCCTTTTGGGCCTGTTGCACTATGACCTTTTTGCCCCAGTAGCACAACGCCAGTTTTCCTTTTTCTTTTCTGAGCAAATTCCAAAAATTCCATAGGATAAAACATTTGTACAAATTAAATAATTCTAGCTCCACAATTCTTCTAAAAACCTGTAACACCCCACATTTTTGAGTTGGTTTTTCTTCCAAACTTTTGGCCTTTTTGGAAGGGGGTTGTTTGATCTTCTCTTAAAACCTCTTCTAAAATCTTTCTGGCCAAGGTTTTTGGAGTTGTATCAAGCTTGGTTTTTGGCCTTGAAGTCTTTCTCTTGTGTTTGGCTCAAGCACAAGTTGAGTTTCAAAAATGGTTGTTTGATTTTTCCCCTTCTTGATTTAAACCTCTCAAGTTTGATCTTGGACTTATCTCCCCTCCAACCTTCATCTTGCCATGACCCCAACTGAAATATTTCTCTCCAAGACTCTCTTCACACCTTAGGACAAGTCTTTCATCAATTCCAGTACGTTTTAACCTTATTGGGATTTTTCTTCTATTTATCTTACTCCAAAAACAAATCTTGGCTTTTATAGTGGACCTTGGTGATTTACAAAGGAACCACCATGCCTAGCTTGTTGTTTGTTTCCAAACTAACTCTCCTAGATAGTCTTTAGTACCCACAACCTAGATCCATCTTGCTTCACTAGTCCATAGTTCAAAATTTTCAAATTTCACCTGCTGCAAGTTTGGACCAGATTTGCAAAATTTGGTGAAATTCATATTTATCTTCTTCCAATAATTCTGTGAAAAATCAGACAGCCTCTAGATACATCAAGAGGCCACTCCACCAAAAATCAGCCCCAGAAACATTGCACACATACCAGAATCATTCCATCAAACACCTAGCTTACACTGTACTGTCAGCTGTTAACTGAAACTGTCGACAGACAGTTCATCAGTTTCGTTAGTTTCTTCAGGCGCAGCGACAAAACCTCGCCAGTACCCCCTTGGCTCGACGCTGCACTGCAGCTTCTTCTTATTCAGTGCACCGCACGCTCGCTTGGCCGCTTCTGGGCGTCGGTGGAGCTCTGGCCCGACCACGTCGGCGATTGCCACGGCAACAGCGCCGCCCGTGGCGGCTGACAGAAGCAACCCCCGCAGCTCGACGCCGTTTCGTGCCGCCCAAACCACCCCAGCACTCCGCGTGTCCACTTCCAGCGCCAGCACACGCCTGGCGCACCGTCGCCGTGGCCTGGCGCGCGCAGAGCGCGGTTTCTGCCGCCGACGTGTCGCGCGGCCGTTTCGTCGGGGACAGGCCGTAACTCCCTCTCCCCTGCTAGGTTAGGTGCGGGAATGGAACCACTGCAGCTCCTAGATGATGCTCAAGCCCCTAACACCGCCGTCCGACCACTGCAGCCCTGTAATCGACTCGCGGGACTTATCCGTTCATGGCAGCCACCTCGGGCCGCCTATATAAGGCACCCCCGAGCTCGTGCTCGAGCCCGCACACCTTCACTACCTTCCTAGACCACGCCCAGCCTCTGGAAGAGCCTCGAGGGGCCCTTCTTCTCCAACTCCGGCCAACCCCCTCGGCCTCGGGCTCCAGCTTCGTTCACTCCGGTGAGGGCTTCTCCGCCGCCGTGGACTCGGGCGTAGCACCCTGGCACCCACCTAGACCTAACCCCCACCTCAATTTCATCCCAGGAACCCTCTCCGACGAGGCCCACGACCACCCGAGCCGCTGTCCGCCGGAGACAGGGTCGCCGTCGATGTAGGGCTCGCCGACACCCAACTCCACCACCGTTCGACGCGGAAGACCACCGAGAAGCCGTAGGTATCAATCCCCTCCCCTAAATCGCCGTGGATCGACGCCGGCGATCACCGCAGCACCGGCGTTGGCGCGACTCAGATTCTGTTTTTCAAACCTGACGGGTGGGGCCTCTTGTCAGCCTCACATCTCTCCCCTCCGAACCGTTTTCTGTAAGCGTATTCGGCAAAATACGTCTCCCCTCTGCGGTTGACATACTGCGTACCGATTCGCTTTGCTGTTTTCTGTTCTAGCCCCTGGAACTTTTCTGTTTCATTACAGATGAGTCCCTGGACAGAAACTCTAATATCTTTTAAACTAAAAGTGATTTTGAGTTGATTCTTTTTCTGTCCTCTTTAGTTTTCTGCCTAGTTTTTTGTCATATTTATGTGGAAATTTTTGGAGCAACTTTATTTGCACGCGCGGTATTTATGTTAGTATATTTGTTGTTTGAATACATAGATACCGGAGGCCGTGACGGAGACACGAATCACACCGAGTTAGGCTCCAACTTTTTAGAACCAGGCAAGCATGTTTGAAACTTTGATATGATGAGTGTGTTGCATGTTTGCTCGAGTAGCTCTTCTCATAAGCATGGTCATATAAGCATTATGTATGGTTATATTTCATGCAAGTAAGCTTCGGGTGAGCCCGAAAGATGATGTTTGAACCACCTCGATCATATGGTGATATGATGGGTGGAATGCTGGTATTGTTGGAGCATGCTAGTAGTTGGTTAACTCAGTATCAACGGAGATCATGTCATGATTCCGTTCGTCTCCTTTTTTGGTACTATCATAGGCCGTCCGTTGGGATTACGGTCTAGTCAGTTGTAAACCACTTCCCGAGTACACACCAAGTAGAGGGGCCGGGATGAGGGTTCCATGGCCCTGGATTAAAGCCCGTCATCCGGTCAGGGGCATGGGTGTTTCCGGTTGGGACCGAGAGGGGGGCACCCCTTAGAGCGCGCATATATAAATTTGATCCCATGCTATTTGAGGTTGTAGCCTCCCCGTCTTAAAGTTTTTCGTGAATGTCGTCGCGGGTGATTCCGGACGACAGGATGCTAAATGGGTGTGTACTGGTTAGTTGGGTTTCTACTAAAACACCGTAGACGGGACTAGCCCACATGGCTAGTAGAACCCGTTGGCTATGAGTTAATAGTACAATCTCTACAGAGTTAAATTCCTTCAGTAGCCATGTTTATGGCCTAGGATCAATCTTCATATCAACCCGGTGACCGTCTCTAGTAAATTCTTGTTGGTAACTAGAATGGTGTTTTCGTCAAGTTCATTTGGTAGATGAACTCACCAACTATCTCTGGATTGTTTTACTTTCAGAAGTATTTCATCATTATACTATGGTTACTTATAAGCCCTTTATGTGATGTCGCTCAGACGTCCGACTGTGGCATTCTTTTTATAAGCCCTTTATGTGATGTCGCTCAGACGTCCGACTGTGGCATTCTTTTTATTTATAAGCCCTTTATGAGATGTCGCTCAGTCGTCCGACTGTGGCATTCTTTTTATTTATAAGCCCTTTATTTGATGTCGCTCAGACGTCCGACTGTGGCATTCTTTTTACAAGCCCTTTATGAGATGTCGCTCA
>LR738710.1:635555888-635565911 GCA_902687465.1 Secale cereale
TGATGTCGCTCAAACGTCCGACTTTGGCATTCTTTTTATTTATAAGCCCTTTATGTGATGTCACTCAGACGTCCGACTGTGGCATTCTTTTTTATAAGCCCTTTATGAGATGTCGCTCAGACGTCCGACTGTGGCATTCTTTTTATTTATAAGCCCTTTATGTGATGTCGCTTAGACGTCCGACTGTGGCATTCTTTCATTTACTATCTTCCTACGAGGCGTCACTCAGACACTCGTTTGGTCTCCTTGTTTTTATCTTATGGATTTCGGGAGGATTACCGCCCGACTTCTATCGTTGCATACAGCTCATTATTATTTTAATTCCGGTCGCATTTTTTGCTGGAATACTCATGTGCATCATGTTGGCATTTATTATATCTTAAGTCCGAACTGTCTTGTGAGTACATTCAAAGTACTCACCTGGCTTGTTGATTTGGCCAGATGTGGACGAAGGCGATCTCATGGATGAGGAATTCGATAGCGAGTCCAACGCTTAGAGGAGTCCCAGTCAGTCCCTTGCAATCCTGGAGTTGATCACTGTTTTATAGCCGCTTCCGCCTACCACTAAATAAAATTCATCGGGTCTCACTCCGATACTCGATGAGCTGTAATATCTCGGAGTCACATCACCCACTTCACTGTGACATATTCCACCACCTTTTATTACGAGTTAGTAGTATGCCACCCAACCTTGTGTCATATCCGCCTCTATGTATCATATTGGCGCGCTTGTAATAAAATTGTTGAGCAACCCCGGCTCAACCTTGTACAATATTCAGTGTACTGGATTTCTGTATCAAGGAATTGTCTGCCAGCAAGGAATTATATTCCCCGCTGGTTTAATAAAAAGGTCGGTCTTCCGGTAATTATTTTACTGAAGGACCGGTCCTGACAACCTTGGTATCAGAGCCAGGCTGACTGTAGGAAGCCACTAGGTGCGCTCGCTAATTGGATATTAGCGAAAAAATTGCTTTTCAGCATTTTTTTCATCTGTAGAAATTTTCTGTTGGTCAGCATAAATTTATGATCTGACTATTCGGAATTTTTGTCTACTTTCGTAGATGGCCAGCAATGACTGTGATGCACAGGTGTTCGCCAACATTCCTGAGGGGTTTGTCAAGCTCCTCTTCGCCATCACCAAAGTCGCGATCGGGCCATCCACCCGTCCCGAATTTACACTCTACCGTCACAAGCTCAACGACAGCGTGTCTATGCATCAGGCTGTGGTGCACTTCAAAGGAGGGCGTTCCGAAGCGCGCCGCCTCCGATTTGTGGGCAGAGCCATGCCTACGGAGAGGCATGCCATGCAGATGGCCGCCTGTGAGGCGATAGCTCGTCTCCGGGACATTCTTCCTTCAATGAAGACTCGTCGCTTCCGTTACCTCCCTTGCCACGTGCCATATACGTGTCACTATGCATTTGCATGCGCAAATGGGGAGCGTGACGAAGCCATTGAGTCAATGGTTGAGTACCTCAAGGCACTTGAGGCAGCCTTTGATAATCTGGTGGACGACCTGGTGGCCACCCGTATGGAGTTGGTCCAGAGTGGCTCCGCCAACCGGAGGGAGCTGCTCCATACTGCACCACCAATGACATTTGTCTCGTCTGCCGCATCCTATGCACCTTCCATCATAGCCACCGCTCGCCGTCTGCCTACCACTGAGGAGTTTGACCAAGTCATTGCTCCTACTCCAGTCAGAGCTACACCACCTGCTGCACCTGCTTCGACACCTCGTACTCTTACTCCGCACCTGGATCCCATTAGTGAGGAGGAAGTTGAGTCTCCAGCACCACTGGGCCTTTCCCTCGGCAGGCCAAGGGAAATCTTCAACATCTCCGACTAGCGCGTTATTCCGCGACGCACCGCGCTCGCTTGTAATAGTTGTGTGTTATGTAAAATAGGTTGATGGGAGTAGTCTGTTTGCGCATCATGTAGGACCTTGGAGGAGTGCACTAGTTTTAATAACATGTCAGGATGTGTACGCACACCCTGAGTGACGTATGTATAATTAGAACCTGCGTGTAAAATATGTACTAGCAGCCTTCTCTGTGCGCAATCAACCAGTTATTTTCAAAAATCTCTTTCGAGCTCGTGTTTGGTCGCTTTGCTAGGTCTTGGTTTATTTTTCTGCTCGGTTCTTCTTAGATTTTCTGCTTCTTTACCCCAGAGTAAGAAATGACTCGTCCCTGGACACGTTCCATGCCAAGTCCGCCGGAAGAAAATTATGGCACACAGACAAACAACAATTTCTCACAAGGGCAGTCAAGTCAGCAGGGCAGTGAGACGGCATTTTCTCAAATGTGCCGACTTTATGAGCAAAGTCAGCAACAACACCAAGAAATGATGAACCATGTCATTAACATGGGAAATCACCGCGAGCCATACCAACCGCACTCGAAATTGTCTGAATTTCAGAAGACACGTCCAACAACATTTTCGCACACAGACAAATCACTTGAGGCCGATGATTGGCTTCGAGATATTGAAAGGAAATTAATTGTGGCACAATGCTCAGACCGTGAAAAAGTGTTGTACGCACCACATTACCTTACTGGAGCAGCCGCGTCATGGTGGGAAAATTTCCTGCTTATGCATCCCGACATAAATAATATCACCTGGGAAGATTTCAAGGAAGGCTTTCGTGGGGCACACATCCCTAAGAGTATTATGAAGAACAAGAAAAGAGAATTTGATGACCTCAAGCAAAGAGGCATGACAGTACAGGAGTACAACAGTCAGTTTGCGCAATTATCATGTTATGCCAACGAAGAACGAATGACGGAAAATAAGAAGATGGAGAAATTCCTGGACGGACTGGCACCAGCACTAAAATGCCAGTTAGTCGTACACACTTTTCTAGATTTCAAGACACTGGTAGACAAAGCCATAACGTTGGAAATGAACGTCGCAGTCTGGATGACATTCGCAAGAGAAAAAGGGATCAGACCAACTACCCCTGCAACAACAAGAATAAGGTGAATTTCCAGAGGAATGGGGCGAGCAGACCCACGACCAATGACACACGTCCAAATAAGAATTTTCATGCAAGAAACAAGGATTTCACCTATCGTCCGGGTGTCACCTGCTACGCATGTGGAGAAGAGGGACACTATGCTAAACAGTGCCCTAAGCCAAGAAACTCAGCACCTAAGCCAAATAGCAACGGAAACAATTCCGCGCCCAAACGCAACAACTTCAACCCCAATAACAATCACAGGAAAGGCCACCTGAACCATGTGACCAAGGAGCAAGCACAGGATGACCCAGATATCGTACTCGGTACGTTCTCTGTCAACACAATACCTGCCACGGTTTTGTTTGATTCTGGAGCTTCTCATTCGTTCATTTCGAAGAGTTTTGCTTTGCAACATGGTTTTTCAATGCTTCCCTTGGGAAAATCAATGACCATCAAGTCTCCCGGAAGTAAGCAGATCACTCAGAGTTACTACCAAGGTTTGACCATTGAAATTGAGGGATTAAATTTTCACGCAAACCTCATCGTGTTAGAAAACAAAGGACTGGATGTTATCCTGGGTATGGATTGGCTAACCACCAATAAAGGATTTATCGACTGCTTCAACAGGACAGTGATTCTTACTCACCATCATGGAAAAACAATAAGAGTCGCAGCCCAGGAAAGACCGGTGTCGTGACAACCAAAATTAAACAAAGTTGATACATCTGAGTTCAGCAAGGTTCCAGTTGTATGTGAATTTCCAGACGTATTTCCCGAGGAACTACCAGGCATGCCGCCAGATAGAGAAATAGAATTCGTTATTGAGCTAGCACCGGGAACCTCCCCCATATATAAGAAACCATACAGAATGGCACCATCCGAGTTGGTTGAATTAAAGAAGCAAATAAAGGAACTGCTAGACAAGGGATTTATACGGGCCAGCTCCTCACCTTGGGGTTCACCGGTATTATTTGCCAAAAAGAAGGATGGGACCATGAGGTTGTGTATAGACTACCGAGCGCTCAACATGGTCACAATCAAGAACAAATATCCGATGCCACGGATAAATGATTTATTTGACCAGCTTGCGCAAGCCAAGGTTTTCTCAAAGGTTGATCTAAGATCAGGTTATCATCAACTGAAAGTACGAACAGAAGATATCCCGAAAACAGCATTCACCTCAAGATACGGACTTTATGAATTTACAGTAATGCCGTTTGGACTGACCAACGCCCCCGCATATTTCGTCCACCTCATGAACAAAGTATTTATGAAATTCATGGACAAATTTGTGGTGGTATTTATTGATGATATCTTGGTATATTCGAAGACACCGAAAGAAGATGCTAAACACCTCTGCATTGTACTGGGAGAGTTAAGGAAACACCAACTTTACGCCAAATTCAGCAAATGTGAATTTTGGTTGAGACAAGTGGGTTTCCTAGGACACGTATTAACACAAGAAGGACTTGCTGTGGACCCAGATAAAGTCAAGGCTGTACTTGGCTGGAAATCGCCAGCCAGTGTAACGGATGTACACAGTTTCCTCGGTATGGCCGGATATTACAGAAGGTTTATTGAAGGATTTTCCACCATAGCCAAACCAATGACACAGCTACTCAAGAAGGAGACACAGCTACTCAAGAAGGATAAGAAATTCGTGTGGACCGAAGCATGTGAGAAAAGCTTCCAAGAACTCAAAAAGAGGTTAACAACAGCCCCAGTATTAATTGTACCCGACATACACAAGAATTTTGAAGTATATTGCGACGCATCCCGGAAAGGCCTCGGATGCGTACTGATGCAAGAAGGCAAAGTAGTCGCCTACGCTTCCCGACAACTGCGAAAACATGAAGAAAATTATCCTACTCACGATTTGGAGTTGGCAGCAGTCATTCATGCACTCAAGGAGTGGAGGCACTTTTTGCTTGGAAATCGCTGTGAAATATATACGGACCATAAGAGCCTCAGATATATTTTCACACAGCTAGAGCTCAATTTACGACAACGACGCTGGCTGGAACTGGTAAAAGATTACGACGTTGGTATCCACTATCACCTAGGAAAAGCAAACGTGGTAGCAGATGCTCTCAGCCGTAACCCCAGCCCAAACAGCGGCAGCATACAGAACCTGAGACCCGAATTTCAGCAAGAATTCGCCAGACTCAACCTAATGATGGTCATGGAAGGCGAAGTATCCAAGCTAGAAATACAGCCTACTCTAATAGAGCAAATAATGAAGACTCAGCCTGGACACCCCAGCATCGAAGGGATAAAAAGAAAAGTAAGTCAGGGCAAGGCCTCAGAATTCACCATAGACAGTGAAGGAATATTATGGTTCGGAGACAGACTTTGCGTACCGAATAACAATGACCTTAAACAACAAATTCTAGCAGAAAGTCACACCGCTCCATACTCAATCCACCCTGGAGGTACAAAAATGTACAAGGATATTCAGTAAAGATTTTGGTGGCACGGCATGAAGAGGGATATAGCCACATATATTGCATGCTGCGATTCTTGTCAACGCATTAAAGCCGACCACCAAAAACTCGCCGGGCTATTACAGCCAAACAAGATACCAGAATGGAAATGGGATGATATTGGAATGGATTTTATCGTTGGACTACCACGGTCACAACACGGTATGATGCCATATGGGTCATCACGGATAGGCTGGCCAAAGTGGCACATTTCATACCCGTCAAGACAACCCACACCACCCAAAAGCTCGCCAAGCTTTACCTCACCCGTATAGTATGCCTACATGGGGTCCCCAAGACTATAATATCCGGCAGAGGCACTCAGTTCGTCTCCAAATTTTGGGACCAGTTGCAGCAAGCCCTCGGAACGCAATTAACGTTCAGTACAGCTTATCACCCCCAGACGGGAGGACAAACGGAACGAGTAAATCAAATACTCGAAGACATGCTAAGGGCATGTGTCCTCACCTATGGGACCAGTTGGGAGGAAAGCTTACCATATGCCGAGTTTGCATACAACAATAGTTACCAAGCTAGCCTGCTGATGGCACCTTTCGAAGCCTTGTATGGACGAAGATGTCGTACTCCATTGAATTGGTCGGAAACAGGGGACAGTCGTATCTTCAGCCCAGATATGTTAAAAGAAGCTGAGGAGAGAGTAAAAATAATACGGGATCGACTCAAGACCGCCCAAAGCCGACAAAAGAGTTATTACGATCAAAAGCATTGGGAAATAAGTTTTGAGCCCGGTGAAAACGTATACTTACGTGTATCACCCATGAGAGGACTGCAACGATTCAAAGTCAAAGGGAAACTAGCACCACGATTTATCGGACCCTTTCGTATAGTTGCACGGAGAGGCACAGTAGCTTATCAACTGGACCTTCCCAAGGAACTGTCCCACGTCCATGATGTGTTCCACGTCTCGCAACTACGGAAGCGTGTAAGCAACCCAGAGAAACATGTGGCACATGAAAACCTTGATGTGCAACCAGATCTCACCTACCGAGAACACCCAATAAAGATTTTGGAGGACTCTGGAAGGAGAACCCGTCAGAAGTCAATTAAATTCCTCAAGGTTCAGTGGAGTAATCACACAGAGGATGAGGCAACGTGGGAAAGAGAAGATTTCCTTCGGACAGAACATCCACACCTATTTGAGGATCAGCTGAAATCTCGGGGACGAGATTTTTCCTAAGGGGGTAGGTGTTGTAACACCCCAAATTTTTGACTTGGTTTTTCTTCCAAACTTTTGGCCTTTTTGGAAGGGGGTTGTTTGATCTTCTCTTAAAACCTCTTCTAAAATCTTTCTGGCCAAGGTTTTTGGAGTTGTCTCAAGCTTGGTTTTTGGCCTTGAAGTCTTTCTCTTGTGTTTGGCTCAAGCACAAGTTGAGTTTCAAAAATGGTTGTTTGATTTCTCCCCTTCTTGATTTAAACCTCTCAAGTTTGATCTTGGACTTATCTCCCCTCCAACCTTCATCTTGCCATGACCCCAACTGAAATATTTCTCTCCAAGACTCTCTTCACACCTTAGGACAAGTCTTTCATCAACTCCAGTATGTTTTAACCTTATTGGGATTTTTCTTTTATTTATCTTACTCCAAAAACAAATCATGTCTTTTATAGTGGACCTTGGTGATTTACAAAGGAACCACCATGCCTACCTTGTTGTTTGTTTCCAAACCAACTCTCCTAGATAGTCTTTAGTACCCACAACCTAGATCCATCTTGTTTCACTGGTCCATAGTTCAAAATTTTCAAATTTCACCTACTGCAAGTTTGGACCAGATTTGCAAAATTTGGTGAAATTCATATTTATCTTCTTCCAATAATTCTGTGAAAAATCAGGCGGTCTCTAGATACATCAAGAGGCCACTCCACCAAAAATCAGCCCCAGAAACATTGCACACATACCAGAATCATTTCATCAAACACCTAGCTTACACTGTACTGTCAGCTGTTAACTGAAACCGTCGACAGACAGTTCGTCAGTTTCGTCAGTTTCTTCAGGCGCAGCGACAAAACCTCGCCAGTACCCCCTTGGCTTGACGGTGCACTGCAGCTTCTTCTTATCGAGTGCGCCGCACGCTCGCTTGGCCGCTTCTGGGCGTCGGTGGCGCTCTGGCCCGACCACGCCGGCGACTGTCACGGTAACAGCGCCGCCCGTGGCGGCTGACAGAAGCAACCCCCGCAGCTAGACGCCGTTTCACGCCGCCCAAACCACCCCAGCACTCCGCGTGTCCACTTCCAGTGCCAGCACACGCCTGGCGCACCGTCGCCGTGGCCTGGCGCGCGCAGAGCGCGGTTTCTGCCGCCGACGTGCCGCGCGGCCGTTCCGTCGGGGACAGGCCGTAACTCCCTCTCCCCTACTAGGTTAGGTGCGGGAATGGAACCACTGCAGCTCCTAGATGATGCTCAAGCCCCTAACACCGCCGTCCGACCACTGCAGCCCCGTAATCGACTCGCCGGACTTATCCGTTCACGGCAGCCACCTTGGGCCGCCTATATAAGGCACCCCCGAGCTCGTGCTCGAGCCCGCACACCTTCACTACCTCCCTAGACCACGCCCAGCCTCTGGAAGAGCCTCGACGGGCCCTTCTTCTCCAACTCCGGCCAACCCCCTCCGCCTCGGGCTGCAGCTTCGTTCACTCCGGTGAGGGCTTCTCCGCCGCCATGGACTCAGGCGTAGCACCCTAGCACCCACCTAGACCTAACCCCCACCTCAATTTCATCCCAGGAACCCTCTCCGACGAGGCCCACGACCACCCGAGCCGCCGTCCGCCGGAGACAGGGTCGCCATCGACATAGGGCTCGCCGACACCCAACTCCACCACCGTTCGACGTGGAAGACCACCGAGAAGCCATAGGTATCACTCCCCTCCCCTAACTCGCCGTGGATCGACGCCGGCGATCACCGCAGCACCGACGCCGGCGCGACTCTGCTTCTGTTTTTCAAACCTGAAGCGTGGGGCCTCTTGTCAGCCTCACATCTCTCCCCTCCGAACCGTTTTCTGTAAGCGTATTCGGCAAAATACGTCTCCCCTCTGTGGTTGATGTACTGCGTACCGATTCGCTTTGTTGTTTTCTGTTCTAGCCCCTGGAACTTTTCTGTTTCATTACAGATGAGTCCCTCGACAGAAACTCTAATATCTTTTAAACTAAAAGTGATTTTGAGTTGATTCTTTTTCTGTCCTCTTTAGTTTTTTGCCTAGTTTTTTGTCATATTTATGTGGAAATTTTTGGAGCAACTTTATTTGCACGCGCGGTATTTATGTTAGTATATTTGTTGTTTGAATACATACTACCTCCTTTCCGGTTTATAAGGCTTGCACGTATATCTAGGTTGAAAAATAAATCAACATAATATAAGTTATTTGTTACAAAAAATATATCATTAAAAACTTCAGATCTTCTACTTTCTAATGGTGTAATTTTTAGACTATACAACTCATTTTATGTTGGTCAAATTATAGACCTAGGGATATGCGCAAGCCTTATAAACCGGAAAGGAGGTAGTAGATACCAGAGGCCGTGACGGAGACGCGAATCACACCGAGTTAGGCTCCGACTTTTCACAACCAGGCAAGCATGTTTGAACCTTTGATATGATGAGTGTGTTGCATATTTTCTCGAGTAGCTCTTCTCATAAGCATGGTCATATAAGCATTATGTATGGTTATATTTCATGCAAGTAAACTTCGGGTGAGCCCGAAAGATGATGTTTGAACCACCTCGATCGTATGGTGATTTGATGGGTGGAATGCTGGTATTGTTGGAGCATGCCAGTAGTTGGTTAACTCAGTATCAACGGAGATCATGTCATGATTCCGTTCGTCTCCTTTTTCGGTACTATCATAGGCCGTCCATTGGGATTACGGTCTAGTCAGTTGTAAACCACTTCCCGAGTACACACCAAGTAGAGGGGCCGGGATGAGGGTTCCATGGCCCTGGATTAAAGCCCGTCATCCGGTCAGGGGGCATGGGTGTTTCCGGTTGGGACCGAGAGGGGCACCCCTTAGAGCGCGCATATATAAATTTGATCCCATGCTATTTGAGGTTGTAGCCTCCCCGTCTTAAAAATTTTCATGAATGTCGTCGCGGGTGATTCCGGACGACGGGATGCTAAATGGGTGTGTACTGGTTAGTTGGGTTTCTACTAAAACACCGTAGACGGGACTAGCCCACGTGGCTAGTAGAACTCGTTGGCTATGAGTTAATAGTACAATCTCTGCAGAGTTAAATTCCTTCAGTAGCCATGTTTATGGCCTAGGATCAATCTTCATATCAACCCGGTGACCGTCTCTAGTAAATTCTTGTTGGTAACTAGAATGGTGTTTTCGTCAAGTTCATTTGGTAGATGAACTCACCAACTATCTATGGATTGTTTTACTTTCAGAAGTATTTCATCATTATACTATGGTTACTTATAAGCCCTTTATGTGATGTCGCTCAGACGTCCGACTGTGGCATTCTTTTTATAAGCCCTTTATGTGATGTCGCTCAGACGTCCGAGTGTGGCATTCTTTTTATTTATAAGCCCTTTATGAGATGTCGCTCACACGTCCGACTGTGGCATTCTTTTT
>LR738710.1:635566081-635584421 GCA_902687465.1 Secale cereale
ATTTATAAGCCCTTTATGTGATGTCGCTCAGACGTTCGACTGTGGCATTCTTTTTTATAAGCCCTTTATGAGATGTCGCTCAGACGTCCGACTGTGGCATTCTTTTTATTTATAAGCCCCTTATGTGATGTCGCTTAGACGTCCGACTGTGGCATTCTTTCATTTACTATCTTCCTATAAGGCGTCACTCAGACACTCGTTTGGTCTCCTTGTTTTTCTCTTATGGATTTTGGGAGGATTACCGCCCGACTTCTATCGTTGCATACAGCTCATTATTATTTTAATTCTGGTCGCATTTTTTGCTGGAATACTCATATGCATCTTGTTGGCATTTATTATATCTTATGTCCGAACTGTCTTGCGAGTACATTCAAAGTACTCACCTGGCTTGTTGATTTGGCGAAATGTGGACGAAGGCGATCTCATGGATGAGGAATTCGATAGCGAGTCCGACGCTTAGAGGAGTCCTAGTCAGTCCCTTGCGATCCTGGAGTTGATCACTGTTTTATAGCCGCTTCCGCCTACCACTAAATAAAATTCATCGGGTCTCACTGCGATACTTGATGAGCTGTAATATCTCGGAGTCACATCACCCACTTCACTTTGACATATTCCACCACCTTTTATTATGAGTTAGTAGTATGCCACCCAGCCTTGTGTCATATCCGCCTCTATGTATCATATTGGCGCGCTTGTAATAAAATTGTTGAGAAACCCCAGCTCAACCTTGTACAATATCCAGTGTACTGGATTTCTGTATCAAGGAATTGTCTGCCAGCAAGGAATTATATTCCCCGCTGGTTTAATAAAAAGGTCGGTCTTCCGGTAATTATTTTACTGAAGGACCGGTCCTGACAAAACCCCACCTATTTGATGGTATAACTTTCATAAATATCCATCAAACTTTTCTGTAATGTTCAAATTTAAATTCAATTTTGAGCAATTGTATCCCTCTTTGAAAATCCACTACTCTGTCCCTTTAGCTCCAAATCCAAAACTAAGAATTGTCTCCTTCTTAGTTTTCCTCCTAGTATTTACAAAAATGAGTTGACATTTTTCTAAGCACTTTTATTTTTCTGTTTTACTATTGCCTTATTTTCCCGTTGTTTCTTTGCGGCGAATAGATCCCGTATTTGATGAAGTATTTGGAGAAGAAGAGGGAGAAGGACTTGAAGATTTTGAAGACCAAGCCAACCAAGGCAAGCCGCCCTTTGAGCATGATACCTCTCCCGTTCATCGGTACCCTTTTTCTGATTGCATGATAGTGAAAGTGGCGATGATGAACTTGTTGTGAACCACCGCATGATGCATGCCCCTACTCATAGATCTACCTCGTGTATGGAGATGCAATGATAAAAGATTAATTATTGATGCATGATGTTGCATGTATGCCGTGATCACCTCGCGGTTGCATTCTTTCGAAAACCCCATCGGGTGCCCCTAATGCCCGTGGGAGATGTTGAACTAAGCTCACCACTTGAGGAAGAAGTGATGTACTAGAGAAAGCATTTTTGTGTGTGTAAAATGATGGTTAGATTACCATCCCAACCAAACATGTGCAACCACTCTACCCCTTATGGGATGGGGCGTTATTGATTACCTAGTCCGATACTAGCATGGTGCCCGCATTACTAGTGACGGGGGTGACTTGAGGTCACTCTCGGGACGGGGTCGTGCTTGGATAGGCGGCCATGACTGTTTTTACAGGGCACTAGACACACCGTTGGTCCCTTCGTGTATGTGTGATAATGTGAAAGGGGCAGAGTCCCACGATCTTTTGCTTATACATGAAGAGGGCTATGTACCAATGAGTGGACCCTATGTTAGTGTCGTCTAGGGAAAGATAATGATCGGGTGCTTCCCTCGAGTACTTGTGGTATTGCGGGAATGTGGGTGACATGAAAGCTTCCCGGATCTTGTGGGTAAAGTGCGCAACCTCTGCAGAGTGTCAAACTATTCGAATAGCCGTGTCCACGGTCATGGACAGTTGCATGGTGCTACTTAAACTATGTCCAGTAATTTTACAAACTTGGTGCATGTGTGTGTGGAAGAGAACTATTTGAGTCAAGGCAATGACTTGACATGTTGAATGAGCTAGCATTGATCCAAACTCTATTTATGTTGATATATGTAACCGTTCTCATGGTTACCAAAGTTCTTGATGCATATCTTAAAAGATGATAGGTCATTTCAACTAGCTTGATGCTAAGTTGCTTACTTGTTGTTACATCATGCATTGTTACCTTGATAAAAAATATGGGTTGCTTGCGAGTACATTCAAAGTACTCATTGGCTTGCCACTGGTTAAATAATTGGCCAAGCATGGAAGAACATGAGTTCAAAGAAGAGTTCTTTGGAGACGAACATGCGAGCTAGGACACTATCCCAGTCAGAATGCATTTAGGGTTAATGCATATGGCATGGGTTCTACCTATCAACGAAGATTTCCGCTGCTTGAGTTTATTTGATGTTCATCCCTTGAGGCTTTATCTATGTAAGACATGACTATAATGGTCATAAATTGTGTAAGATGTTATGTATGGATGTAAGACTCTTGTTATTTAGCTGTTGTCTGTTCAGTGAGCATTGATCTCTGGGATCACTGTACACGTGCATTCGGTGATCTCGACTTATGAGTCGGGGTCCCCACACAATATTCGGGATACTTTCCGGTGATGACCTTAGTTTGAGGAGTTCATGTATTCACTATGCGCTAATGCTTTGTTCCGGTACTCTATTGAAAGGAGGCCTTAATATCCTTTGGTTTCCTTATGGACCCCGCTGCGACGGGAGGGTAGGACAAAAGATGTCATGCAAGTTCTTTCCATAAGCATGTATGACTATTTATTAAATACATGCCTGCATTACATTTATGAACTGGAGCTAGTTTTGTATCGCCCTAGGTTATGACTGTTATATGATGAATATCATCCGACGAGTTGCCAATCCAATGCCTACAAATTTCCTACATATTGATCTTGCTAAGTTACTACTGGTGCTGATATTGTTACAACTGCTACAAAATCATTGATACCACTGTTACTGTTACTATTGTTGTTACCACTACTATCAAAACTATCATATTACTGTGCTACTAAACACTTTGCTGCAGATAATTAATCTCCAGGTGTGGCTAAATTGACAACTCAGGTTCTAATACTTGCAAATATTCTTTGGCTCCCCTCGTGTCGAATCTATAAATTTGGGTTGAATACTCTACCATCGAAAACTGTTGGGATCCCCTATACTTGTGGGTTATCAGGGGCCCTTGTCCCCGTGAGGTGAGATGCGACAAGACCTACTGGGGAGCAACTTCTTGAGCTGCCTCCCGAGGAGCGGAGATTCCTATGCAAGTGCCCCTCCTCCTGAGTCTGAGGTGACATGAGCCATGAAGACCACGGCCAGGTGGGCGCCAGCGGGCACAGAGGGGCAGTTTCTCCTTTGGTTCTAGAAGTACAAACCCAGGCGCGTGTTCTTGCTACTTCTCGAGCTTGCATTGTATTCCCTCGGAGAGGAAAGGGAGATGCAGCATAGTAGCGTAAGTATTTCCCTCAGTTTTTGAGAACCAAGGTATCAATCCAGTAGGAGACCACGCGCGAGTCCCTCGCACCTACACAAACAAATGAGAACTTCGCAGCCAACGCGATAAGGGGTTGTCAATCCCTTTACTGTCACTTACGAAAGTGAGATCTGATAGAGATGATAGTTTGATATTTTTGGTATTTTTGGTTATAAGAACAGAAAGTAAAAATGGAAAAGTAAAGTAGATTGTAGATTGATATGTTGAGAATACACCCGGGGGCCATAGTGTTCTCTAGTGGCTTCCCTCATGATAGCGATATTCTATGGCGGGTAAACAAATTACTGTCGAGCAATTGATAGAAAAGCGAATAATTATGAGACTATCTAGGCATGATCATTATATATAGGCATCACGTCCGAGACAAGTAGACCGAAATGATTCTGCATCTACTACTATTACTCCACACATCGACCGCTATCCATCATGCATCTAGTGTATTAAGATCATAAGAACAGAGTAATGCCTTAAGCAAGATGACATGATGTAGAGGGATAAACTCAAACTTAGTGATATAAACCCCATCTTTTTATCCTCGATGGCAACAATACAGTATGTGCCTTGCTGCCCCTACTGTCACTGGGAAAGGACACCGCAAGATTGAACCCAAAGCCAAGCACTTCTCCCATTGCAAGAACTACAGATCTAGTAGGCCAAACCAAACCAATAATTCGAAGAGACTTGCAAGGATATTATAATCATACATAAAGAGTTCAGAAAAGAACCAAATACTTCTCATAGATAATATTGATCATAAACCCACAATTCATCGGATCTCGACAAACACACCGCAAAAAGAGATTACATCGAATAGATCTCCTCGAAGATCGAGGAGAACTTTGTATTGAGATCCAAAGAGAGAGAAGAAGCCATCGAGATACTAGCTATGGACCCGAAGGTCCGTGGTAAACTACAACTCATGGTGAGGCGATGATGATGATGTAGAAGCACTCCGTGGAAGATCCCCCCTCCGGCGGAGCTCCAGAACAGGCCCCAAGATGGGATCTCACGAGAACAGAAGGTTGCGGCGGTGGAACTAGGGTTTTCTCTGTTGTTCTGATAGTTTCGGGGTACGTAGGTATAAATAGGAGGAAGCAGGGCACTGGGGCCCTAGTCTGTGGTTCTCAAGTCTCCCGTGCGTATTTTTCTCCAAAAATATCTCTCCCGAAGGTTTCATTCCGTTTGGACTTTGTTTGATATTCCTTTTCTATAAAACCCTGAAATCGGCAAAAAACAGCAATCTGGGCTGGGCCTTTGGGTTAGTAGGTTAGTCCCAAAAATAATATAAAAGTGTATAACAAAGCCCATTAAACATACAAAACATCTTAAATAATAGCATGGAACAATCAAAAATTATAGATACGTTGGAGACGTATCAAGCATCCCCAAGCTTAATTCCTGCTCGTCCTCGAGTAGGTAAATGATAAAACAGAATTTTTGATGTGTAATGCTACCCCACATAATTCTCAATGTAATTTTCTTTATTGTGGCATGAATGTTCAGATCCGAAAGATTCAAGACAAAATTTTAATATCGACATAAGAATAATAATACTTCAAGCATACTAACAAAGTAATCATGTCTTCTCAAAATACTATGGCTAAAGAAAGTTATCCCTACAAAATCATATAGTCTGGCTATGCTCCCTTTTCATCACGCAAAATATTTATATCATGCACAACCCCGATTTCAGCCAAGCACTTGTTTTCATACTCTATTCTTTCAAACCTTTCAACTTTCATGCAATACATGAGCGTGAGCCATGGACATAGCACTATGGGTGGAATAGAGAGGTGGTTGTGGAGAAGACAAAAAGGAGGGAGATAGTCTCACATCGACTCGGCGTATCAACGGGCTATGGAGATGCCCATCAATAGATATCAATGTGAGTGAGTAGGGATTGTCATGCAATGGATGCACTAGAGCTAAAAAATGTATGAAAGCTCAACAAAAAAACTAGTGGGTGCGCATCCAACTTGCTTACTCATGAAAACCTAGGGCATTTGAGGAAGCCCATCGTTGGAATATACAAGCCAAGTTCTATAATGAAAATTCCCACTAGTATATGAAAGTGACTGAACATGATACTCTCTATCATGAAGAACATGGTGCTACTTTGAAGCACAAGTGTGGAAAAATATAGTAGCAATTGTCCCTTTTTCTTTCTTTTTTTCTTTTTTTGGGCCTTTCTTTTTTTCTTTGGCCTTTTTGGAGGGGCTTTATTGACTTAGCTTTTCCGCACATGGGACAATGCTCTAATAATGATGATCATCACACTTTCATTGAATTACAACTCGATGTTACAACTCGATACTAGAACAAAGTATGAACTATATGAATGCCTCCGGCGGTGTACCGGGATGTGCAATGAATCAAGAGTGACATGTATGAAAAATTATGCATGGTGGCTTTGCCACAAATACGATGTCAACTACATGATCATGCATGGCAATATGACAATATGAAGCGTGTCATATGAACGGAACGGTGGAAAGTTGCATGGCAATATATCTCGGAATGGCTATGGAAATGCCATGATAGGTAAGTATGGTGGCTGTTTTGAGGAATGTATATGGTGGCTATTTTGAGGAAGGATGTATAGTGGGTGTATGGTACCGACAAAAGTTGCACGATACAAGAGAGGCTAGCAATGGTGGAAGGGTGAGAGTGCGTATAATCCATGGACTCAACGTTAGTCATAAAGAACTCATATACTTATTGCAAAAATCTATGAGTCATCAAAACAAAGAAATCAACGCATGCTCCTAGGGGGGAGGTTGGTAGGAGTTAACCATCGCGCGCCCCCGACCTCCACACAAAGGTTGACACTTTACAAATACCTCATGCTCTAACTTCATCACATAGCGGTTCACCATATGTGCATGCTACGGGAATCACTAACCTTAACACAAGGATTTATCAATTTCATAATAACTCCATTAGCATGACTCTAATATCACTATCCTCATATCTCAAAACAATTATCAAGCATCCAACTTCTCATCATATTCAATGCACTTAGCGTGAAAGTTTTTACTACATTGATATTGGATGTCTATCATGTGAAGACTAGTTTTATAGCCTAAGCACATTACCATGCTGTTTTAATAGACTCTCAAATGGATATAAGTGAGGCATAAGAGATCAACAATTTCTTCAAAATATTATCAAAGATATAAGTGAAGCACTAGAGCAAAAACTATTCAACTCAAAAGATATAAGTGAAGCACATAGAGTGTTCTATCAATTCCTAGGCCATATTTAACTCTCTCAAATAGGTGTGTACAGCAAGGATAATTGTGGCAAACTAACAAGCAAAGACTCAAAGTATACAAGAAGCTCCAAGTAAAACACATATCATGTGGTGAATAAAAATATAGCTCCGAGTATAGTTACCGATGGATGAAGACGAAAGAGGGGATGCCTTCCCAGGGCATCCCCAAGCTTAGGATTTTGGTTGTCCTTGAATTTTACCTTGGGGTGCCTTGGGCACCCCCAATATTAGTCTCTTTCCACTCTTTGTTCCATAGTCCATCAAATCCTTACCCAAAAACTTGAAAACTTCACAACACAAAACTTAGACAAAAATCTCGTGAGCTCCGTTAGTATAAGAAAGCAAACCACTACTCAAAGGTACTGCAATGAATTCATTCTTTGTTTATATTGATGTTAAACCTACTGTATTACAACTTCTCTATGATTCATACTTCCCAATACTACTCATAGATGCATTGAAATAAGCAAACAACACACGAAAAGCAGAATCTGTCAAAAACAGAACAGTCTATAGTAATCTGCAGTTTTCGCATACTATTGTAACTCCAAAAAATCAAACTAAATCGGTAAACGTGAGGAATTTTTCTATTAATCATCTGCAAAAAGAATCAACTATATAGCACACTCCAGTAAAATCTGGTGACCATTCTAGCGAGCGCTAACGATTCTATTTTTCCCAGCAAGATCATATAAACTTCACACAAGTCTTCCCAAAGGTTCTACTTGGCACAAACACTAAACAACACACAAAACCACATCTAAACAGAAGCTAGATGCAATATTTATTCCCAAACAGAAGCAAAAACCAAAAAATATAAAATTGGGTTGCCTCCCAACAAGCGCTATCATTTTACGCCCCTAGCTAGGCACGATACAAGGATAGATCTAGGTATTGCCATCTTTGGAAGGCAATCCATAAGTGGCTCTCCTAATAGATTCATATGGTAATTTGATTTTCTTTCTAGGAAAGTGTTCCATGTCTTTCCTTAAAGGAAATTGGAATATAATATTTCCTTCCTTCATATCAATAATTGCACGTTCTAAGGAAAGGTCTACCAAGAATAATAGGACATGAAGGATTGCAATATATATCAAGAACAATGAAATCTACGGGCACATAATTCCTATTGGCAACAGTAAGAACATCATTAATCCTTCCCATAGGTTTCTTAATAGTGGAATCCGCGAGATGCAAATGTAAAGAACAATCATCAAGCTCATGGAATCCTAGCAAATCACACAAAGTTTTTGGGATAGTGGAGACGCTTGCACCCAAATCACACAAAGCATAGCATTCATGATCTTTAATTTTTATTTTGATAGTAGGTTCCCACTCATCATAAAGCTTTCTAGGGATAGAAACTTCTAGCTCAAGTTTTTCTTCATAAGATTGCATCAAAGCATCAACTATGTGTTTGGTAAAAGCTTTATTTTGACTATAAGCATGCGGAGAGTTTAGTACGGATTGCAACAAGGAAATACAATCAATCAAAGAGCAATTATCATAATTGAATACCTTGAAATCCAAAGTAGTGGGTTCATCAATATGCAAAGTTTTAATCTCTTCACTCCCACTTTTAACAATTTTAGCATCAAGATCTGAATGCACCGAATCATTGGGACACCTTAAAGTAGAATCATCTCCAATCCTATCTTCATCAAGATTTATACTAGAAAACAAGGATCTAATAGGAGACACATCAATAACGTTCAGATCTTCATCTTTATTTTCATGATAACTAGAAGACCACGCTTTTATATAATTCTCTCTTTTAGCACGCATCCTAGCGGTTCTTTCTTTGCATTCATCAATGGAAATTCTCATGGCTTTGAGAGACTCATTGATATCATGCTTAGGTGGGATAGATCTAAGTTTCAAATAATCAACATCAAGAGTAATTCTATCCACACTTCTTGCCAATTCATCAATCTTAAGCAATTTTTCTTCAAGCATAGCATTGAAATTCTTTTGCGAAATCATAAACTCCTTAACACTAGTTTCAAATTCAGAAGGCATCTTTCCATAAGAGTTGTTGTAGGAATTACTATAATTATTAGAGGAATTACTAGGAAAAGGCCTAGGATTAAAGTTCCCTCTATAAGCATTGTTACCAAAATTATTCCTACCAACAAAATTCACATCCAAAGATTCATTGTTATTTTCAATCAAAGTGGACAGAGGCATATCATTATGATCAGAAGAAGCACTCTTAGCAGCAAATAATTTCATAAGTTCATCCATCTTTCCACTCAAAACACTAATTTCTTCAATAGCATGCACTTTTTTACTAGTGGATCTTTCGGTGTGCCATGGAAAATAATTAACCATAATATTATCTAGGAGTTTGGTAGCTTCTCCTAAGGTAGTTTCCATGAAAGTGCCTCCTAAGGCCGAATCTAAAAAATTTCTAGAAGCAAAATTCAAGCCAACATAAAAGTTTTGAATAATCATCCATAAGTTCAGACCATGTGTAGGGCAATTACGTATCATTAATTTCATTCTCTCTCAAGCTTGTGCAACATGCTCATGATCTAGTTGCTTAAAATTCATAATGTCGTTTCTAAGAGAGATGATCTTAGCAGGAGGGAAATACTTAGAGATAAAAGCATCTTTGCACTTATTCCACGAATCAATACTATTTCTAAGCAAAGAGGAAAACCAAGTTTTAGCATGATCTCTAAGTGAAAACGGAAATAACTTCAATTTAACAATATCGTTATCCGTATCGCTTTTCTTTTGCATATCACACAAATCAACAAAGTTGTTTAGATGGGTAGCGGCATCTTCACTAGGAAGGCTGGAAAATTGATCTTTCATGACAAGATTCAATAGAGCAGCATTGATCTCACAAGATTCAGCATCGGTAATAGGAGCAATCGGAGTGCTGATAAAATCATTATTGTTGGTATTGGAGAAGTCACACAATTTGGTATTGTTCTGAGCCGTAGTGACAAGCAAGCAATCCAACACACACAAGCAAACAAGAAGCAAGCGAACGATAAACACATGGTGGAAGAAGGGCAAATAATGTAATGTAATGCCCAGTATGAGATTATACCTCCTACGTGTCGAGGCACGACTTAAAGGTATAAGCTCATACTAGAATGATCTCAAGTATGGTATCTTTGCACGACTCATGTAAAAGAGGGATGAAATTGCAAAAGAGTAGTTGGCTTACACTCGCCAAATCGCACAATACATTACATAAGCAATCATCATCCAAATAACATCACAGTCCGGCTACGGACGAAGCTCCAAATGAAAGATACCATAAATAGATAACACAAGGTCCGATCGCCCCTAGTAGAAGCCACTACTGATCCTCGGGATAAGACACGTAGTATCGCCCACGTTCTTCGTCGAACTCCCAGTACAGCTCTGTCCCATCTCCTGTGTAGTTCACCATAGTACCTGCATCTGGTGTTGTGAAGAATCTGTGAGCCACAGAGGACTCACAATCCCGTTCCCGGGTAGCAAAATTATCTAAGCCTTGGGTGTGGAACAAGGCTGAAGAACAAGGTTGCAGCT
Source organism: Secale cereale (assembly GCA_902687465.1). NCBI lineage: Eukaryota > Viridiplantae > Streptophyta > Magnoliopsida > Poales > Poaceae > Secale > Secale cereale. Next base: position 635,576,467 of record LR738710.1, read on the forward strand.
GCACTAGCACTAGCTTACGTGTTTAGAGCGAGAAGAGAAGTGCCATGAGCGCCAAAGTGATCACGAAGTGATCCTATCTAAGCACATCAAACACAACCCCACCGTGTTCACTTCCCGAGCCCCTTCGGAAAATGACTGTCACGGTTACTCACGCTGGTAGTGTATTCTGAACATGGTGTCAAGTTTTCTACAACCGGATATTAACAAATTCCCATCTGCCACATAACCGCGGGCACGGCTTTCGAAAGATCAAACCCCGCAGGGGTGTCCCAACTTAGCCCATCACAAGCTCACGATCTGCGGAGTCACAACTCCAAGGTGGGAAGACCCGAGTATTCTCGGAATCCCATGCTCAAGATATTCCAACTAAGGTAAAACTAATCCAGCAAGACCTCCCGGCATGCCGACACCCTGACAGTAGCCGCGCGTATCTAGTCTCAGGCCACGACCGGATGGGTGATGCTACAGGTTTTTACCAGCCCTCGGGTTTCCCCAATGTGGCCTCGCAGGACCCCCAGTTTGGACCAACACTCATGTGGAGCACTGGCTCGGGTTGTTGATTAAGAAAAGGGTTTATAACTCCCTATGCAAGTTTTATTTGTTAGGCAAATGTAAAACCAATGTCGGGCCTTGTTGGAAAAGCTTTAGCGCTAAGCGGGTTATCAAGGGGGGCCCATAAACCCCAACCGTGTTAGGGACGCAAAATCAAGGAACATAACACCGGTTTAAACGGTTCCTAGGGTGGCATGAGTGGAACAAAACACCAAGCAAGAGGCTTAGCCTTCCACCCATTGCCAAGTATATTGATGATTTAGTTTAACAGATTATATAGTGTGATATCCCAACAATAACTTCATCATGAAGCAAGAATCTTCAAATCTTCACCTGCAACTAACAATGCTATAAGAGGGGCTGAGCGAAGCTTACGTAGCCAATCAAAGGTTTGCTAGGTTGGGTGGTTAGAGAGATTCATGGCTACAATAGGAGGCAGAAAAAAAAACATGGGCATCGAGGAAATAAGCTAAAGAGCGAGACATCTAGCAATAGGCAAAGATAGTAATGATATCTGGGTCAGGTCATCTTGCCTGTCGAGTCGTCTATGGGATCATAAGATGGCTCCTCGTACTCAACCTCGGTAGGACCCTCTTTCTCGGTCTCGGCTCCCGGCTCTACTCAACACAAGAACACAACATGGCACAATAACAAACACGGAGCAATGCACAATCAACATGATGCAAGTATGATGTGCGTACGCATGTGGAAGCACTTGAACCTAAGGAAAAGATGATTAAGAAGTCATCATCTTGGAAAACCAAGCATGCCACTGGATAGAGGGGGAGATTTCGATTGAAATTGATATAAAGATCGTCAGAAATGGTCACACGGTTTGCAAATGGCAAGCAAAACAATATTCACACAAAGTTGCAGTTAACAGCCACATGGCATGTTTGGAGCAAGAAATAATTATGCTACAACACTCAAACATAGAGAAAAAGGGCATGGACATCAAGTAGACATGTTAGTTAACAAGCATGAACTTAGAACACACCCAAAAACCTACTGGAACAAAATTAACCAAGCATGGCAAGTTGCAATAAAATTATCCAGACTTAACCAAAATCTGGGAAGGCAAAAACATCATCACGATGCTGCTTTCGGAGGCACATAAGAACATGCATATCAACTCCACTAAGTATATAAAGATCATGGACATGTAGTAGACATATCCTACAGCAAACAACTCCATTGGAGCAACTCCATATGAGGCATGGATCAATAGCAACAAGCTACACGAAATTGATCATGCTGATAAAAACCTGACTGGTATAATTTATAGCAACTTGAGAGCAAGTAATAAATAAGCTACAGCAGGCCATCTGTGCAAGTAAGGGCATGGATGGATAGAGCATAACATGGACAACAAAGAATGACCATTGGCCACTCCAAAACACATCAATAGCAATGAGCATGTCAAAACAGCATCTCACAACAAGTTTCAACACTTAACAGCCACATGCACTTTTGGAACAGAGATTAACATGGCAATATGACACCTAACATGAATGCTACAGCAACCATCATGTAGAGCACTTCACAATGAACATTTTTACATATCATATGCTCCATTTGGATAAACATGCACCAAGTTATCATATCTCAAACATGGCAACAAAATTACAAGTAACAGCGGTTTTAAACATATAGCACTCTTGTCACGATGATTAGGTCATCAAGATGAGATCAAACAAGCAAGCCAACAAAATGAAGAGCACATCACCACGATCATTTTGATATATCACACGCCCGAAATGGATCTACGAGCATGAAGTTACATCCATGCAAAGGAGGCAACAAAATATAGTAGATCTGGGGACTTAGTGGTTTTTATACCTCACAAAAAGTCAACCCGGGACGGGGATGTCCCGGGACGAGGAGATCCGGGCGGAGGCGGGTTGTTTGGTTCGCGGGGGTGGTGGATCTGATCCACCCCCGGTGGATTCGGATCGGGACCGGAGCGGCGGCTCCGGCGAGGTAGCCAGCCGGCGGCGAGGGGGCGCGGGGCCGGCGCGGCGGCCGAGGGCGGCCGGTGTCGTGCCGCGGGGCGGCGGTCGGAGCGCGCACCGACGCGGTGGCGAGGAGGCGAGGCGCGGCTCGCCCGCGACCGGCAGCGGCGGGGCTTGGCGACGAGGCGGCGGAGGTTGGTGGCGGCCGGCGGCGAGGTGCCGGCGCGCGGCGGCGGCGGCGTGCGAAACGTGCGGCAGCGCGCGAAACGTGCGGCGGCGGCGACCTGGGCTGCGGGGGCCGGGGCCGGGCTGGTGGGCCCGCGCGGTGGGAGGCGGCGCCGGTGGCTGGGCTCCCACGTGGCGGGCTGGGAGTGGTCGGGCGCGTCCGGCGGACGTGTCCGGCACGGTCCGGACGTGTCCGGCGGCCGGAGGAGCTGCGGGGCGCGGGGAAAAAGGAAAAAAGGAGAGGACTAGGGTTTCGCCCGAAAATGGAGGGGATGGGGCCTTTTTATAAGCATAGGGAGCTAGGAAGGTCCAAATGGGGTGCGGTTTTCGGCCACACGTTCGTGATCCAACGACCGAGATGATGGGAGTGGTTGTGCTGGGTTAGTGGACTGTTGTGGAGGGGGTCTTGGGCCAAAAGGAAGAGGTGTTTTAGCCCACTAGGTTAACCGTTGGAGCACCAAACGAACTCCAAACGCGATGAAACTTGATAGGCGGCCTACACGTACCAAAACAACAAACGCACGACAAGTCTCACCTCACTCCGGGAATGTTACACAGCCACACATGAAAGAAGGACTCGGGGGGTGCCACGGGCACGTGTGTGAGTGTCGGAACTCGAAACGGAGAACGGGAAGAGGCGAGTGGGACCGGGTGCAAGTGACAACACGAATGCAATGCAATGCACATGATAACACGGCATGAATGAAATGCACACACGCACACGACAAAACAAAGAAACCTGAAATGAAGAAGAGCCCAGAATGGAATTGATGAAGCCAACATTTCATATATTGCCATAATTGGAAGTGTTACATCTGGGGCATTACAAACTCTCCTCTACTATGAAAAGATCTCGTCCCGAGATCTAGGACTGGAAGAAGGAAGGGTACTCGGAATGAAGGTGATCTTCTCGTTCCCACGTAGCTTCTTGGTCGGTATGGTGTGACCACTTAACTTTCAAGAACTTGATTGACTTGTTGCGGGTCTTGCTCTCAGTTTCTTCAAGAATAGCAACAGGGTGCTCACGGTAAGACAAGTCTTGTTGGAGATCAATCTCCTCGAACGGAATGGTGCGTTCAGGTGTCTTGAAGCACTTGTGGAGTTGAGACACGTGAAACACATCATGAACATTTGCAAAGTTGGAGGGGAGCTCAAGTTGATAGGCTAGATCGCCTCTTTTGCCAAGAATCTTGAAAGGGCCCACGTATCTAGGAGCGAGCTTTCCTTTGATACCGAATCTTTGGGTTCCTTTCATAGGAGAAACACGGAGATAGACATGATCCCCAATGTCGAAAGCCAAATCATGATGCTTGCTGTCATAGTAACTCTTTTGACGCGACTGAGCGGCCTAGAGATTCTCACGTATGACTTTGCACATTTCTTCGGCTTCTGAGATCAAGTCATTGCCAAGAAGTTGACGTTCACCAGTCTCAGACCAGTTGAGCGGGGTACGGCACTTTCTGCCATAGAGGATTTCAAAAGGAGCCTTGCCGGCACTTGCTTGGAAACTGTTGTTGTAAGAGAACTCGGCAAATGGAAGACAATCTTCCCACTTCATGCCAAAAGAGATGACACAAGCTCTGAGCATGTCTTCGAGGATCTGGTTCACTCTTTCGACTTGACCACTAGTCTGAGGGTGAAACGCAGTGCTGAAACGGATCTTAGTGCCCATGGCTGACTGAAAGGAGTCCCAGAACTTGGATGTGAACAAACTTCCACGGTCTGAGGAGATTAATTGAGGAATGCCATGTAACGACACAATTCTGGAAGTGTACAACTCTGCCAACTGAGCTACATTGATGGATTCTTTGACTGGAAGGAAGTGAGCTACTTTGGTTAGCTTGTCAATCACCACAAAGATAGCATCATTCCCGTTCTTGGACTTGGGAAACCCAGTGACGAAATCCATTTCAATGTGATCGAATTTCCACTCGGGAATAGGAAGAGGTTGGAGGAGACCGGCTGGACGTTGATGCTCTGCCTTCACTCTTTTGTAGACATCACATTCATTCACGAATTGGGCAATCTCCCTTTTCATGCGAGTCCACCAGTAAGATTGCTTGAGGTCTTGGTACATCTTGGAACTTTCGGGATGAATCGAGAGGAGGGAGTCATGTGCTTCATTCATTATGAGCTTCCTGAGATCACCCTTGGGAACCACAATTCTGTCCTCAAAGAACAAGGTGTCTTTCTCATCAACGCGATAGCACTTGTATTTGGGAGTACCCTTGGCAATACCATGTTTTACTTTCTGCACCATAGCATCACTGAGTTGGGCCTCACGGATCTGATCTTCCAAGGTAGGAGCAACTTGAAGGTTTGCAAGAAAGCCTTGTGGAACAACTTGGAGGTTGAGCTTCCTGAATGATTCACAAAGCTCGGGCTGAAACGGCTTGAGAAGGAGACTGTTGCAATATGCCTTTCTGCTCAAGGCATCTGCAATGACATTGGCCTTGCCAGGTGTGTATTCAATGCTTGGATCATACTCTTGGATCATCTCAACCCAACGAGTCTGGCGAAGGTTCAGGTTCGGATGTGTGAAGATGTACTTCAAGCTCTTGTGATCGGTGAAGATGTCCACTTTTCTGCCCAACAGAAGGTGTTTCCACATGATCAAGGCATGTACCACTGCTGCTAGCTCGAGATCATGTGTGGGGTAGTTCTTCTCATTTGGTTTCAACTAACGAGAAGTGTATGCCACAATCTTCTTATCTTGCATGAGAACACCACCAAGTCCTTGTAAAGAAGCATCATAGAATACTTCATAGGGCTTGGACTCATCCGGAGGAGTAAGAACTGGAGCAGAAATGAGCTTCTCTTTGAGTGTTTTGAATGCCACATCACAATCAGGAGTCCAGTTGTACTTGACATTCTTCTGCAGCAAGTTTGAGAGAGGCTTGACAATCTTGGAGAAGTTCTCAACGAACCTTCTGCAATAGCTAGCGAGACCAAGGAAGCTTCGGAGTTGCTTGACGTTCTGCGGGGGTTCCATGTTGACAATAGCTTCAACTTTCTCGGGGTCGACAGAAATACCCTCAGCAGAGATGATATGGCCAAGATATAAGACCTTATCCAGCCAGAATTCACACCTGGAGAACTTCGCATAGAACTTGTGTTCACGGAGCCTCTCCAGAACCAAACGGAGGTGCTTGGCATGGTCTTCTTCGTTCTTGGAGAATACCAAGATGTCATCCAGATAGACGAGAACAAATTCATTGGTGTAGGGGTTGAATATGAAGTGCATCATCCTCGAGAAGGTGGGTGGAGCATTTGCGAGGCCAAAAGACATGACTGTGTATTCATAGGAGCCATAGCTTGTTCTGAATGCGGTCTTGTGAATATCTTCTTCACGGATACGGATCTGATGGTAACCCATCCGGAGATCGAGCTTTGAGAACACCTTTGCTCCTTTGAGCTGCTCGAACAATTCATTGATATTGGGGAGCGGATACTTGTTCTTTATTGTCTTCTTGTTCAATGGCCGGTAATCAACGCAAAGGCGCTCCGTGCCATCCTTCTTCTTGACAAATAGAACACCACAGCCCCCAGGAGAAGTGCTAGGCCTGATTAGACCCATACGTTCTTGCTCATCGAGTTGTTTCTTTAGCTCCTTCAACTCATCAGGGGAAAGCTTGTACGGACGCCGGCATGCTGGCTCGGTACCGGGCTCGATTTCAATAACGAATTCAACTTGATGATGCGGAGGCATGCCTGGAAGCTCTTCAGGGAAAACATCTTCATATTCATTGACCACCGGAATTTGAGGAATGGCATTAATCTCGCCCTTGTCATTGAGAGAGAATAGCCTGATTGTGTTATCTCGAGAGGCGAAGATAATCACGTCTTCGTCAGGATGAGTAAGCTTGACTTCCTTTTTTGCACAATCAATGTTTGCATCATGCTTGGAGAGCCAATCCATCCCAAGAATAAGATCAATGTCGGAGTTGCTGAGAGTAACCGGAGAAACCAGATAGCGGTAATCACCCATATAAATAGATATATCCGTAGCAAATATATTAGAATGCATTCGTCTCCCCGAAGAAATAACTGATAACTCCCTTGGCAAACTTTTGATGTCAACATTGTGCTTGGATGCAAAAGGTTGAGACATGAAAGAACATGATGCACCCGAATCAAACAACACTTTTGCAGGAATAGTGTTAACTGGAAGGTTACCAAGTATCACATCTGAAGAATTCTCCGCTTGAGCTGCATTCATCAGATTCACTCTTGCTTGCTTGGGATTGTGCTTGACAATAGCAGTGCTGACAGGTGTAGGAGGCGGAAGGTGCCTTGGGTTGGGACACTTGTTAGCATAATGACCCTTCTGAGTGCACTTGTTGCAAACCACTTCTGAGAGAGGACGGTGATAAGGAGCACTTGACTTCGAAGCTTGAAAGTGATTCTTGGACTGATTGCTTGGGTTGCGTGCGTGGGAGAAATCACGGCCACCTGAGTGCTTGTTGTTGTTGTTGGGAGGGCGGAGTACTGGAGGAGGTGGAAGCCAAAAATTTTGCTGCTTTACAACCACTTGGGAAGAAGAGGAGGAGTTGACAGCATCTCTGATTCTCTTTTTGGAAGCTTCAACCTTGAGCTGGGCTGCCTCTTACTACAGGAAACTGCTAGTTTGCCGTCTGTGAGGGTCTTTACCGTCAGCATTTCGTCGGGGTAGACGGCAAAGCTAGGTTTGCCGTCAACTGCAGGCGGCAAAGTCAGCCTGACGGCAAATCTCTGCTTTGCCGTCTGGGCTGTAGGTTGCTGACGGCAAATCTAGAAAACGGATGACGGCAAAGAAACAAAGACGGCAAACATGCTCTTCGCCGTCTGTTGTTTAGTTGGTTGACAGCAAAGCATGGACACGTGTCCAGTCTGACGGTGGGTAACGGCGCCGTAATTTTGCCGTCTGTTTTTGCTAGCTACTGACGGCAAAGTAGTTACTTTGCCGTCTGTTTTGTGAACTGCTGACGGCAAACGTATAGAAAAAAAATCACACCGAGCCTTTCTTTGCCGTCTCGTGTTGGGCCCACTTGACAGCAAATGAACGAAAAAAACCCATGTACGCCCACGCCTCGACCACACGTACGTTATCCCTCCACTCCACACCGCGCCGCCATCGCCCATCTCCGCCTCCACCGCGCCGCCACCGCCCATCTCCGCCTCCACAGCGCCGCCGCCGCCCGTTTCCGCCACCACCACACCGCCGCCGCCCGTCTCCGCCTCCATCGC
>LR738710.1:635584591-635595402 GCA_902687465.1 Secale cereale
CGCCGCCCATCTCTGCCTCCACAGCGCCGCCGCCGCCCGTCTCCGCCACCACCGCGCCACCGTGGGCGCCCTTATCCACTGCACGCCCCGCCCGTCCTCCTACAATGGCGCGACCGCCACCGGGCCGTCCTCCCCTGCCCTAGCGCCACGGCTGCCGTTGGCAGCACCGCCGCCGGTTCTCGCCTACGCATCCGCCGCCGCTGGATGCCACCGAAGCCGGGCACCACCTCCCCCTCTGCCCTCAGTCACCTCCGCCCCACCCCACAGTGAACACCACTCCTCATCTCTGTTCCTATTCTTTTTAGATGGATAGAGCAAGGGTCGGTCCTGAGATTTCGGGGGCCAAGTTACTCACAGCAAGGAATATGTAGCAGTGATGTTCCATATGAGATGAAAGATAAATTTTCACACACCTCTTGTGAAGCCATACACTAGTAAAACTCCATGTATTAGGTGGGCAAGAGTTGATCTATCCACCAATAACCTATCCTGGAAAAAATCGAAAGTGAAAAATAAGATCCATATAGAGAGGGCGAACTAATTTTTTTCCCACATGAGTGCACAGATTGGAATTGCATGCGCTTGAAATGCCTGAAAATGCATGGTGTCACAGCCATGAACTTGATTACAAGAATGAAGATTTATATAAGCTAATTCTTGGCTACTAAAATAATATGTATATATACATAGAAGTTCAAATCAATTAGCAATGCACATGGGCCTCTAAAACTTCCAATGACGCGGTGTCACGGCCATAAAATAGTTGGCATATACATAGAAGTTCAAATCAATTAGTAATACACTTGGGCCTCTCAAAATTCAATTGACGTAAATCTCCTATATAGTGGCCCAGAAACGTGGTCATTGCAGAACACAATGTGAAAAATTCTAGCCTAATTGGGAGACTCATAAATCATATGCATATAGTTCATCTGTTTGTGGGCATTATTCAGAATCAAGAGATCCTTGGCAATGTCTGTAGAATGTAAAGTTACGCAATCGTATCCCAAAAGTTGTGAGGAGTTACACACAATGAGTGCCAAAACTAAACGGGGTACGGACATACGACGCTGCTAGCAAAAAGAACTTCACAATGCATGTTTGGTACCAGTACTCACTTCATGACTTACCGGCGTATTCACTTTTCATGGGGTGGTCTGTGCATGGGAGGTTCCCATGCCCAAGGTGCAAGGCAAGCATGTAGTGCCGTTGGTTGCAGCATGGTCGCAAGTATTCTTGCTTCGATTTTCATAGACAACATTTACGTCCTGACCATCCATTCAGACAAGACAAGAAGAACTTCACGAAAGGTGAAGTCGTTGAACACTCGGCACCACCTGAGATGACAGGTGAACAAATTGGTGATCAACTAAATGCTCTCCAGCCTGATCCCAAACGTCCAGGGTATTTTTTGGGATATAACGAAGAACACGCGTGGACGCATAAGCCATGCTTATGGGATCTCCCCTACTTTCACCAGCTTGAGCTTCCACATAACATTGATGTAATGCACACCTAAAAGAATATCGCCGAGGCCATTTTTGGCACATTGTTCAACATTGCTGAGAAGACGAAGGATAATACTAAGGCTAGACTTGATGTAATGAAGCTATGTGATAGACCCGAACAAAACTTGCGACAACCCGAGGGCAAGAAAAACTGGAGGACGCCAAAGGTGAGGTTTGTTCTTACTAGGGAACAAAAGAAGGAGATACTCATGTGGTTCAAAACTTTGTTATTCCCTGATGGGTATGCAGCGAACCTTATGAGGGCAGTGAATCTTGATAAATTGAAGCTCAACGGGATGAAGAGTCATGATTGGCACATATGGCTTGAGCGGTTGATGCCGGTGATGATTCTAGGCTATATCCCTGAGGACGATTGGGAAGTATTGGCAGAGCTTAGCTATTTCTTCCGTGTTCTTTGTGCTAAAGAAGTATCTCCTACTGTGATAGATGAGATGGAAGAACGGGCCGCCGAGTTGCTCTGCAAGCAAGAGAAGATCTTTCCACCAGGATTCTTTAATCCGACGGTACATATGATTTTACACCTCCCTTCCGAGGTAAGAATGGGTGGCCCTGTGCAGAATCGTTGGTGCTATGGACTTGAGAGAATGCAGAAGACTCTTCGAGCTAAATGTAGAAATAAATGTAGAATTGAAGCCTCCATAGCCGAGGCATTCTTGGTGGAGGAGATTACAAACTTCACGACATCACGCTATGCGACCAATATTCCAAGCTTGCATAATGCAAAATCTCGATACAATACTGGCGACCCTAAACATGAATCCAACCTCAGCCTCTTCAAAGGGCAACTCGGACCTGTGGGTGCTTCTGGTTCAAAGAAATTGGATCCGAAAGAGTGGAAATCGCTTACGTTGTATATCCTCGCCAACCTTCAAGAAGTGCGGCCGTACATTGAGTAAGTGTTGGTACATTATGTAACATTTACTCACATGTTTCTCTCTTAATTCCGCTTATTTCTCATTGGACAGTGAATTCATTGCCCAATTCTCGAATGGCGGGGTCGAACGTGATTCACTCGAAGAGTATGAGCTTCTTGCCAGTGAAGGAGACAGCAATTATGGTTTCATTTCTTGGTTCAAAGAAAAGGTAAGGTATACTTCTTGGAACACTTGAAGTTGGTATTACGTGCGACTAATACACCTATCCTTCCCTCTTAAACTTGTAGGGTACGTCAATATTTGGACAAAGAGTTGAAACAAGTTGCTAATGGGTTTGACTATAAGGTCGGTACATTTGATAAATACGACATCAATGGGTATCGCTTCCGCACACATGGGAACGAGGAACGTCGGGACGTTCTAAAATCAAGGAACACGGGAGTGTCGGCTATTTGCAATGGAGTTGAGTATTATGGAAGACTTGATGAAATATACGAACTGCATTACTTTGGGGCAAATCCTCCAAAAGTCGTCATCTTCAAATGTCATTGGTTTGATCCGGAGAAGGTTAGGCAGAGGGATGATATTTGGCAAGTCGAAATTCGACAAGACAACAAATTAGAATGTGAAGATGTCTATATTGTGGCTCAACAGGCAACGCAAGTTTTTATCTCAAGTACGCATGCCAAAAGAAGTACCTTAAGGGTTGGGATGTCGTGTATGATGTGCCGCCACATCGTAAACATCCTTCCCCTAGTGAAGAGGATTATCAACCTCACATCGACCCTGACACATATGATGGAGAATTCTTCCAAGAAGAACATGGGCCTAGAGGCCGTCTCAACATCAATCCACGCATGGAAGTACACATTGACATTGAAGAAGAAGAAGCCGAAGAGGAAGAAGAAGAGGTAACGAACGTGGAAGACCTCTCAATGCTTGAACGGTTACGTCTAGGCATTGCCGATGAAGGTGACGATGACGGTCAATATGAGGACAACATCCTTGACGACACGTGTGATACTGATGATGAGGCTAGAACCGACCTTGAAGAAGAGACGGATTGTGATCCAGATGATCCTGACTATTTTTAGTCGTAGTGTTGAACTGTAATGTTGATTTTGTACTAGTTGCTTTACCATGACCCAGATGATCTCAAACATGTTGTAATGTTGAATTTGTAATATTTTTGAACTTATGCTTATCTATTTGAAGTATAATGTAGTTTTTGAACTATAATTGCTTGGTAATTCTCATTGCATATGTTTTTTGAACTTATGCTTATTTATTTGAACTATAATGTATTTGTACTACAACTGCACTAGTAATTCTCATTGTGAATGTTCTTTGAACTTATGCTTATTTATTTGAACTATTTTGTATTTGTACTATTGCATTAGTAATTCTTATTACGACAATTGTTTGAACTTATGCTTATTTATTTGAACTATAATCTTGTATTTGTACTAATTGTTTACTTTTTGTCATAGCAGGTGAGTGAAGCATGGTGGGCCCGCCAAGGAAAAGGGCTGAGCCGGCAAAAAAGCCCTCGCTCCCCCTAGCGAGATCTTTGCTTGGAAGTTTTATCGCCGATCCTCCGCCTTCCTCTCATCCTCAGGCTCATCGAGGAAGAGGAAAAGGCCGGGGAAGAGGTGCACGTGGAGAAAAGGCTAAGAGAAACCCGGTTCGGCCTCCCTCGCCACCCCCTGCCGTGGAATCGCCTGAGGATGAGAGGGTGGAGGACGAGCCGGTGTCTCACTCCCCCGTCTCTGAGAGGGTGGAGGACGAGCCGATGTCTCACCCCCCCCCCATGTCTGAGAGGGTGGAGGAAGAGTGATTGTCGTCAGAGGCCTCTGAGGAGGAGGTCCCGACCTCTGACAAGGAGGCCTCGACCTCTGACGAGGAGGGTGCTGGTTTCATCCAAGTTGAGGAGGGTCGGTCTATGTACCTACGTGGTTCCTCAAGGCTCCCGGAATGAGGGCTTCCTGTCGAGCAGAGGCCATGTATTGCTCCATATGAGAAATGTAACTAACTTTGGCTTCCCATTTTCTACCCTTCAATGTATGCAACAATTGCTAATAACTTTGGCTTCTCATTATGTAGCGGTTGGAAGAAAGCTGGAGCTAGCGAGGGTAAGTACCGACACGTGAACGGCGTCCTTGGGAGCCTCATTAAGGAGCATTACCCTGGCATGGTTACTTTGCCTGGGAAGGGCAAAGTTCCGGAGCCAGCACGGACCTAGGACCACTACAAAGCCGATGAGGATCTTGGTGTAGCCAACAACATCGAGTTTCACAACAAAGCCGAGCGGGTCTTTGCCGAACTTTGGGTAATCATTAAGTTTCCTTCACACACTGCATCTCTACTACTATATAGTACATCAATTTTTGAACATGGACTACCCCTCCACCGTCTTGTAGTAGCAAAACCGCTAGCCATTGATCTGCTGCAGTGGAGACTTAAATATTCCACCCATGAGTATTTACCTGTACAGACTGGAACTATCTAGAAAAGTGTGCATACATAGGCTAGCAGTTTATAATAGTATTGCAGTCTGTTGAAAACTTAGGCTATGTTTGATAGCAAAGTATTGTAAAACTAAAGTATTTAAAAACTCTAGTATTTTTTTAACAAGTCGCAAAGCTCAGTTTTGAGACTACAGTTTTGCCCCTAAAAACTGTAGTTTTAATACTACATTTTGGTTGCCCCTAAAAACTGTTTGGTTGCCCCTAAAAACTGTAGTTTTAATACTACAGATGTTCTTGCTGTCGAACTCATTGCTACCTGCCTGTGTGTCGGTGAAGGAGACTTTACTGTGTTTTGTGGGGTAACCAAACAGGTCCTCTGTATTGTGAATACTTCAAAAAACGTTGTTACATTAAAACCATGGTATTTTCTACCTAGAGATTAAATTACTGTAGTTTTGGATACTTTGTTTTTTTATATTACTTTGCTATCAAATAGGGCCTCGGTGTGCTCAGTTTTTTCAGTGTGCTCAGGGTGCGTTTGTTTGCAAAGTATTCTTGTAGTTTTTCAGAAATACTGTGGTTTCTAAAAAAAACTTTGGTATTACATACTTTGAGGTGTTTGGATGAAACAAAAACAGAAGTTTTGTAAACTGTAGTATGACAGAAACTATGTTTTTTTTGCAGTATATGAAAGCACACAGAGTGTGACAGAAGTTTTGATTGATTATAAGCTATACACATAAACTATGATAGAAACTATGGTTTTTTTGTAAACTATAGTTTTGTAAACTGTAGTATGACAGAAGTTTTGATTGATTATAAGCTGTACACATAACGCACAAAGAGTTTTGCCCCGGCTGGGTTGCACTCATACACATTAGGCAAAGCTAGCTAGCTGATCAATCAGAAAGCACACAGTTCACTTAAAAATTGTTTTGTACCGGCTGGAAGTACAAGTACGTTTAGGGACGCATCCGGTGGCTGTTAGCACATGTTAATTAGTCCAGTCATGGAGCTCCTTGACTGTAGCTGAGTTAGTTTTGCAAATACTACAGTATTGAAATCATGGTTTTTAGGGGTGACCAAACAGCTCGCTGTAATTAATACTATGGAAATCAAAAAAACTATAGTATTCACAAAATACATAGAAAATACTTTGTTATCAAACAGGGCCAGATTTAGGTGTGAAAATTACTGCACCAAACTAATTTTCTCTATATTGTATTTGCATGATTTCTATAGATGTGAGGATGGAAAGTTGGAGGAGGCACGAGTAGTCGTCAACGGACATTGCCCGAAGCTTGTGCATAATTTGATGGATGAGGCGCGCCCTTTAGTCGTCTGCACTTATATGGCAACTCAAGGCTATAAGAGTCTTGATAAGAAAGCCGGTAGGAGACTCCATCTTCAGAAGGACAAGTTCATGGAGGTAAAGCATATTCATCCTTGTTATTTCCTCAACAGCCTGTCACTTAATTTCTTTTTGACGTATATGAGATGCAATTGATCAATTAGGTTACTCCGAGATGGTGCGCCGATAAGAGGGAGTGTTGGGAGCGGATCGTGGACTATTGGTGTTCCAAAGAGTATAGGGCGAAAAACAAAGATTATAGAAATCGGTGAGCCGCAATGCAGGATCCACCACACCATCAAGGCAACTTGAACCTTATGGAGTTCGGTGAACGTTGGGTATATCTTCCCATATCGATTTGTTCTTCATAAGCTTTTTCTTGTCATACATGTTGCCAATTCTTGTGATGAAATCTTAATCATGTTGCTTTGGTTGCAGGCATCTCACCATAGTGCTCCATTGCCCAACCTTTTCATCTCGTATGCTTTGGCCCATAAGGCTCCGTACAGATCGGCCATGCCTTACGACGAGAATGACACAGCGTCCGCGTACTCCAGCAAGACCGCCTACGATCGGATGGAGAAATATAAAGGGACGGCAAAAGAGTTTAAAGGGCCCGAGTATGATGTGACAACAGAGCCCCTTGACCACACGTTGGTTATGATCTCTGGAGAAGGCAGGAAACATGGCAAGGAAGCAATTGCAGGAGGCATGTTTCCTAGCTCCTCCCGTAGCTCTCTCCCCGAATACAAAGCTCGGCCAGGTATCTCAAAATCTTCTACATGTAAACGCTCGACTCCAGCTATGGTTGAGGTGGAGGTATTCTATACAAGTCCTTCTATATATGTTTTTTTAAAATTCATACTTATTGTTCGATTGAAGATGCGATTGCCATGCCATATTCTGCAGGCCCGACTGGCGGAGGAGAGGCGAGTGAGGGCGGAGGAGAGGCGAGTGGCGGCGGAGGAGAGGGCGGAGGAGAGGCGACTGGCGGCGGAGGAGAGGGCGGAGGAGAGGCGACTGGCGGAGGTGAAGTTGCAGGCGGTGTTGGCCGAGGAGAGGCGATTGGCTGATGAGAGGACGCAACAGTCGGTGTTGGCACAAACTAGTCAATGCTTTGCAATGTTTGCGGTTAGTTCCTTAATTTCCAAACACATACATGAACTCTTCTACTACCCGTACTTAATCTTCACTCAAACATAATTTGCAGGCTTATTGTGCCCAGAATGGTATGCCTGCTATGCGGATGCCTCATCAATCAGGCCATGGATCTAATACTGATGGATCTTCACAAGCACGAGGCCCAAGCGGCAACAACCTTGGTGGTTCTCCGAATGTTTGAGATCGAGTATGGTTAGTGCCTACATATCTCATTTACATAGGTCTTAAATTTGTCAACGTAGAGACAAGTAGCTATATGGATTCTTGAAGATCAAACTTATAAGTAGAGACCATTTGAAACATTTCAAACTATGATACATTTGAACAATTTCAACCATGATCTTAATTAACTATATGCATTCTTGAAGCTATTTATTTTCATGATTTAGAGACCACTTGAAGATATTCATGATTTAGAGACAAGTAGATACTTATTTTCATGATTTAGAGACCATTTGAAGATCTCCATGTTTTAGAAACTTGTAAGTAGAGACCGTTTGAACCATTTAAAGATCAGACTTATAAGTAGAGACAAGTATAGACCATTTAAAACCATGATCCATTTATTCTCATGATTTAAAGACCACTTGAAGCTATTTATTTTCATGATTTAGAGAGCACTCGAAGATATTCATGATTTAGAGTGTTGAATTGAACCAATCTTATAAGTAGACACAAGTAGCTATTTGTTTTCATGATTTAGAGACCATTCTTGAAGATCTTCATGATCTAGTGTTAAATTAGCATGTTCAAAATTGGATAAGTGTTCAAGAAACTCCATATGTAGTGTTCAAGAAACTTGTAAGTAGAGACCGTTTGAACCATTTAAAGATCAGACTTATAAGTAGAGACAAGTATAGATCATTTGAAACCATGATCCATTTATTCTCATGATTTAGAGACCACTTGAAGCTATTTATTTTCATGATTTAGAGAGCACTCAAAGATATTCATGATTTAGAGTGTTGAATTGAACCAATCTTATAAGTAGACACAAGTAGCTATTTGTTTTCATGATTTAGAGACCATTCTTGAAGATCTTCATGATCTAGTGTTAAATTAACATGTTCAAAATTGGATAAGTGTTCAAGAAACTCCATATGTAGTAGAAGCTATTTATTTTGAAAACTCAATATGGAATATGGATCACTATTTATTTTGTTGCGTTGAAGTACTTTCTTTTGTCTATTTGGCATATTGATGATTTCAAACACGTTTTGTTCTTGGGCCAAAATGTGACAGACGCCATTCAATCTTGTAGGTTGCCACCTGGATGCTTTTGGAATACGACATGGACATGAAGGCATTTATTGTAGTGCCAAATCTTAAGTAGTGATGCCATCTTTGTTCATTATGTATTATATGTATGGGACTATATGCTGTGGAACTTTGTTGTGGGACTATATGCTATGGTGTGCTGTATTGTATGCTACGGAACTTTGTTGTGGGATTATATGTATGGAACTATGTTGTGTTATACTGTATGCTATGGAACTTTCATTTTGTATTATATTTGCTATGGAACTGCTGTCCTGTACTGTATGCTATGGAACTTCGTTCATTGTATATTATATTTGCCATGGAACTATGCTGTCCTGTTAAGGTTCTGTGCTGTCCAATTATGTATTAAACTGTTGAATTTCTGATTTTCCAAAAAAACAAAAACGGCGCATCCTTTGCTGTCAGGAGGCAGCCAGCAAAGGATCATTGCCGTCTAGGGACAGATGGCAAACCTGGCACATGCTGCTGTTTGGCATGGCATTTTGCCGTCTGGCCGACTGGTAGGCTGCCAGCAAAGAGGTGGCGCTTTGCCGTCTGGGCGGAGTCAGACTAGACAGCAAAGTTCTTCCATTTTGCCGACTATTCCACTGTCCATTTACGGCAAAGATCCTCAGCTTTACCGTCTGAATTACCGACTGGCTGACGGCAAAGATGTGAGACTTTGCCGTCTGGCTTGACAATTGGTAGACGGCAAAATACTTGACGCCGTCGGTCAGTTCACCCGTTCCGTCTACTCCTTTTTTTTTGCCGTCTGAGTATATGTGTGATGGCTTCTCGCCCCTCGTTGGTTACCCCAAGTGGAAGGTTTGAGATGCAGTGTAGCGGAAATTTTCCCTTGGCAATACCAAGGATCGATTTCCCTGAGACTCCCAGTTTCAACAAGAAGGTGTCAACTGCTAACGGCGCCAGATATTAGCAATCAACGTGGACCTGCACACAGATACAAATAACTTTGCTCCCAACAAGTACAGAGAGGTTGTCAATCCCTCCGGCCTTGTAGTTTACAAAGGATCAAATGCAAATGATAGTAGTGATAGATATAATTGCAATAGTAAATAAAAAGCAGAAAGTAAATAGTGGATGTGATCAATGATGGTAATATGGACCGGGGTCTCATGATGTTCACTAGTGATGTCTCTCTCCCAAAAGACGATAAAACAGCTATGTGAGGTAAACGAATTACAGCTGGGCAATTGACAGAATTATGTGCGCAAACCAATGCTAATTATATTGCAAGAAAGGTAGAGGTTAAAAGCATGGGCGGTACGCCAAGGTAAGTAGACCGAAATCCATCAATATCTACTACTAATCATCCACCTTGAGATATCTATCCAGAACATCTCGTTGGTATTAAGTTGCGAGTCCCACCCATAGTGTAAACTCAAAGCAACAGACAACTACATTAAAAGAACTTTGCGTAAAGTAAACAATCCTTGCACCCGCGGGCACAAGCACCGTTGTTTTCCACCTTGTGGCAACAGCACATCCCCTAGACTCATGTTTCTGTCACTCAAGCTAGTCATCGAGGGGCATGAACCCACAATCAAGCATAACGTTCCCTCTTGGAGTCACTACCTACTACTTGGCCAAAGCAATAATAACAACGGAGAACATGAAAGAATTACTTACGAACATAAATATAAAAGAGGTGAATCAAATATATTACTCAAACACAATCTGAACATAATCTCATAATCCATCGGATCCCAGCAAACTCATCATAGCAACAGCATAAGGATTACATATGTGCCTCGATCATGTAGGGCAGCTCACGAGGACTAATTAGTGAAGCACAAGAACGGGAGGAGAACATCACATAGCTACTGGTCATGGACCCATGGTCCAAGGGAGACTACTCACAACTCATCCGGGAGGCGTCCATGGTGGTGGAGAAGCTCCCGGTGGTGATCCTCCCCTCCGACAGGGTGCCGGGAAGAGTTCTCCTGGTGCTCCCGATCTTGGAAGCGGCAGCGGCGGCGGAACAGAGATGAGATCGCGAAAAAGAGTTCCCGTCTCGAGGGTTTCGGGAGACGGTATAAATATATGCCAAAGGGGGGCATCAGACGAGGCTCGGGGGGCCCAGGCGCCCCCTCGGCGCGGCCAGGGGGGCCGCGCCACCAGGGCGCCTGGAGCCCTGGTGCCCCCC